>WOVY01000005.1:0-460843 GCA_013436015.1 Rhipicephalus annulatus
CTACCAGGGTAAGCAAATGTTTAAATACAGACAAAATAGCATTTGCTAGTCAAACTTATTTGTACATACACGAAATACCCATATTCAAAACAATTAGCCCCGATGGCACAACCCTGAAGCAGCAAAACTTGGGATCAGATGAAGGTTTTTTTGTTTTTTTAATCCCTGAACTACCACATAAATTCACCCAAGTATTGGCAGAACTATTGATTTTATAACCATTACCAAGATAAAGCATTTTTGCTGCAAACTGCACTTTCACTCTGTGTTTTACTGTGGTGGAACTGCATCACATTAATCCTTTCTTCTTTTCATCGTTGAAGTTACGAACTATCACTGCATTTAACTTCACGGATCAAAATACATGCCAGTAAAACTCTTGTTCACATAAAATGATCTTACACATACAGCTTTCAACACTTTATTTTTACAGGCTCTCTGTGCCAGGTATATGTTGTGATAATTTTGCCTGTTCCAATAAATCTTTGGCTGAATGCAAGGTGTTCGGTTCAAAATTGTTTAGATTTTACGCTGAAATATTATATAAAAGCTGGCAACAGAGTTTTAACTTCAATAACGGAGTTGCTGAGGCATTTTGACATACAGTTGAAAACTATTTTGAAGGCTCTGGTCGCTGCTGTATACAAAACTATCACAGTTTTTCATAAAAGTATTATTATTTTGTGACAGCTCGTGATATTTATTTCAAATAAACTGTTGAGTTATAGGAATATTTTTAAAAAGGTTTCCTTTCTGTTTGAAAACTATCAGAAGAGTATTAGGTTAACTTAAGCGGTAATTATGGTTATACCATTATTGGCTTCATATTGAATTCGCTTTGAAATTTACTTCTCGCAAACCACCTGCTTGCGCGCGTCTGTAGTACGGACAGTGTTCATAATGTGAACGCTTCACCGCTCCCACATGCATCCATAGCGGTGAAGGAAGCACAAAAAAAAACGCTGGCTGAGGCCGGGCTTCTTACATGCACAACATACAGTAGATTTGGAAGTGTATTTGGCCTAGAGGGAATACCAACTGTCACCCGCGTCCCTTCTCTTTAATAGCGCGGCTTCTCGCTTCCTCTTGTGAACGAAATTTGCTTGGCGTGTAGATAGAGTCACACTACGAAGACATTCGTTTGCAGGTCTATCGACAAGCTGCTACAGATATTCGTGCTTCTCGTTTGGCATCACTATCATAATCAGTAGCGGTGGCATTCACTACGAGTAGCCTAAGATATGCCAGAGTGAGGTGCAAGCTGAGCCATCGCGTGACGTGCGTGACGTAGGCACTCACTTCCGCCGAAACCGGCTCTTTGAGCTGCAACAAATGCTTATCGAGTTACGATTATTGTTATATAGTCCGCACATGAAACTCTTACCATCGTCATCATCCATTTTTCACTGCGTATCTGCGCCTACTTTCAATGCTTTCGGCGATCCATTGCAAACGGAGCGACGAGTCTTGCGGCAGCGTCGACAAAAGGGCGTACGGCCACAGCGTTTCTGTAGCACCTTGGTAGCACAAACTACTTGATAAGGCGGCGGCCCTTTCCATTCATCGTAGGCGGTTTGCCAGTACGCGTGCGAGCGTCAACTTTGTTCTCGCTTTCGTTGCGGCGTCTTCATCAGCCTGTGCCCCCGCCCGACACGCGAACCCCTGCAGCATCGTCCTGGGCGCAGCCATGTTTGCTGACAACATTACGCGCGAACGAATGAGCACGCAGCTTCCGAGAGCCTTGTAAGAGAGCCTAGCGCAGTGCATTGTGTGTGTGGGGTGGGGGGGGGGGGGTCTATCCGCTCGCCTTTGGAAACTCGCTGCCGGGTTCTGTCGTATCCAGTGAAAGGCGGCGCACTGATGAGTGGATTTCACTTTTCGGCACTGTTCACCCATTCAAAGAAGTCGTCGCCAGAACTCGTAAAGATCCCGGGATTTCGCCAGGCCTGGGCGATACAGCATAGAGCCCTGGTGCGCTATTTAGCCTAGATTTTCCTTATTCAATTCATAAAATAAGTATTGTACAAATTAAAAAGAAACAATCTTTTATCCGAATTCTTTGAAAATTGGTCATGTAGCAATTTCTTTTATTTATACTTGCGATGAGTACTTCCAAACTAAAAAAGAGAGGATGAAGGGTAAATATATATATATATATATAAATATATATATATATATATATATATATATATATATATATGTGTGTGTGTGTGTGTGTGGTGTATTGCCGCGAAAACTGGGCATTACGAGTTTTTTTGCTTTTTTTTACTGATAGGATAGGCTGACACAGTCCAAGTCTACACAGTCTCCGAGAGCATAAGATCGATCCTAAAAGGCATTCAAAATGAACCTCATTTTAATAGAGCGGACTGTGTTAAGCACTCCTTTCATTCAGATCGGCAGTCGACCAGTAGAACACTGTAGCGGGGTTAGTATTAATAACGAAAGAGGTCGTGATGGCTTCTCGACGTATAAACGCGTAATTTAAGGCATTAGGTATTGATATATACTTCTCAATCATCACGTCGTACGCTTACACTAGGCCAATTTTCGCCGCCGCAGTGTTCACTGCACTCGTTTCGCAGATTTGAAGACGCGCATTCAATACCGAATGCGCCGAACGCATATTGATGGAGGCGCAATGCCAGAGGACGCGTGCGACTGAGTGCATTTTTGAAAACCGCAGGTCGTCGGTAATATCCGCAGTCGGCAAGTCCTTTGAGCGCGCAAACACAGTAGACAGAGTAGGCAGAAAGAACTACTGTTACGCCTGAGAGCGCAGACCAGTACTCATTGCCTGTGCAAAGGCAATCTGTGTCAAGGTAAGCGAGCGAGCCCCGCTGATGCCTTCTCCTCCACGACGTTACCTAACCCCAGTGGTGCCAGTGTGTCTTGCGAAAGCCACGGCAAGCTCTCCACGTACGGGTCTCGTTCCAACCAGATGGTGCATCGTCGAAATGCAGTCTGGTGAGTCTCACTCAAAGCGTGGCAATCTCACTCGTCCTTGCGCGCAACCCAGCGCTTCGGCTCCGGATTGCAGGATTATGACGCACCCCAGATACGGGTCCCGATTGGACGATTCTGACGTGACCGAGGACAGTTCCTATTGGACGTTGCTTGACACAAAGCTTCAACCCGAGACCTATAAAGAACCAAGCAGCGCTTCGCCAAGCAGCTGACCTATGCGTCAGAGAGAAGACATCTTGGCTCTTCGAGTCTATAAGCTGTCGACCCGAGTGCCGAATGTGTAACACCTCTGTTTATATGCTGTACATAAACCTTCCCTTAACTCAACGTCGTCTTTTCGGCTCATCTATCAGCTCTTCGCAGAAGCAGTCACGAGCTGAGAAAACACACTTTTTATTTATTGATTCCTCAAAGGTCTCATAGGGACATTACATGAGGGGACATTACATACAATAACACACAGCCAGTGACCTTGCCAGCAGCAAGTTTCGGAGCAGTGGCGCCCTCGGGACCGTGGTTTGCATCGCGCCCTCGTAACATTACACTGTCCTGTTTTTCTTTGTTTTCGGGCTACAAAGTACGCATCAATAGCCCAAGGTTCACTCTTGCAAATTATACACAACCCTCCCCTGTGGCTTACCTCATAATCACTTGGTCTATTATATAACAGTTGGGTGGTTTTCCGTAATATCGAACGATGACCTGTCGTCGACCTTCTTAATTTATTTGAAAATGGTATATATTGTCGCTTGAATAGCGGAAAGTATATATCCACCATCCGCGTTGCCTGGAAAATGCTTTCGGTAGTTGTGGTGGTGAAAACCACCATCACCATACAAGCACAATACATTATTAATCACGAACAGACAGTGTGCCACGCTTGACTGCGATGTTGTTTTTTTTTCGACATTAGTGGTGAATTAGTACAAAAAGTAATAAGGCTACGTGCCTCAAATTCGTTTATCTACACATATACATGTTTTTGGTTGCATGCAGGTATTTTGCGCTTCTATGGGTAGCGTGTATAATTTTACAGCGAAACCTTTTTCGAGATAATAACTGCGATCTCGTCCAGCGCCCGTATTTGCAATCGTGTTAATACGACATATAAAACGTTCCAAAACAGCAAATGAACAAGCAGCCGTCGCACAATGCGAATATCATAAATAGTTGTCATGCAATGCTCCAACCCATTACAAAAGCTTCTTTTTCTTAAGATAACAAGAGTGGCACATACCCACATCAGGAATAATTATTCATCGTTGTAAGCCACTGCATAAACAATTCGCATATATTTCCTCGCAATCGTTCAGCGAATTCTACGCTCCTCGGAAGCATGACAAAAAATAGAATCATGCAGGCTGGAAATTAATCTTTTGAAATGCAAATGAAGTATATTTCTAGATTCTGCAGCGGCTGCATTTTCGATGGAGGCGAAAGTAGTGTAAGCCCATATGCTCACATTTGGGTGCACGAAAAAGAAAACCCAGGTGGTAAAAACTTCCGGAGCCCTCCACTACGGCGTCGCATCTAATCATATAGTATTTTAGGACGTTGAAATCCTTATATCAATCAATACCAATATCTTAGTAGATTTCTGAAAACCTTGGTTAGAGAATTTTGTTGATATTAGCATTGCTAACTCGCTGTAATACCACATTCCTCAAGTGACAAAAGTTTGAACTTACGTTAGATAATTAAAAGCACACACACAAACTAACTCATGTTGTGTAAGTCTGAACAATGCCTATTAGGTTACCTTAGGTAAAGTACTACGCGTTTCCCACTAAGTAACCTAAAGCAACAAAAAACCCAACCACGTGCCTTCTTCAGCCTTCTTCATGATGCCAGTAACGAAACCAACAAACAACAAACAAACAAACAAACGAACAAACAAACAAACCTAAAACAGTGATACGTCAGCTTACAAAACTAATTTTATAATCCATGTGATATGAGCAATTTCTGAGCTCAAGCTAGCGGGTGGACACACCGTACAGAAATGCGTGTTGTGAAACAGCGCCTGTAATATATAGTGCAAAAGCTTCGACTACCAAATACGTAAATGTGATGTTTTCGGGAATGCGGGAGTGACATTATTTGTTTTATTTGTGTAGAGTAAAAGCCTCTCTTTTTTATCACCAGGCACTCGCATGATGTTCCACACACTTTTGTGTGTGTCTCGTGGTGTTTCATACTACCGATTTTTCACGAATACAAGGAGCTCTGCTTCCCAAGCAGTCTTGCTCTATCGATTACCTGAGACTGTACAGAAATAATGAATTTTTTTCGGTGTCGACATACTTGGTAAGCCCACGCATTTTTAGTTTCGCACGGCACCAACAGCACTCATGAATTCAACGAGGCGCATAAAAAAGCATCGCACTTAATTTTCGCAACATTCTAGGAAACCAGATATCACTGCATAGTCCATGCGTGAAAGCACGATCATATATACAATTGATAAAGTTATACGTGCCGCTACTGCCATATGGATGTTCTCTGCAGTTTACCCCCATGCAAATACAGCCGCTGTGGCCGGAAGTCAAACCTCCGTCCACCAGCATAGTCACATGACACCCAATAAGGCTATGCTACCATGGCAGGTGAAATCACAAAGGGAAACAGGCTGCGAAGTTTCACCGAGCGTTTATTCGGCAGAATGGGTTACAACCACCAGAATCGTTTTAAACATTATCATAACTACACTTTTGTGAAAAGTAAACCAGTGTATTCTGTCAGTTAAACCAAATTCTCTGTCACATGCGTTTTGAACTTCCCATGCCAGCAGTGAGAGGTAAGACAGAATTATGCACGCGTGCAGTATGCCCTTCTCGTCCATTATTCTCTTTTGTCGTGAGAAACTCAACAGAAAATGCACTTCTAGTAACAGCTGTGCACAGCAGGTAAGTACTAACACTCACTCACTTTTGTGAAAAGAGTATTCCAAATCCAGCGTAATAGTAACCACCACAGCCACAGCACTAACAACAAAATTGTGGCACGCACTATGACTGCAAGTTGACACGCGAGGCAAATTGCGAGAGGCATCTGAAGCAGAAAAATATCTAGGCACAGCATGCTACAACATTATAGTAAATTTGCGCACTGCTGCGATAGTTCATCCACCAAAGTAATAGAGCTACCGCGACGCCAACAGCCACTGCCATCGCTCACGAAAAAATACCGTCGTATGCGAGGTCATCGCTTATTTCTCTCGCAAGACCCGCGTTGTAACGTGCGTATACACTGCTAGGACCGTCGTTACCGCATCAAAAACATAGTCATTGAAAGCACTAGTGGTGTACTGTATCCATGGCTGACGGTCACGCTTGTGGTAATCACGTAAAAAATATAAGCAAACGTGAACACGAAACAACTAAACGAGGTCAACGCGACTACAGAACACATACCACGATGGTGACTAAGTCTGGTCTGCATTCTGTGCCCTCTCCGAGTAACAAGTAGAAGAATAAAAAAAGACGTAACCTCCGAAACGGCTAGCGCGCGGCAAGCGTTTGCGTTCTCGGAGGCCTCAAGAAAAAAAAATAACCGTGGCAGTGATCTATAGATGGCGCAGCGTACGGAATGCCACGGGCATTTAATGCATGGCGTGGGGTAATCGTTTTCGCAAAAATCAGATAACCTCTAGTAACTATTCCGTTCGTTATTGTGCAACCGTTAATAAAGTTCCATGTGTCTAAGTGTCGGATACAACATATTTACGTGTGCGAATGTTGTGGTATTGCCAGAAAGCGTAAAAAAGTCTACAAAAACTTACTTGTAACCTGTGCCCTTAAGGTCAGTCGGAATTCCTTGCTATATTAGCTTGTGCGCTTTCATAGTAGGGTGTGAGTAAACACGCTGAAGTGTGTGCCGCTGTGGATCCATTGTCTCTAGCTCAAGAGATCACCCTATATGCGTACTATGTGTCCTTGTTTGCATGTGTAGCTTTATGCATTGCATCAGCAAATATTAGGCGTCCGGTGTCAGTGAGGGATCCTGAATAGGTTGAGTCGTAAATTGTCCGCAAGGGAGCCGTGATGATGGGTATGACAAGGTACGTCGCCGCAGGCAGCCTTTTTTAGTATCGTTCAGTCCCTACAGATGGCGCCAGCTACCACCTACTTCACGACTATGACGCTGTCACACCTCCAGCTACTTATTAAACGTTGAACATCCATCTATCAAAGCTGCACTACTGACGATAGTTATAGCGCGAGAACAAAACAACGACACAAGACAAGAAGGACACGAAAGACACGAGCGCTAACTTCCAACCCTCGTGTCTTTCGTGTCCTTCTTGTCTTGTGTCGTCGTTTTGTTCTCGCGCTATAACTATCGTCATGCCATACCAACTAGCCCTAGCTGCCACACTGCACTACTGAGTCAGAATGGTTTCGCTGCGATCGAGTCTATGGTTTGTAAGCACATCTTGTGACCTGCGGCCCTGTAAACGCATAGATAACGTCGCTACACTATGTGAATCTGCGAGAAATGAATACAGCAAGTCTAGCATGCACTCTTCGGGTGAGAACTCTGCAGTATCCATGTCTTTCAGAGTGAACGTCGCCTAACTGGCCGAACGAAACCTACTTGCTCCGTCGTTCTCTTTCGCGATGTTGTCATCTCTACAGGTTCGTCTGCTTGTTTTTATAATCGTTTCATTCGATATCAAGCTCAGCGAGACCGTTGTTTGTAACTTTCAGTGTCATGTACTCCTTATCAGTCGAGAATCGATGCATTTGCTAAGCCTACTCGCTTCGCTAAACTGGGGTCAGCCATGTTGATTTTCATAGGGAGGAACACGTTTCTCCGTGGATAAAGGAGCAATGTTTCTCTATTTAAAGACGAAGATTGGGGACATCGCCCTTCCTCCATAAATGAAGAGAACATCAGTCCATTTTTTAAGAGTGTACGTACGGAAAGTGAATCAGGAACAATGACAACTGCCGAATTATTGCTTGAAAGTTTTTTAAGGGCAAAAATAATTGCTACAAGCTCTGCTTCAAATATCGGAGTGTAATCTGGGAGACATACTGAGACAGTGTCTCTGAAAAGATGCGTACCCCTACTTTCTCATCACACATGAATGCATCCGTAGCAATAACATTGATTGACAGGGGAGGTTTAACGTCCTAAAACCACCATATGATCATGAGAAACGCTGTAGTAGAGGGCTCCGGATATTTTGACCACCTGGGGTTGTTTAGCGTGCACCCAAATCTAAGCACACGGGCCTACAACGTTTCCGCCTCCATCTGAAATGCAGCCGCCGCAGCTGGGATTCGTTCTCGCGACCTGCCATAGCAATAACAATAACAATTCCTAATCGAAGTAGATAGTCTCCTAACACGCCTTTGAGACAGCCATTAGCAGAAGTTTGGCATTAGAAGAGAATATATCATCCAAATTAGTTTTGGCTTTTGCCAATGAGTCATTTGAAGCAATGCTGCGTATGTGAACGTTTAAAATTGTAGCTGCTCTTTAACAAAAAAAAATGGAAGTCTTTGAGCTCTAATCTCCGGCTCATTCAAAAATGTTCCGGATTCATAAATGAATACGTGAACGTCTTACAGAAGAAGCGTAAATTTTTAAATATGCTTTATTGGCAAGCATGCGGAATCTACAACGTAGGGTGGGGACTCGAGCTTCTTGATATAACGCACCCTTCGCAGTGAATTTCGGAACCGCCAGACAACTTCGAAAGGTCTATCAATCTAAGGTAATAAAGGGATTATTCTTACAAGCTGCCCCCCCCCCAGAATATAAAACGCAACCAAATTTGAGAATAGGGTGAAAATACATACGGTAAATCATTATTACACTGCCCTTACGTAGGCCGTTAGGGTGTCTCCCAAGTTTCCGAGTTCTTTCAATGGCACGAGTTGTCTTAGACTTAGTTTGTTTAATGTGGTTTCGTCAAGTCAGTTTATCATCCTACAACACTCCTAAATATTTAACACAGTCGTTTTGTGGTTTCACTGATTGGCGATATTGAGGAGAAATGCTAAATGGAGAAATAAAAAAAACAGCCACTGAACTTTTGTGGAAATTTAGGGTCATTTGAATTCAGTGAAACAAATGTTCTACTGTTGCTAAATAGGATCATAAGTAGAGTGCAAATAACTATGCATAGCGAGTTTTTTTTAAATAACAGGAGAGGATAAGACAGGCGAAGTCTACACAGATGCACAGCGCAAAAAATATGCCAACGAAAAACATTCAAAATGAACCTAATTTCTAATAGAGTAGACTGTCTTAAGCGCTCTTTTCGGTCATCAAATCATGTCGTATGTATATTCTCACGCTTATCGGAAAAGCTGTGTTTTTTTAAATGTAGGCGATAGCGACACTGGTCTGTCTTTTTAAACAAAACAATTGATTTTGCTGCGTGCATTTGTTTCGAAAGAAAAAGCCTGTGAAATCGAGATTGAAAACTAACATGAAAATATACGCTGGAAAGTTTATTACGTTTTCGAAGAGTGATATTTTAACGTCATCAGTGTCCTTACTGGCACTACTTTTGAGTCGTACATCATTGTAGCGTTTTAATTATAAAGAGCTTTTTTGTAATTATTTTAGGTGATGAATGATATTGTGACTGGTTTCTCCAGTATCGAGACTGACGAAATAATTATTGAATAAATCTTCTAATCGTTCCTCACTAATTTTTTACTATTCTATTGTGTTGAAAAACAGTTTAATACAGTTCGACCAGACCTTACTAAGCTAATAGAAATCAAATTATCCATTGTAACACAGTTCTTTCAAACAATACCTTAACGTGCCAGTATGCTTTCGAGAATGTACGGCTACATCCTTCAAAAATAGCATACGCCGGACATGGGGCAGCGATAAACACCGCACCAAATTGGCTTTTCACCTCAATGGGTTGACTTTTCGCCACAAATAGGGCTTTCTGGATCGTATTCAGAAGTGTGAGCGAGGTGTATATGCGGACGCCGGGTGGCGCATTTGTAATCTGCAGTAGGTTCAACGCATGGCAACCGCAGCGGCGCGCTATTGGTCACACTCTCGCAGGAACGCCGCCATGACGTGTGCCTAGCAACGGCCTCCGCGCCGTACTCTCGTTTCCAGGTTGCGCCGTCGCCCAGTTGCGCCCGCGAAACACGCCGGCCAAACATGGAGGAAAAAACAACTACTCAGTGCGCGCCGACTGCGCATTTTTACGTGCGGCATGTTCGGCGCCTGCGTGTTGTCGCCACTTCAAGGAAGCCAATATGGGAAACACGACGCTCCGTGCACCTTTGTTTCTGGTAGGAGCAGCTCGGAAAGAGTTGCCAGTTTAGTTGTAGCTTGACTGTGATGCTGCTAAGGTACTGTACCATCGAACATTAGGGCTTATGATCTACCCTGCCCGTCGAGATGTCTAAGCGCGTTTGGACGCCATCGAGGAACGACGAGGTACCGCACATCACGAAGTGGAAGTATTGTAGGAAAAAGGAAAATGAAAAAGAAATAGTGTGTTGTGGGCGCCTTCTGCACGCCTGTCGTGCACTTCTGCCTTGTCGTGAGCACTTGTGTTTCGCGTACGTGCTCGTCAACTACAAGCAACCGCATGCGAGTGCCCGCGCGATCTGCAGAAACTCGCATTTATCTGGTGAGTTCAAGCTACGTTTGCGTAACGCGCTTGTGCTCTCTTGCTGTGAACTTTTTTTTTTGAAGTAAACGCCCGGCGTCATAATCCAGGCCAGCGTTCTTTTCTTCTCTAAGAATTAACTTTTCTTATGTATGCGCTGGTGTGAAGCCAATAAAACAAGCGCGAGAGAGGCGGCAAGCCGCTTGAAGAGCTCCGTTCAAAGGATCCTTCACAGGATGGTCGACATTCTCCTCGCCATGAGTCTATCTGACAGAACGACTGTCCAGTGAATTAAGGATGGTAGGTGCGCAATGTATTCTTTTTTTAAAACAATTTGTACCCCAGGAAGTTTTGTACTAAAAGTGTATTACTGCATGTATGCATTAAAGTGCAAACTGCATGAACTGAAACTCCTTCCACCGAAAGCTTTAAATTTTAAGCGATCTGTAGCTATGAAGGCAATTCTTCAACATCTGCATTAGAAGATTAAGCAAAAATATTTATCCTATAATATTCAAAATAACATCACTTTCAATAAAACTTCCAAAAGTATGTCAACAAAGCTGAGCCATTTGCTTCACGATATGCAGCACATCCTTCTATGTTCCCTCTTACTCAGACTTTTAAAGATCGCGCGGTGTTGCGAAATACACACATTGGTTTTAGCAAGCGGTTTTCAGCAATGAGCGTCCCAGTAGAAAACAGTTTTGGCAGCTTAAAGGAAACAATATGCCAGCTTGTTTGCCTTAAGTGCCACACCATATTGTGGTTGTTTTCTATTGCCTCTGATGCTTCATAACTTATGCATTAATTTTGCTGACTAGGAGTACACCCAGGTGGAATGGTAATAGCGCACTAAAAATGAAGACACACAGAACGCATACACACACGCACACTTTTGGAGTAGGAAGACCTAGATAATGGTGGTCCAGCACGGGGTGCCCAATGGAACCAATAATCTTGTACCAGTGATATGCCTAACAATGTTGAAGATTTTATGAGCGGGTTGGGAGAAATAGAGCAGAAAGGTGCTGAAAGCTAACACTTATGAAAATAGCAGATGTAATTAGAGTAAATACTTTCACTTGTAACTGGCTATTTTTTTACATATGGTGCATATTTATTAACTTCAAACAGTAAATATCATTGACAATAAGCAAAACAGTGTGCCACAAACAGATATTTCCTCATATACAAAACCTGTGCTTTTAGTAACTCACTCAATGCATCTTCTAGTCTCTCAGATGTTTGATTGCTTTTTGCTCACCTTGGGTAAGTCAGTGGCATGCTTGAGCAGCTTTTATTTTTATGTTAGAAAGCCTTTTAAAAGCAAAGCATTTCTTTAAAGAACAAAGACACTTTGAGCATTTATATCTATCTAGAGGCCTGCATCTGGGTGTTATCGAGCTCACCTCCTTAACTTGGTACAACTGAAAAAGGCACAGCGGGGAATGACAATATGACGAACATGACTGTCTGGTTATGACATGTATACAATGAGTGTCCTGATATGTACGTCATGAAACCCTTTTTTCCAGTCACAGGCAGCATAAGCCGGTACACTGTGGCATAAGACGGTACACGTGATGACAGTTTATAAATATTGGCAAGTTAAATTTGAGCAATTTAAATAAAATCTGGCTTTGGCAGCATTGACCAAAATAATACAAAGAATGACAATGGGGCTACTAGCAGGAATCAAAATCCGGTATTCTGCACAGCAGTCAAGTATTTTACCACAGAGCCACGGCATGTCTTGAGACGGCTTTGAAAAAAGGTTCTATGCAGGCATCATATCAGTGTAATGTTAACTATGGCTGTAGGTCCGGCACTGTAGTCTGATTAAAAGGTAGTAAACTTGACATATGTGTACTTAAAATAATTGATTTTTGATTGATTGATTTGTGGGGTTTAACGTCCCAAAACCACTATATGATTATGAGAGACGCCTATGTGTACTTAAAATACAGCTGTCATGTTGGGTTAATGCCAATTGTGTTTCCAGGGTGGCCTCCACTTTTGTGTGTCTAATAAACATTTCATATGACCCGGCAAGCTACATTCAAGTGTTGCTCGACTACGTAGGAATATGCTAATAAAGAATCTTCACATTGTCGTACCATAGCATGCGCTTTGTTGTGGTAAAACTGGCGGCTGTGCTGTAAGATTAGTGCCGATGTGTCAGACCATAAGTTACCCTTCGAACTCCTGTGTAGTTAAGGTTTTTGGTAAGTCCTTGATGAGCACGAAACTGCAAGATTTATCAAAACACATTCATTCATGCAATGACACTTGGCTCAATGCCAAATATTGCATCATAGGCATCATCATTATGGACTACTTTGCATGAAATAGATTCCCACAATGTGTGAAATCTCCTTAATTTTCCTTCGCGAGTTTTTTTCTGTATTTTTTTCTTCTTGTTTAACCACCTCTGTTTCTCACGTGCAGTTCTTGATTATTTTTTTAACTTTCGAAAGAGCTCCAGTCAACGAAAAACAATCTTATTTTATTGTACTCTTACAATTGATACAGTGTTGGCTTTAACAGTTAGTCAAAGGAAACAACAGCCTTGTGATATACATTGCTGAATCTTTCACTACACTAGTCTGTTCATTGTCAGTGTTTTCTCATCATTTGTGTTTTTGTCGTATTTGTATAACCTGTGTTATATAACACAGGTTATATAGTGTGCTAGAAGAATAAGACAACAAGGTGCCATACATGGCAAGTTACATAACAAGTGGGTGATTAAAGCTGCCCAATCATTACAAATGGCTCAGTCATAATTTTGTCATCAGCTAGAGCATCAACAAAGTGCATATAATGCCTCTTCAGTGTGTGTTGTACCTCGCTTCTCCTCAAAATCATTACGTAGAGCGTATTTCTTACATTGCAAAGCACATATTTGTCGCATGCGTTTTTTCTGTTTCTTGATGACTAATCAAAGTGAACAATTTAGTAATTAAGAATAACTTCATTCTACCAGATGCCATAATTTCTAGTATGAATCCAGGTACTCAAGATCAAATCATCTGCCCGAGTCTTGGCCAATTCCCCAGAGTGGCTTGGTTCCAATCATCTAAGGAGCATAATTTTCAAGATTAACATATGTATTATTTCAAGTACCACATGTTTTGCTACACACTTGTAACTCCTTGCCACAGTCACATTTTTCTGAACCAAGTGCTTTAGAAATTTGGGAAATTTCAACTCGTTTTTCTGACCCAAGGTAGCTGCCATTTTGTTTATCCCAACATGTGTACGAGCACTCATGAAACTTGAAACGACTCTCACAAGTTGCATACATATACGAAATGTGTTAAAAAAATAATGTTTTTCACACTTTCACTGCTTGTGGTACAACATTTGAAGCATTGCTTCCCTCAAACTACTCCCCTCTACTGGCAATACAGTGTCCCAATCATTTCTTCCATTTTTGGTAAGCTTCCTGGAACGCACTAATGGCCTGGAAGTATTTTCTTGTATTGTCCAGGACCTTCTGTGTTGTTTGAAGATGGCATCTGTCAATGTAGTTTATATTTGGAATAAAGAAAATTAAATGAAATTTCATGACATTAACCTATTCTAACACCCACTTCGTCAGCAATTTCTCCAACAGTCAATAGAGATATCCTCAAATCACTGCACGAACTCTTAGCGTGGTCATTATCTGTTTATGTACAATGTTGTCCAGGCTTGACATCGTTATCGATCTACATTATGTCATTATCAGAATGCTTGAACCACTCATAGCACTGAGTACAACTTCTATAATGCTCCCCGTATGCTTGATGAAGCAACCAAATCTTTGTGTGAAAGTTTTCCCAAATTTTAGCTGTACTTCACACACACACACACATCATTCTTCCAGCTCTTTGCCATTTGGGCACCAATTCAAAGAAAATCTTGTCCATGTGCTCACTTTAGCGACTGTAGCGTGCAAACCAAAGGTCAGAGTGAAACAGGGCTAATGACAGTTCTGGTTGAAACCTGCCGCTATGTGAAATTAGTAGCTGCAGCCCGCTCCTTCTGGTAATTGGCGAGCTATCAGAAAAGTTCAATACTTTTTACAGCGAAAGCTGTTATGTCATCACAACTCGGGTCACGTGCAGTTGTCAGCCACTGCCATCGGTGTCCTTAACCACATCGCTCGAAATTAAACCTACCACCAATGACACAGTAGGGCTCGAACCTGGGTCCGCTGGGTGCCAGCCCAGTATTTCACCACTGAGCCACACCGGTGCTCAGGACTTGTTGGCAAACTTGCCTTAGGAAGGCTTAATGTCAAAAAAGCAATCACGTTAATACGACTTACAAAGCATTTTAAAACGGCAAAAGAACAACCAGTCGCCGCACAATGCGAATAGTGTAACGAGGGGGTCATCCAATACTCCAACCAATTACAAAAGTTTGTTCTTGTTCCCCTATTAACTGTGGCACAGACCCACTTCAGCTATTATTCCTCATCGTACTCAGCCACTGCATGAACAATTGGCTCAAAATTCTTTGCAAGTGTTTAGCGGATACACACTTCTCAGAAAAATGACGAAAAATAGCATAGTGAATGTCGACTTACTACCCAAGAAATATTATTATTAGTACCCTAGTGGGTATCATGCATCTTTGCTTGCAGTAGTTACCCAATGAGTGTTTTGAAAGGCTTTGAAAGGCCGCTCTTCTAGTTTTTGCTGTGACTGTGCTCAGTCTTCTGTGCAGGCCTGGCATATTGTTTAACACAATTCATAAGTCTTGTTGCATCACTCCATATTAGCATTAGATACCAGCAAGTCATCACCATTCATCATTTTTGGGTTATTATTTTATGTACACTCTAGGTCAGGCTTCTGCCAATAATATGCAACTAGCCCTATTCTGTGGGAGCTGGTTTCACTTTATGTGAGTGAACTTTCAAATTTTGTGACTTTATCGATCCGCTGCCATCCTTGCCTATGGCATTCATCTCTTGGTATCTATACTGTAGCTCTAACTGACATGCGGTTATCTGTCCTGCACAATGTTGAACACAAGTACCTTCTCAAGTGCAGTTAGATTAGCAGAGTTATTTCAAGATTTGGAAAACTTCGAGTGGAATATAATTGACCTTAGAGATATTAGAACTGGAAAGGCACATGCAGCACTAATGGGCACACTGCTATAGAGGGCTTTTCGATAAAACAGTGCGGCATAGGGCTTCTAGTTCACAAAAACATTGCCGGAAACATTCAAGAATTGCATATTGTCTGTGAAGGGCCAGCAATCCTAGTCATCCAGCTAAATAAGATATAAACTTAAAGTGGTGCAGGCGTTCGCTCCTCTGTTTGCCCTTTACTGTGAAGAAGGAGTAATAGGCAAGTATATTGAATATGCAATGCAAGAGAACTATACTCAGTACACCGTAGTCATGAAAGACTTCAGTGTGAAGATAGGAAACAGAAAGGTGAGATGATGAGCTACAATATTAACTTTAGGGTTGAAACTAGAACTTTATCTTGGATCAAGTAGTGCCATATAGCGGCGAAAAATATCAAATAGAATACTAAAGGTTTTATTGACAATTAAAAGAAATAACTAAGAAAATCAGATTTGCTCATATCCTCGAGCACACAGCATGGTGAGAAACTGCTGTCAAACACATTGTCATGAAGAAACAAAAGTCATGCCTCATTGCAAGTCTTCAGGATCTCGTCGTGATCTCATGATGTTTCCAGCAGCCAAAAAACCTGCGGTCGCTGGCCACCTCTGTAGATGAGAACGTATCAGAAAGCAAATTTTGTAATACCTGTATAAAGTGCAGTTCGAAACTCTTTCCAGTATTTCAAACCTTTCTTTGTTCACAAGCTCAGTGAAGTAATTTTTAGTTTCTTGACTAGATCTGACTTTTTTTTTTGCTTGCAATACAACAGTCTTCCATTACGTTCCCTGCCTTTTTTTGGTGGAGCCACGACATGCAGGAATGGCATAATCTCAAGGGAAATATGTGCTCGCTTTAAAACCAGGGTATTAGTGAGAGTTTTAAAGCCTACTCTAATGACTTTTGCATTAGTTTTTTGGACACCACCCTAACAGAGTTGTGCAATTAGGCTGTGTTTAGACACTTTAGATATTTTCCTGTATTTGAAAGTTAAACCAAAGCACTCAATTATAATTCTAAACATGAATATTAACACACCCTTAAATAATACACATGCTAGAAGAATGAAATGAACTCCACATAATGAACACCTTTTTCTGAAATTAAATAAATAGGAAGAGGATATGGAAAGTCCTCACAGAGAAACAGAGTGGTAGATTTTATATAATCCTGGGACCCAGGCAATGCACATGAGAGAAGTTAGGGGCAAGGTAGAATGTAGTTATCATAGGCTGGCGAGGGTAGCCCTCAATGTGAGAAGACCAAGAGCCAGTTTATTTATTCATTCAAAATACCTTACACGCCGATAGGACATCAGTAACTGAAAGACAGATAAAAAATACAAGGAAAAAACAGTAAAACAAAAACTAAAAATGGCAAGGGGCAACAATGCTACACAATACCAACATGTAAAGAATCAGATTATCACTGAAAGTCTACTAAAAATGTTATAATTACAGTTACATGCAATGTGATACAAAAGACTGATTCGAATTAGCAAGTGCCTAAGTTGTAATGACAACTTAAATGCCTGCGTGTAACCATGAGTGCACATGAAACTAATTGTGCTGTGAATGTGCCAAGACGTGTACACAGGAGGATAAAGCAGTACTAAAATTCATCACAATACTCTACCAGTGAAAGAGACACATAAGAGCAGTGATGTGGCTGGGCCATGTCATGCATAGTTTACTAAAATTAACTAGAGGGGACTCTGGCACTGTGATCGTTCAGCCACCTTGGGAATGATGGGTAGTACACAGATTTGCCTACTCTTCGTACTTGCGGGTGGCGAACCCCACTTGTGGCTTCATTTATTGCTGGTTTCGGTTTTGTTTCAAAGAAAAGAAACTTTTTTGAACTTCATGACCTGATTTGAAATGGTAAGCCTAGAAGAATAACGTGGTGAAGTGCCATCACTCAATATTTGCTGATTTTCGTTTTGTGAGAAAACAGCTCCAAGCCACACGAATACACACAAATCCAGATGTATGAAGATTGGACGAATCCGTGTACTATGCATCATTCCTTGCTCGCTGATTTGCCATGCATGGTAGTTCCCATAGACACTATCGCCAGAGTTCTCTCTAGTGTATATTTAGGAAACTCTATGGTGTCATGTTTTATTGTAGGTGAATCTGCCTGCCCTATTTGTAATGGCTTCCAACATATGGACTAGATAATCTCGTTATGGTGACCATGTAGATGAAGCTTACTCTAAATGTGGGTAAAGATAAGATATGATAATGCATATACATTAGAAGATGCATTGCACAAGTTTCTGTGGAGGTAACCTGCAGATTGAGAAGCTTTTGCTGAGATAGCTGCTACACGTCATAGTATAGGATAAATCTGATGAAAGGTAAACACAAATATTTATTTGTATAAAGGGGCAGCTGAAATAATGGTATTGTTAATCGTACAATGAGTGAGTTCTGCCGAGTTGCACTCTACCTGAACATCAAGTTAAGGTCATTTGAGAAATGAAATGATCATCAAAAAAGAGAAAGAAAAATTAGCCCATAAATTAATACTGCAATAGGTGATAGACTTGTTGTCATGTAACTAAATCAAGAATGAAAGGTCAGCGGGTAAGTCCTTAAAGGGGCCCTGCAACACTTTCTTTTTTAGCATTGTCAGAAAACTCTGCTGATTGGTAGTCACAGCTCTCAAAAGCACATGAGCCAAACAGAGTGCAGCATGGAGTCTAAAATTCACAATTAATTTTCAAAGTCGGCCAGCAATTGCTCCCTCGTCTCTCTACAGGTGATGCCTTATACCTGGATTACTGTGTCATACCCGAGTCCACAGCCATTGACTGATTTGAGCATCATAGGCTATGCAAATACTGTGGCCACTGCAACTGCTGCCATGTGCCAGCGCTTGTGCTCACCCTGAAAGTAGCCATGCATTTTAAGAAAAAAAAAAGAAAGTGCTCAAGGTCATGACGTGCGCTGACAAAAGGGTGCATCTTTTTGCCCCCTTGTGTCCCTACCCAAGTTGCCTTCAGTGCACTCGCTTTTACGAAAAGAGAAAGCGCTTGAAGTATTCAACAAATTCCTCGAACTTTGCTTGTAATTGGCATATTCAAAAACGTATTTCGGTATGTGATTTGTGAGGCATCATGAGCCAACAGTGACATCCATTTCAAAAGTGTTGCAGGGCCCCTTTAATGTATATTAGAAAGAGTAACCGACTTAGCACACTGCCTTGGGCAACACTGCAGGTGATGTCGAAAACATTAGACGAGATGTAGCTGACCACCAAGAATGAAAGTTTTTGTAGCCAAGATGGTGGTAATGAAGGAATACAAAGGACAGACAATGTAGAAATCAAATGGTAAGTAGTCTGAGTATTGAACGCACAGCGAAATCAAAGAAGGGGCAATTGGTTCTATCGTTTGTGTCTAGATTAAAGTGAATATTAGTCATGAACCTAAATAACTCAGTGTAACATGAGTAACCTTTTCTGAAGCCATGCCGACTAAGATAAAAGTTATTAGTTATAACTACTAAGAAACTGGCCCACATAGGTAAAATTAGGGCAAGAAATATTTGCCGAGATCGACTAGCGTGAATCCAGGATAGCCCTTAAAAAATAGGACGATGTACTAGGAAACGGAAATTATAACGACATAGAGAGAACGAACGAAATGGTTTCTGTAGCAGCAATGGTGCACAGAGGTAAGAAGCGAACTAAACTCTTCCCAACTAGAAAAAGCTTAATAGAGGCAACACATGAAGTTGACAAAATGAATGCATAAAATAAAATTTGTTGAACTAACAACGTTGGTCAATAAGAAAAAAAGAGTTACATAACCACAATGCGAAAATGGCAGAAGCAGCATCAAAAAAGAAAAAAAAACATGGCAGCATCAAAGCAGCTAGAAGAAAAATGTTAAGGCAGAACCAAAATGCATGCATAAAATATACTCAGGGCAGTGACAGTGAAAGTGGCTGAAGACATACTCCACTGAGCTGCAGACGACCTGACTACAGTAACCTAAATGAGCCGCTATTTCGCAGGACGTCTTTATCAATGCTAGAGCCTTTTCGTCGTTAGTCGTGGCAGAGCAAGAAAACACAAATTGTCAATGTCAGAGACATTACGAAACACGGAGGTCTGTAAAACAAGCAACCACGCACTGCGAACGCACCGTTTCAAGGCGCCCATGTTGCTTGTGTGTTGGTTTATTTTGACTCGAATATTGTCTCCATAGCTTGTGTAAATGTAAAAATTTTTTTTTATGTTGCGTATACATTTTTGAAATGCTACACAAAATTATGAATAGTAGTAATAAAACAAGAGTTATAATTTTAAAGATTATTGTGAACGTTAGCAGGTAAAAGTTTGAAAGTCTGAAAATAAAAGCATTGGCATCATCATCGACATCAACAGCAAAGTGCAGAAAATGATGGCAGTATGTCAATACGGCATCTGTGTACACTCGCGGATGACTCATGTGGCGTTTGCATATACAAATTTGCAGTCATTTCGTGATTTATGGTGCATAAATACGCTTCTGATAACCAGGTAATGTTTAGCATGAGTGTGAAAATAAACAAGTGTTTGTACAAGCTGATTTTGGAGCATGGAGAGAGCCCCAACCAGTCACGAAACTAGGAGTACAGGTTTGTGCTTGTTTTGCTACCAGTAACCAACTACTGCCCTGTTTCTCGAATAATGACAAAGGCGGCAGGCTGCAGAATCCTCGGGCACGCTGCAGACGTATAATGTGCAGAATTAACTCCGCTTCTGATAAAACAAGCTACACGATAGACGTCAGTCTTGTGCCACACGAAAGCTGTTAGGGGTGCCAAAAAAATCGGAACGCTTTTCCACAAAAATTGAATTGACCATTAAAAACGTGTTGGCTGACCCTGTTGCGTTACCTAAAAATAGCGCTGCTAACTGATTCCTTCAAGAAACCACGATTAATTCTCATCAATAATGTGTTTGAAATAAGTGCGGCTACTACTGTCTGTTGCAGAACTAGATGAAAAACCCAATTTTGGTACTGCGTAACATGTTACCTTGATGTGTTTGCAGTTCAGTAGTAGCTGTTTTCTCAAGGAACTCGTGCAGGTGCTTTCGTAAGTTGCATCTTGTACCAGTTGACCATATTTCATTCGCAACAGCATCAGGGAAGCTTTCTGATGGGTGCGCTGTATTAGTTCCCGCAGTTTTTGGCGCCTATTGGTCGAGCAGCATGATCACACACACACACACACAAAAACTTATGCAAAGGCATGCTGTTCACACATAGCAAAAAAAAAAAAAAGAGTCCGCAGTAATGGTGCTTGCGCTGCTGTGAATACTGTCACTCGTATCATTTGAGCTAGTTCAAAATGGCTGGGGGCAAGTGGTGTTTCAGAATGTACCGAATTCGGTGGCGTTATGAATTAATTACCAAGCGTGCTAGTAACTTTTTTCTCGGTGAAAATGCGAAGTTCTACACGATGTGCGAGATGGGGAAAGCCACATTACAAAGTGTTGTATGAAACGTGAGAAATTATAACAAAGACTGAAAAGGCTTCAGATGTCTCGGTACTTTATTTTGTAATGCGAGTGAGCTATTACACAAATTAGATCAATTGGTTTAGACAAAGGAACAGCAAAAGTACCACAAGTATTTATTCTCCATGCCAAAGGCAAACATGTAATGAGCTGCAACCCTCAGTCAAATATAATCTGATGGAAATAGCAAGCCCACTTTAAAACACTTGTCACCTTTTTGGACATTATTGCTATTAGGCATCAGAGATGCACAAGATATGGAAGAAGATGGAGCTCAGTGATCTTTCATGCAGTCTCTGATTGCAGTACATGTATTAAGTTGCACGAGATTGTCATGCTCAAACTGGTCCTGTGTGTTATGGGAATGACAAAATGGCCAAGCCATTCAACATAAAAACATAAAGTGCTTATTTTGATCAGATTTTTATTGTTAAATTACATCATACATACAATATTGTGAAGAAAATTCAGTCTGTGATTGTGGTAATGATGTGGGCTTGTGCCTTTTACACACAAGAAAAATTTCACCAAAAGATTGAGGCTTCAATGTGGACGCAGGATGGAACTGACAGGCACGTTGCACATGCAGAAACATATAAAACACGCTCCAGTCTAGTGTCTGTTCACGCACCGACAGCGCACTCACTAACTCACGGCACATCAGCTGTGCAGCGACGCTGTCACCATAGATCCCGGTGTATATCGGGACAGAGCCCCAGTGCTAAGATGAACGTGCCTTAGATTAACCACACAGATGCCTTCAAGGAACATGGTTCCTATCCAGGCAACTCAAGCTGGAGCTATTGCAGACAGTCTAGCACATGCACTGCTCATCGGCACCTAGTATGTTCAGCTGTGGACATATCTGGAAGCTCAGTGAGGTTGCTTCTATGCAAGTGTCCAGGCATAGCAGTAACACAGTCAGGCTCTTCAAGTCTGAAATAGCAGTGGTATGGAGTGCACTGATGGAGCACAGTGTCAACACAGTCTTCATTCAATGATGGTTTGTGTGATTAATAATTTTTGGCATTAAGAAACCCTGTTATTCTTTCACTTCATGAATCAAGTTAAATACAGACATAATAGAATGCGTCGTGTTCTTCATCAGCATCATCAAGGTTATTGACAATGTTCGAGTAAGCAATCTACAGATAGAATATATAAGTGAGTACGAAAATGTTTGCATGCGCAGCTCATTGAGCGAACTGTCCGAATACGTTTTTCAAAAGTGTCAGCCAGCATGGCACGTGGCCAGTGACTGCAGTGAAGTGTCTTTCATATAAAAGTGGTTAGCCTTTCACAACCGACCAAATAGGATCACTGTTTGTCTCGATGTTTCTTTGTCCTCTTGTTAATGAATTGAAACCAATTTGCCCAAATATCCGTGTTGCCCACGCTCTGTAATAACAAAATGGTTGACAAAGTGTGGGTACTGTAACAGATTCCCTTAGCACTTATGTGTGTATGCTTCATTCCCTCTCCTGCAATCCAAGCTAAGCAGGAGGAGAGGGCAACTGCAAAAAGTGGGGAAGGGGTACAAGGAGACGATGACAGACTACAATGATGAATTGAGTTGGTCATAACTGTTTTTATTGCCAGGTAGCATGGTGTGACCTGCGGCATGCCGATGGAGAGGCCTGGCGACGCGACGGTGTGTAGAGTGGCAACACGCAGACGAAACTCTGGCTATACTAGAGAATGTTGTCCAACTTTTATTTTACCACATTTTTAAAGGTGGGGAAAAAGGGGTTATTGGCAAGCATTTCATGAGTCACATGACTTGTGTGGCCACACAGTTTGGCTACAGAAAACGGACATCATTGGACACCTCGCTCCATCCAGTGGCATGGACAGGCATCGTGAATACACTGGTGAATTGAAATGACACCCGAGGTTGCACGACACAATAGGAAAGAGGCTATTCCATGAAAAAGGGGGGGGGGGAGGGGTTGTACACGTGTCTTTGAATTATGGTTGTCAGAGTGTATTAAACTTTTTAATATGGTGTGACTGCACATTTTCTATATCTTGGGGACTGGTAGTTTGTTGGATGTAAAGTTTGAGGTATACAGTTGAAGTCGTGAACTGCTACAATAAAATGTTGTGCCAATGCTTTTGGTTATTTTTCCCTGTGTTCATGCGATGCCTATTCAATCTAACATTAACAGCTTGTCCTGTTGTGCCAACGTACCACTTGTGACAATGAACAATCAATCTTCAACATTTCAACTAGTAACAGTAAAGCTGTATTTTATGTGATGTGTATCAATGAATCATTTTATTTCCTTTTGATTATCAGGAGTACAGGACTAAAAGTTTAAGAGCTTGGCGAGGTCCCAATTTCGTTCACACGTTGGCAAAGCAGCAGGAATGGCAGACAATAATGCATGAATAATATCAAGTAAACTTATATGAATAACACTGCAAAAACTATTACAAAAATAATTTATTTCATTTATTGGTACCCTCAGGACCGGGAGGTATTGCAGAGGGGAGTGGTATTAGCACAAAAAGAAAAAAAAAGAATACAGAAATGCAGCAATAAATATGCAGTTATTACAGTGGTGCGGCTCCTACTCATACAGTCTTAGCTAATGGTGTTTTTAAACAATTCATGATCTTGGATAGTTGCTATTGATGCGGGAAGGTGATTCCAATCGATGCTCGTGCGTGGTAGGAATGATGTGTGGCAGCCATTTGTTCTGCATAATGGAACTCCGACCTTGTGACGATGATCTAGACGAGGTGATACATAATCTGGTAGTGAAATAAGTTCATTATGTAATTGGGTAAGGTGATATATTTTGTGAAAAAGACACAAACGAAGAAACTGACGGCGAGATGCTAAAGATGGTAGGTTCAAGCTAGACTTCATTGCCGATATGCTTGCGGCGCGGTTATAGTTGGAAAGAATAAAGCGGGTAGAATTATTTTGAACTATTTCGACTGAGTGTGTTAGATTGGCAGATACAGGATCCCAAACCTGAGGCAGCATATTCTAATTTAGGGCCAACCAATGTTGAGACGACTTACTTTAGGGCGAACCAATGTAGAGACTTACTTCGAATCACTCCTTAAGTACCGAAAAGTAAGTGCGCAATACTTATTAAAAATATGTATTGACCGAATGTGAAAAACACATCATAGAAGCTTATAGCGAAAACACAATGCTTTGAAATTATCCTTGTACTAGAAGGGCTTAAGTAGAGAGCCGATTTCAGGCTAATTCCTTTTTTGTTCCCCGAGTTCCTATCGCACCACTTTTGACTTGTGAGCATGAATTAGAGGTTGATAAGTGCTTTTATACTGCCTGTTTGCACTGGAGCACTAAACCCAACGTCACAGCTTCAGTCCTGCAATTTTTAGGGGTCACGCATGTTAACAACAGCCTACAGGGTCTTATGCCGCACCCAGAAAGCCTTCATTGACAAGGTGTACAAGTGCCAATTTTCGGCATTTGTGACTGACTACCGATAAGTGGCTATCAATGCTTATATTCACAATTTGCACCTATATTACCACTATTTAACCCTGAATTTCTTATTAGAGTGCGTTTTCAGACTGTTATTCATGTCCATGCAACATTGACTGTTCGGAACTCCATGGTGTTTAAGCTAATCTTCTAGGTAAACCAAGTTAATGGAAAACTGCCACTAGAAGGGGTGAAGTGGGATGTGCTGGCTACCTCAAACAAGTGTGCAGACATGGTGCGACATTTTTTGATTTCCTGTCCTAGATACAGGTTGGGATGTCCTGGCATGCATTTACGACATGAGGGAGTAAAAAATGTTTTGCCAGCCTATTTCTGATATATAAAAATTGTTTTGCCTGTTTATATTCAGCACAAAAAACACTCTTTTGCAGTGCGTAAAGATCTGGCCTCTTGTCATAAACTACTAAGGTACACATGGTTGCTGTTCTTTTACACCAAAGCCTGCACGAATTTGAACGCTGACAAGAATCCAAACTTGTGAGTTTTTATCGGCTAAGTAACTTACACTGAGCCCCCTAAAGCAGGTTGGGAAGGTGTCCTTCAGAAGCGTAAAGGCCGTGCAATAGCCTTGGGCTGACTGCGAATTTTAAATTAATACCGCGATGGGTACGGCACCCGCATTCGTGGCTGCCAGAAGAACAGTCACGGTGCTTCGTGATGTGTCACACGATGATGTCGAATCAATAAAAATAATTTATTTTGCTGCATTTAACAGCTGTGCTCGTCTCATGATCGGTGTCGCAACGAAGACCACCCAGTACTGGCCATCCTCTGAGCGGCCCAGTTTGACATCAACGCCTGCAACGAGTAAAGAAATGCAAAAATGTTTTTGAAAGGGATCAAATTTGAAGAAAAAGAAACAACACTGCAATATATTCTGTACACAGAAGTAAAAACATGTATTAGAGCATGGATCTGTGTGTCGGCAGGAACTGAACCCAAAGCGATATGTTATCATATTTATGTGCACAAGAAAAGAGTAGTGATTTCAGTTTGTTAGTGCTGAACAAAGCAAGGCCATAAATCAAACTTTCTGTGACGCAAATTTATAGATCCAAAGTACTAAACTCATCATGTGTAATCATGAAGCCACAGCCTACATTAGTGACAGTTGACAATTGTATTGCCTGTGAGGACCAGCTATTATGTTCGGTAACTCTAACTGAAATCTGTAACAAGCTGCCTATTGTGAGGCATAAATGTGTGTGATATAAGTACGTTTTGCCTCGCGGATGTAATTGCGAAAACTTACGGCCATGTTGTACCAGGTTTGTTTAATCTTTCGTTCTTTTTTGTAGTGTTTCTGAGAAAAAGAAAAATGCACTCTATTCTGCCCCCCCCCCCTCCCATGCGAGGACACTTGTAAGCGCATTAAGTTTTGGTTTGAAGGCAACTCCGGTGAATCACCTGAAGGGTGTCCAGTTTGCGGCTAGGCGGTGGGAATGCGCGTTTCGTTATTTCTATATATTTGAGAAAGGTCACTGAATGAGCGGAGTCTAGCCCTCTCGTACCGATCATCTCCTCGTTGTCCACAACCATTGAGACGGCGCATCGTTGGACATTATCCGCAAAACATGAAGTTTTATCACCAGAGACGACGTAAGTTATTTTTGAAGTTATAACATCATTTTTTGCATTACCTTTCACACTTTGCTGTTGGCTTGACGAAGTCTACAACCCATGACGTATTCGTCTTCAAGCCGTAGTCTTCTACCCAGCTGCAGGCGTGACGTTCATCGGTGATGTTTGCTCGAAGCACGTCGATGTCAGGTGATGAGCTCTCATTGTCTTTGACGCATTCGATCGCGCTGTGCGCTGATGTTTCACATGCGCTGCTTTCACTGGCCATAGCCGTACAACACACTGCAATCGCGGCGATCACGTCTTGAAACACGTGGTCACCAGAGCATTCCGCGCCGCTAAGTTAAATAAAAGGGGGGGGAGGCGAGCAGTTCAACACAAAGGCGATCGCGTCGAGCGACAAGGCGAGGGCTCAATACACTGGCGGCACCAAATATACTTAAAAGCCAAGCGTGTTCACTGTAAAAAAAAATCGCACAGTAGGACACAACGGCAGATCACTTATTGCTGAAGGGCCAAGGCCGCAAAAAGGCGCAGGCGTCAACACAAATGTTCACTGAATAAAAAAAAATAAATTCACGCGCACGAAAAATGCACACTAGACCACAAATTAGTCCAACGCCACGCCAAGCGCCTCTTCCTCAATCAACGCGAGAGCAGTCCACGGTGCACAGGCGGAGACGAAAATGCCACGGGCATTGAACAAAACAACGCAAGCCTTTTCTTCCCATCTACGCTGAAAGGAACGGCCATAAGGATTCCTTCAGGGCGCACTCCGAGAACGAGAGTATTTCGTCATGAGGCGCGGCGGCCGTTGCTAGGCGCACGTCGTGGCGGCGTCCCTGCGAGAGTGTGACCAATAGCGCGCCGCTGCGGTTGCCATGCGTTGAACCTACTGCAGATTACAAATGCGCCGCCGGGTGGCAAGAACAGAAAGTAGGTCTTGCGGGCGCATGCATTTTCTCGTGATTCCTCGCCGTGCGCGGTTGCAACCAACTCTACGCTCCCTTTGCTAAAGCGATGGCTGCCGCGAAATGCAATTCTCAAAGCTGCGGATAACCATGGCAGTCGAACGTAAAGCAAAGTCCGACATCGCTTCTGCGTATATAGCAAGCACGCACAGTACGAATGAAAAACAAGAGCGGCATTATTTCAGGGTAAGATGAAACCCCGAAAGGTGTGACTGGACAGGACATTTGGACAAGCGTCTTCGTCAAAGTCGCAACTGCTGCAGCCTTGAAGCCCGCTTGTCGAAACGTTTCAGCTACACCCGATTTTCGCCAACATCCTTTAGTGCGTTAGAATGTTTACCGATTATTCGTCTCGAATCAGAAAAGTCAACTGGAAAAGCACAAAGTGCAAGCAGGCGTTCTGCGTAGGGGACAGCTAGGAGGCAAGACGGGATCTTACCGCTTAGAATCGGTCGGTCACTTTAGGCCTCGTCAGGAAAAGGGTCAGCTTGCCGCTTGGACGCTTGTTCACGAGGACTCGGCTCGCACAGTGCGCTCTCGCGGGAACACGTGGTGACTCGCGCACGAGATTATGGCCGCTGCTGCTAAAGATGATGATGATGAGGCTTCCTCCTGGCGCGTACCCACGGTAGTCGTTTGAGCGAAGACAAGACCCACTCTAACTACTGATGGTATTGTTTGAGAGCAAAATGACGTGAAACAAAATCACTAAATTTGTTTACATTACATGGGGTTATTGTAGAATGAAAGGGGCTGTTTACTCTCCTTCATTGTTCTCGTATTTTGTGTGGCAATCAAAAAACGTGTCAGATGAAGTTTCTAACTTTGCAGCGCTTTCTCTGGGAAAAGCATGAAAATTTTTTAAACAGGATTTTTCTGTCTGCGTTATGTCTCTTTCAATCAGTGAGAAGAATGCACGCAGCCCTGGTCGGTGCCGGTGAAACTCAAAAACTGAAACCACGTGCGGGTATTGCAGGATCATCAAGTTTTGTTACTAATAAAACAAACACCTCAGTGGTCGTTTTAGGCATGCAGACACTTCTTTGTGGTCCTCATAAGCGGCGGCGGACGCCATAGTAGCGTTTCTCCGCGGTATGCAGGCAGGCAAGTGCCACCAGGCGCCTAATCAAACACGTGAAGAAAAGCGAAATTTTGTTTGTTAGGCAAAATGTGTCACCTGCGAGGATTTATTGTTGAACCTATAGATTGTCAAGATAGACCACATTTGCTGTTTAGAGACGCTAGCAGTCACTTTTTACTGACGTTAAACATCAAGTTAATATTATAAATCTTTTTTTCTGACACAAAATCATGCTCCTTGCTGCCGATGAGATGAACGATCGCTTAATTTGCGCCACAATCAGAAAAAATTTGCGAACGGTAGACAGTCCACTTAAGAGTGATTTGAAAGCTTTTGCTAGGTGCATATGGAATGACTGAACGCGCGTACAATGCTGTAGGCCCGATTGATTGATTTGTCAAGTTTAACGTCCCAAAACCACCATACGATTATGAGAGACGCCGTAGTGGAGGGCTCCGGAAATTTTGACCACCTGGGGTTCTTTAACGTGCACCCAAATCTGAGCACACGGGCCTCGACATTTCCGCCTCCATCGGAAATGCAGCCGCCGCAGCCGGGATTTGAACCCGCGACCTGCGGGTCAGCAGCCGAGTACCTTAGCCACTAGACCACTGCGGCGGGGCAATGCTGTAGGCCCGTGTGGTCAGATTTGAGTGCACGTTAAGGACCCCCAGGCGATCAAAATTTTCGGAGCCCTCCACACTGGCGTCTCACATAATCATGTAGTTGCTTTGGGATGTTAAACACCTCATAAGAAATCAAATCATTCGAATCCGTGTACAAGGAGCGACCGAACAATACTCAATCACCAACTTGAGTTCATTGGTAGTGCCTACCAACAGGTTAACCATGAGTCGGTAAAAGCAAATGAGAGAAAAAAAAGCGATGTTACATACTTTGTGTTGGATTCTAGAGCGTTAAAAATGTAGCAACTACAGCGAAGGCTCATTCGAGCATGTATCACCTGGTGGATGTCTTTACAAAAGCACCCATGATAGTGTTTATCCACATCCTGTCTGACGAGTGTGCGAGACTTGATATATATCACGTGAACAATATGTTATTTATCACGTGCCTTCTTCCTTGCTCAGTAATCCCGCCACCATGTTCGTTCGGGTGACCAAACCATTTGGAAATTGGCGTCCTCAGTGAAAATACGAGCTTTTTCTGTGCCTTTTAGGAAATGATGTATAGGTGTGCAATCTATACAATTCGCGGGCAGAAAGCCCGATCTACAATTGCCATTCCGGTCGCAAGGGCCACATTCGTCAGGCTATCACTGCAAGTGAAATCGAATTATGGAACATGTAGCCGATATGCGAGAAGATAAGCGTAGAAACTTTAAGATATATCAAAACTGGGCTTTACTTTTCTTAATCGTTGTCAGACTGTTTCATTGTATACTCTTCTGTAGAAGTTGGCGCGATCATATCTTTTCATTTGCTCAAGAGAGAGAAAAGACTTTACTCACAGAATCCTGCGTGGGGTAGGTGCCAGCCTTGCACGGCGCGGTCTACCCTTCTAATGTTCTAGTCTATGCAGTCCTAGAAACACTGGGCCAAGAACTCGAGGGTTGAGCCTGACTAGATTGAGGATACTTGGGTTCCCGCGCCCTGCGCTTGCGGGTCAGGAGTTCCCGTTCTCCTCTACCTGGCCAGGGCCCCCTCGAGCCGCTGGATCGCCCATTTCTGAGATAGGCAGTCCACACAGCGGATCCACCGCTCTATCTGCGCTGGCAGTTCTTGGCGGGCGGTGCCGTCGTCAGCACCAGTTACTCCGCCATGAGATTCCCCAACCCTGCCGCACACATCACCGTTGGCCCCGTCGCACAAACCGCAGCCCGGTACCACTTCATTGTCACACCTCACTATGTGTCCTAGTGTCGCCAGTTCTTGTTCGCATATACTGCACACTTCATTTATGCATGCTGGGGATACTTTCATCACTGTCTCGTACGCCATTTAAAAGTAAAAACCTGCAAAAGTAGTAAATAAATTTCTTGGGTTGATTTAGAATTCCATCGCCAAATTATTAATTCATCACTGAAGTCACAAAAAAACAGCAGCGCAGGTAAGCGTGGCACTATGCGTGTATTGATAGTTGATTTATTGTGCTTGGAAACTTTTCTAGGCAAAACCGATGACGGGTCTCTTCTTTCCACTCATCAAGCGACAGTATATACGATTTTGAAATAAATTTAGGTGGTCAATGACAGGCCATACGTCATTCGATCTTACGTGAAAACACGCAGTTGTTATATCCCACACCTAGTGTTATAAAATATGCCGTAGCCGAGTACTGCGGATAACTAACAAGAGTGAAGGCTGGACTAGTTGATGTGCATTCAAACTGGCAAGATTTTTCAGCGTGCAATAATTGGGAAAAAGGAGAGAGTAGACAGCGCTTTGTTTGTTGCCTACAGGTACTGGCACATACCCACTCTGGGGGATTGGCCATGCAAGCTTGTAGTTTGTTTGTTTGTTTGTCCCTTTTATCCTGGCGCAACCCACCATGGGGGATCGGCCATAAAACGATCGGCGTCAGGATATTTAAAAGGAAGTGTTTATAATTTAAAATGTTATTTTTTTAATGAATACGCTTGATGTGATATTTTTTTAAAATGCATTTAGCAATCTATTCTTCTCGTCTCCTGAAGGAAATCGCAAACGGCTTCGCAAACACTCCTGTGGCTAAAACCCCGCACGGTAGCCCCAAAGGAAAGAAGAACCGGAAGGGATAAATTTAATCTCAACCTTTGAAGCGGTTCATCCAGAAGTCTTTCCCTCTGATTGGTGAATAATCTGCACGTTAGAAATAAATGATCAAGAGATTCACACTAATTGCAATGTAGACATAAAGGTGACTGTACCAGAGCAGACCTGTGTAGGTAAAAATTCAGTGGAGGGACTTGACATGGTATTTTGGTACCTGAAATCTCGGTCCTTCTGGAGGAACACCATCGATTCTTCTAACAATAATTGAGGAGAGGGAACTCAGAAACTGACAACGCAGACTTTGCGAAGTTGTCCGATACGGCAAAATTTTCAAAACGTGCCGAAGTTACAAACGCCAACGTCGGCAAAATAGACATTATCAGACCATTACATGATAAAAGTGCGTGTGCACCCGCTTGTTCTTTTAGAGGAATACCTTTGTGTCCAGGTACCCATACCAAGCGAATAAGACGGATAAGTCTTGGAATGAGGGAATGAATTATTTCTAACGAATTTGAAAAATTTGATGCAGTTAAAGAGGAATAGACGGATATCCTGTCTGTCAGAATGACGGCTTCTGTTAGTGATAGGGGTAATTTCCATGCGGTTAACATAATGGCAAGTAATTTCGCATGATAAATAGGAGTAAATTTCGGTAATCGAAGTAAAAAAGACCAATCTAAATATAATGATGCAATTCCCATCGCGGCCTTTTCTTCACGAACTGAAGCGTGAGTTGCTATCACTGCAGCCATTTCAATTCTAGATATGGTCCTCCAAAATGCAATTTAATTATCTACTGGGTAAATGTTTGTGATTCTTTGAAAATAAGTCATCAAATTCTGTTCGAGTTGTTTGTACAGTTGTGCTTATGATTAGTATCCCATGGAGCTGCACTTGTAATGTTTCCTATTGTGTCTGTGCGAAAATGACTTGGGGAAACCGTAATCTTGGCCACTGATGGCCGAAAAATTCCATCGGATGTTCAAGAAAAATATATTGCGATCACCTCAATGGCGATGCATAGATCTATAGAAATAAACACACGGTCAGGATGTTAAACCGAGTACCAAGAGAAGGCAGGCGGGCTTCTTTGTACAAAATAGTATTTGATACAAAATTTGGACGTCCAAGACATAATCGTAACGATTCGCGTTCTAAAAGAACCACACAGACAGACAGACAGACAGACAGACAGACAGACAGACAGACAGACAGACAGACAGACAGACAGACAGACAGACAGACAGACAGACAGACAGACAGACATACAGACAGACACACAGACAGACAGACAGGCAGACAGACAGGCAGACAGACAGACAGACAGACAGACGCTTCGCCCCACTCATCATCATTCACTCCTGGGATATGCTATAAATGTTGTTTGCGGGTGGCCATTGCCATCACTCTCCTCGACGAGAAGCGTGTCAACGTAGTCAGCGGTTTCTGGACAGCTGCTACCCGTGCTTTTGTCGTCGGGGCAATTACCTAAGAAGCACACCGTGTTCCTAGTGAAAAAAGTGTTTGTGATCACATCTTTTTGTGGTTCGATGGGCAATTTTAAAGAAGGCTTCAGCAACCTCATCGAGCTGCCTCACTGCATGGCACAGAGGTGTCACGTTCCGCGCCCAAGGAGGTCTTTCCCTGCAGCCCACGACATTGGCCAATAGAAATTAACCCACCACATTCAATGAGATGAAAGTATATACCTAAGCAGGAGGTTCTCCTTCCCTCCTCACAGAAAACTGCACCGAACCCGGGCGATGACGCTTAGACCCCTACAGACATATTCATAACACAATTTAGCCTCATTCATTGAATTTACCCAGGTAATTCACCCAGTGGGTCGTGCCGCTGCTGTTTGGAAGTAGCGAACACTAGAGCAAATGCTCTGCTGGTGCCAATCGTTACTGGGCAGTGATCAAGCCAACTCGGCCAAGTGATGCTCCGGCTTCAGAAACTCCAGCAAGGGGGATCAGCTTTGCGCCGTCCAGAGAGCACACGACACGCTGCGGCGGTCACGTTTAGCCTCACCATGCTAACGTGAAAAACGCCCGTTGCGCACCAGTCCCGTCTTTTAGGATGATATATAAATTTCATAGATCTGCCCAGAGCGAGAGGAGTGAGTTCACGTGACAAATGTGTCACTCACTCCCTCCCTCCTTTCCTTTCTTTCTAACTCATTCACTCACTCACTCAGACAGACAGACAGACAGACAGACAGACAGACAGACAGACAGACAGACAGACAGACAGACAGACAGACAGACAGACAGACAGACAGACAGACAGACAGACAGACAGACGGACGGACACCCCTCTATACTTGCTGCACTGTATAGTCTACTATACTTTGCTCTGACGCACGGCAAGCAAGCGTATATAAGCGCGGCACATCTCATCATCTCATGTTATGACGCCCGATGGCAACGTACGCTTGTGCTACGCAATATTAGTGCGTTAATTCATCTGTTGTGAAACTTCTTTACAGGTGCTTGAAGTATGAGTGCTATTTTCATTGCACTTGAAAGCAGACGAAATTCTTTTCGTTGTGTTTTCAAGCAAACTTGTGGCTGTTGGGTAGAACACCTACTTTCCATGCAAAACGCCCTTCGTAGATCCTCACTCGGACGCGGAAATGTGTTACTTATTTGGCACGTCAATTTTTCGGTCACGAACAGGATGATTTTTCACTCACAATCAAAGAGGCCGAAGCCAACGCCGAGATTTCTCCTAAACATAGTTTTTAACGGTATCATGCTAAAATAAACAAGCACCCAATTAGCTAATTAATTGCCTGTGCTACTGCAGGATTCCTTCCAACGCCGAAATTTTTTTCTGCCTGAAAACCTCACCGCATTGCGGCCGTCCGGCTCCCGCTGGATCAGTCCTCCGCCTCAAAGAGTAGCAGCCACCGATTTAGAGGGGTGCGAACAAAGTGTTGCAGCGACTGTACCGAGAATACCTTCAATTCTCTCGATTTCGTAAAAACTAATAGGGCAATTAGATATTTTTTTATGTATTCATTGATAGGACGCTAGCACGGAAAGAATTAACAGGAGAAACGTTTCGGATGGATGGTCTTATTGGTCGTGCTGAAGATGCAGTAACCGACAGGCAATTTTTTTAATAAGCAAAGCGAAGCCAGTAAAACTATCACTTAGCCTTTGGCGCCATTGTGATGAAATATGAGAACTGCCAAATTTCACATTTTGTCACTCTCGTTCAGCGGTAACTTAAAAAAAATACCTTGATCCTTGAAGACACTTTTTTATTTTGAGATTTTGAAAAAAAATCCGGGTGTCCTGAAAACCTAAAAAAAGTGGGGTCCTCGGCTTTTCGGAAAATGCATGCGGAACCATGCGCGGCCCTCTCATCAGCATGCACATGCACTCTATTTTAAGCACAGCGACAGTTGTTGATGTTAAGCCTGCTTGTATAAGTCCCCAAAACGTTCCATCAAGTCTTCCATCATCCATTCGTCCTGAGATGGAACCTCCAAATGGAGCTGCTGTCGGCCAGCAGAGGACTGTTCTGCTCTGTGTTCTTCACCTTCGGGAATTAGCAGTTTTGGTACTTTGCCACCAGGCTCGCTGTCGTCGCTCTCTGAATCGGTGTTGATGACTTGCTCTCTACATCGGCGCCTAGATGGGGGGCGGTGTTGATGGTCTTGGTAAGCCGGATGTTCTGAATCTGAGCTACTGGCGGTGAACGCCCGCAATGGCAGGCGATCTTTGATTGATGTGACATTGCCCTGTTCTTCGATTCTCTGCTTCTTTGCGCCAGTGATCTCGGTGTTGATGCACGGGCCCATAGTCGCAAAGCTTTGTTCGGGGTGGACATGGCCCTGCAGAAACTGGTGGTCTTGGGTGCTTTCTTGCATTACAGTAACAAAAGCCGGTGGGCCACCCACAGCTTTCGGGCTTGTAGGGCGCTCAGAATGCAAAACTTGGGAGTTGTTTCTAGTTTCAGACACCAAGTTGTCTCGCCTGTTCTCCGTATTCGTTTGTTCGAGCATAACTTCATCTTCAGTGTTACGTCGCTCCACATGTTCGAAGTCACCCTGAATGTTAGGCGGAAAATGCGTTTCTGCCATAAAGGCAGTCGGTGTTTTTTGTTGTTCTGAGCTAGAATATATCTGTGCTCCAGTGCTCGTCAGGTTGTAATTAGTGAGTGCAAGTCCCTGATGCATTGGCTCAGGTCGGTCATGCATACTGCTGTGCCAGCCGTTTCCAGCAGTATCGTTTGAGGCTGCTATGACCACGCCTGTTTGATGGGCAGTTGGACGCGCTGCGGCCTCATCCCGTTTGCTTCCTCTTTCCGCATTGATGCCGCATGCACGTTTTCTTTGAATTGCGACTGCCGTTTGTCGTCCACGTGGTTGTCGCTGGTCACAGTCATAGTTGCCCTTACTCGAGTGCGGCTGTGTGTTGCGGGGATCTGGTGATTCACGTCGCGAGAGATCCTTGCGTTGTTGCCTCATGTAGTTCAGCTTGTCGCGGAGATCTTGCCACTCGCAAAAATCATCTCCGCCTCCCCTCACTGCGCGACGAAACCCGGGTTGTATGGAAGTATTGAAGTCCTCAAATCCCGGACGCAGCCCGCGATGTCGTCTGCGCTGTCCGTAAGCCATGAGAAATGACCTGGTTTTTTTTTCCGAGGTCGATGTCCTCGAGACGATTAGTTGAGCTGGGCACACGGAAGAAAGACGCTCACTTAAGTACGTGCAATGAATATATATATATATATATATATATATATATATATATGTATATATATATATACATATATATATATATACAGAGAGAGAGAGAGAGAGGGGTAATTATTGCAGATGCAAAACAGCATTATGAATGTGGCAGCTGGGGCTTGTTGGTATGACATGATGGTTATAGCGCGATAACGGATGGACGACAAAGACACCAGAAAGACACGAGAGCTATGTCCTTCACTCGTGTCTTTCATGTCCTTTTCTTTCTGTCGTCGTTCTGTTCTCGCGCTATAACTATCGCCAAGTAATATGATATTTAGATATGCCAAATTATCCGCTTAGCATAAGATGAATATGTTGAGGCAAAATATTTCTGGTAGCTGCGAATACAATATTACTATGTAAAAACTTCTGCATATAATGAGAGCTTGTAATACGCGTTTGTTGAGGCACTCTGAGCTCTCCTGTGCCACTTCATAAAAATTGAGTTACAAGGTGCTGCTTTGCCGCGACTGCGCTTCTTGAATGCGACGAACTTCGGCGATATTGAGCGTATCTATCTATCTATCTATCTATCTATCTATCTATCTATCTATCTATCTATCTATCTATCTATCTATCTATCTATCTATCTATCTATCTATCTATCTATCTATCTATCTATCTATCTATCTATCTATCTATCTATCTATCTATCTATCTATCTATCTGTCTATCTGTCTGTCTGTCTGTCTGTCTGTCTGTCTGTCTGTCTGTCTGTCTGTCTGTCTGTCTGTCTGTCTGTCTGTCTGTCTGTCTGTCTGTCTGTCTGTCTGTCTGTCTGTCTGTCTGTCTGTCTGTGCATCTATCTCGCCGCCAACGACTTCGAGTTCTCTTGGCTGTTTGCATAGCGGTATGGACACCAAATTTGGTATGACATAAAACAACTGCAAGACAAGCATAAGTGGCTAGTCATACGTGAAAATTATGGCATGACCTATATTTGTCATGTCTATATGTCATGACCTATATTTGACGGCCTTGCTGCTCTTGCGGTGGTTTTGTTAACATTACACATTGCAAAACTGATATCGTTTGACATCACTGCACGGCGAACATGAGTGACAGATCCTAACGTAGAAATCATGGCATAAATATTGTGCAAGTCATGACTACACGCCATGCTAATGGTGCCCGTGCGGTCGTTTTGCTAGCTTTATATATACCAAATTTGGTGTTAGGTGACGTTAATGGGTGGCGAAGAACTATGACTGATGCAAACATTATAATCATGACATGAGTGGCATGTAACAACATGACAACATACCAAGCTCATGTTACCCTCGCAGCTGTTTCGTTAGTTTCACATATACCAAATTCGGTATTACGTGACGTGAAAACACAACCATAGTAAATTACACGTATGAAAATGATAATCTCGGCATGCGTGTCAGTAATGCATGGTTACATGCTGCGCTCAATGTACGCTCACGGTAGTTTCGCAAGCTCCGCATATACCAAATTTGGTATCGCATGACTTGAATAGAGGAAGAAAGTATAAATGACACGTCGAATCATATATTCTAGACTTGAAGTCATGTACGGCATAGTTAACGTCCACCTCGTAAGTGACATATCTACCTTGCTGATTCATGCTTCGCATGTCATCGATTGCCACTGTACGTCGGATCAGCATAATTTTACAACAAAAGCTGTTATGACATCGCAACTCAGCTCACGTGCCGTGCCTGAGTGGTCCACCGCCGCTGCCGGGGCACGTAACCACATCGCGTGAAATTTGAACGAAAACCAGTACCAATGACTAAGTGGGACTCGAACCCGGATATTCGGGGTGCCAACACAGTATTCTGCTATTGAACCACACTGGTTCTTGGTACTTGCTGGCAAACTTGCCTTAGGCAGGCTGGATGTCGGGAACGCAATCGCGTTAACACGACCTATAAAGCATTTTAAAACTGCGAAAGAACAAGCAGTCATCGCACAGTGCGAATTCGTAACGAGTGGGTCGTCCAATGCTCCAACACAATTAAAAAGCTTTTTTCTTCAGCTATTAACTGTGGCGCATTCAAACTTCTAGCATAATTCAGCGCCGTTGTCAGCAACTGCATGAATAATTGGCACAAAATTCCTCACAAAAGTTTAGCGGATACCAGGCTTCTCAGAAGAATGACGAAACCTAGAACAGCGAATGCCAGCTATATACTACCCTGAATTAATGTCATAGTAGGCATCAAGCAAGTGCACTGGCAGCAGTTACCCAATTAGTGTTTATAAAAGGCTCTGAAAGGCCGCTGCTATAGCTTTCGCTGTGACTGTGCAAACCTGTGCGGGCCTGGCGTTTTTTTTTTATCGCTACATCGAGTTATTTCATTTATAGTACGTGAGCATCGTCAAAGCGTCGGGACATGCCATATAACTGCAACTGCAGTTTTGCGGTGTATATGTCGCGAAATAGTTTTGACCATATTAAGATATATATACACGTTAAAAGACTGCACGCATATAATGGTTGATGCACTCAGCTGATGAATGCAATGTCTCTGTAGTTCGATACCCGCGACCACCAAAACGCATTTCAATAAACAATTTTGAAGGATGCTTCAAACTTTCTATGAATGTGAAGATAATATGCATAACTGCACCTATGGTTGACCCGCTGTTGAACTTCATGCTGAACTTTCTGCTATAGCGGCAGCGGCCTCATTTCACTTCGGCATTCTCAGAACGCCTGCACTGCATTAGGGCGACAATGTTTCCCTCGTCAAGTCGAAATTTCATCTATGTACTCTCTTCCACCCAACGGTGAGGACGACGAGCGGCACTTCCAGTTGCTCGAGCCGATTCCACCGCACAACGCTTCAGATATCTAAGGCGTTCACCTTTGTATGTTCTGCGGCATGTTAAACTCCTGTAGAGGCGAATAGAGCCATCACAGTCATCATGCAAGAAATTTTGAACAGTAGTTGTGGCGAATGCGTAATAAATTACCTTTATAAGCTCGGGCGATTATACTCCACCACCCCTGATGCTCTGAGCACACCACTTGATGTCACCCTTTGTCTTGGAGTGGCACCTTGAAAAATAGATAAGGCGGGATGACATTTGTGTGTGCCGCTAACATATCTTCTCTATAGAGTTCCTCGTAGCCTACATAAAAATGTCGGACAAACGTAGGCCCACATCATTACAGACACACGAGGATATTTAGAAGTTAGGGGCCTGTGTAACAACTCGTGCTTACATTTGTTCTTTCTTTTTGCGCTAAAAGGGAACTGATTGAAACTGAATTCAAAGATATTTGACTTAAGTAGTGTTAGCTACTCTATTTCCGGCTAAATTAGGCCAGAAGTGCTTTTTATAAATCACACAAAATAAATAAAGCTCCACCTTTAGCGGCACACAGTAGTAGTGGATACAACAAAGCCATATTATATCTATATAGAGAGTCGCTACATAAATATTGTGTAACCTTGGTCTTCTGAAGTCAAGGGGCGCAAGCAGGGCTCGGTGTTTTGCAAAAATTTAAAGAGAAGCTCTGTGTACGTAAAGAATTAAGAATACACATTCAGAGCACTGAGAAACGCCATTGGACCACCGTAGGCTCCTTCCTCTTCCCTCTGCGTTTTCTATGCTTGAAATCTCTATTTTGTAACAAATAAATGACAAATCGCCAAATTTGTAAACGTTTAGGAATTGTTCTCTGTGCTTTTATAGGAAAAGCAACTCCAAATACCTCTTGCTCGCAGTTGCACACTTTATTAAGCGCTAGTTATTTAAAGTGCTCCGGTGTCTAAAGGTTCTGATGTTGTTCTTCCCTTGGACACTTAGATTTTATGGTTACGACACACTAATCCCGACTTCCTAATACAAAGTTTGAAAATATATAGGCCGAAAGGAGGCTGTTGTTCTGTGAGAGATTTCTTAATAAAAACTCAGCTGTCTAAAAAGGTACTAAGAACCACAGTTCAAGTGGAAGAAACAATAAAATATATTATTGTATCTTATTTATTGTACGGTGAAGGATTTAGAGCCGTATAACATGACCGCATGGTAGCTGCTTAGAGCAAAGAGGATTCCATTATATGGATAATTCTTAATCTGCAAAAATATTCATTTGTTTCCTGTAAGCATTCCTTATACGATTTTGTTTAACTTAGTGCATTCTAACATCGCTGACGTCGCAAAGACTTCAAAGGTGTGTTGTACTCCTAGGCATGGGCTGGGTTGTTTATCATGGAAGAAGAGGGGAAGGGTTTTGATGCCCCCTCCCATTTTTTTGTTCGCGTTCGAAAGAGCTTTGCAAATAATCATGCACAATTCAGGCCCAAGGTGCTCACAACAGAAAGCCTTTGGTCCCGTGCTTCTCGGGAGCAAGGGAGGGAAGTAAACGGTTTTTGTAACTCAAGACCCTAGGTCGCCATTACAGCCCAAAATCTGCGTCGTCATAAACCTCCAGCTGAACAGAACGGGGCCGACTAAGTAAACATACGGCTTTGATTTTGAGCCCCTCCTTTCACTGGTGATAAGGAACGCGCGTCCGTTTCAACCTCCTGCACGCAATCTTACGATCATACATGAAATATACTCTATAGGCTCGATAAAACGGCCACGCGTACTGGTACACACATTAAAAAGCACGAACAAGGGCGCGTGAATAAAGCGCACATCGAGAGGATGAGAGTCACTTTCGCGACCTAAATTATGCATGTCAGCATACTTTACCCACCAGCAAAACAAAAGTTACAGTCGTTTTGATAAGCAACAGGTCGCCCATCTACCTAAAAAATGAACTGATGAAAACAATGAGGCGAGATCAGGAGGGAAAAGGAAGGATTTGTGTTGAACTTTTTAACAATGCCCATGTACAAAAGATGACGCTGTAGGTAAAATAACCATTAGTTTATATAATCTATCACATAAATCTATCTTTTCCTACACTTGTGAAAACGCTGTCTGCAGGATTGAATGTTCGTATGGCCACAAATGGTACAATGTTGAAACGGGGCAGCCTGTTGATGGTAGAATAAACGGGCATCATGAGGCCACATCGGAGAAATTACCGAAAGCAGCCACACAAAATTTTGAATGTAGCAACCTAACAACCTGTACGACCGCAAACTATGCATGTTTCTGTGGATCTTTCGGCACCCAAGATACCTATTCACGAGTTCATCACACTCCAGTCGGCAGGCATAAATGTTTCTAGGGCTCTTGAGTCCATGTGATATTGTGCATACATAAGGGAGAGCGAAAAGTGTTATGTGCTTCTAGGAATTCCGAATATACACCACCTTCAAGCGAAGCTTACTGCTGACAACTATAGCTTAATAAAAATTGACCGCCACCCCCCTGCCCTTCTTTTACGTAAAACGTAGTTCAGAAGACAATTGTGTTTGCCTGATTGCGTCATGTAGCACACAAACGTATTACAAGCTTGTAGCTGATCATTAATCCCTTGCATTTTACACCTGAACGCACCAAAGGTCTTGAATGAGGCCTTAGCTATGAATAAAGGAAAGAAGTAGGCATCTGAGGAATTGTTTTCTCTGTCACATACATTATTAATGAGAACTAGCATACGTGAGGGCCAAGAAAAACATAGGGGATGTTATTAGTAGTACTAACTGCAACGTAAATGCGGATAAAAAAAGTGAATAGAAAGATAACTCGGCACACTGTTATTATTGTTAATAACATTCCCTAGAGACTTTACTTGGTACCATTGTGAGTTTTCAAAAGTAAGGATAATGCCGTTTTTGTACAGTACTCACATATTTAAATGAAACAAATATTTTAGTGTTATGACAGGTATGCGCGATCGCTAACTATAACTAATTTAAAGACGCAACAAATTTCGCCTCTAAAGTTACTGTGGGCTCTGATCTCCACATTCGAGTAGAAATGACGCCATTATGCATGACCCGAACGGACGATGGTGGGGAAAAAGCTTGGGTGCTTTGCAGGACAGTCCGAGCTTTTCGGACGAATGAATGAGCTGCGAGCTCGCTGGACAATGGCCGTGACACCAAGAAAGGGTCGAACGCGTGATAGAAGCACTCATAAATTGGATACAGAAATGCGCGTGGCGGCAGAAACGCATGTCAGGCTTTCGCGCTGGTTATCAAAGAATCTGCGCGTGCGTTCACGTCAGCGCCACCACGCAATCAACAGTTCAGCATTGCTAGACCATCAGCTTGACTGTCACGGTATATTTTTGACATCTCAACACGCACCTCCCACAGGCGTGTTCATTCGTGGGCGTTTGTCTTATTTCGGGCAAGTTCCTTCGTTCCACTTGACTGGACCTTTCCTTTCTTGAAGGCCGCAAAGGTGCACACGTTGTCGATAGATAGATCAATAAATAGATAGATAGATAGATGGTCAGATAGATAGATTGATTGATAGACAGATATATATATATATATATATATATATATATATATATATATGTAAAGTTTAACGTCCCCAAACAACCATATGATTATGAGAGACACCGTATTGGTGAGTTCCGGAAATTTCGACCACCTGGGCTTCCTTAGCGTACACCCTAATCTGAGCACATGGGCCAACAGCATTTTTGCCTACATCGAAAGTGACGCTGCCACAGCTGGGATTTGATTCCGCGACCTGCGGGTAAGCAGCCGAGTACCTTACCCGCTAGACCATCGCGGCAGGGACTTTACTTTTATTTTACTAATTACCTAGGGCCTAATGAACACAACGTTGGACTGTTTGTTTTATTATTAGGGTTTCAAATAAAATATCAATAAATATTTCAGGTGCAATCATCAAATCAATCATTAGTGTAGGACAAAATAACCTCAATCGTATTAGCATAATCCTAATACTCATCATATCAGTAAAAACTAATGAGCACGGTTGAATTGAGGGCGTTCATGACTTACCTAATCATAATTAGCATGGTTTAGCTAGTGCGTCCACTAGAATGCTTCAGTTAGCATAGTTCGAGCTTGACATGGTTTCATTTTTATGGTCTTTTTAAGATGTGGTGTAATTACCTCGGTACTACCACGAGTTTACCTAGTTACCTTGGTCATGGAATATCTGGGCCTAACTCGGCCATTATATAGCCCAGCCGAAGGGCTAATTAGCTGGCGGCAGCGGCTCGGGTGTTAGCGTACGATGAACATGGCGAAGAAGGTGTGCTGCAGCCGAGCAGCGCGCTTGAATGTACAGGCTGACCGTAAATATTAACCCGTGGCCTCAGGTTTAGGTGTGGTCGCGATGTTGTGAAACGCTGAACCGGAGGAAATCTCATGGGCCACCTTGCTGATTCGTCTAAAGCACACTTATTGCAGGCATTCAAAGCTTCAAAATGAATTAAAACGGCTTGTGCCTTGAAAAAATATCACCACGAAAAGCGTCTGACACATGCAATGCATGGGTTCACTTTTCAATGAGTAGAATGACAAACAAATGAAGGAATCTACCTTTGGTTGTGCGACACCACCCAGCTTTGTCAACCGTCCTTGACATAATGCTGGGGTCTGTTGTATTCAATGAAAAGCAACGCACTGAAGGGTGGATTTCACCTTTTGGCACTGGTTACTGATCCAAAGGGGGTAGTCGCAAGAACTCATTAAGATCCCGATTTTTCGCCAATGCTAAGAAGATTCTGCATAGCACCCTTTGTGCGATATTTAGTTATAGATTGTCCTCAATTGATCTGTGAGTACTGCACAAGTTTCAAAAAATATTCTTCTATGCAAAAGTTTAGGAAAAATTGACATATATTATTTTATGCTATTTATACATACGATTAGTACCTGGAACCTAAAAAATAGCGAATGAAAGTTGAGAACTTTGCCACGATCACCATGCAGTACAAGTTTATTTTTCAAATAACAGGCTAGGTTAAGACAGTCGAGGTCTATACAGATACCCAGAGCCAAATATCGATCCTCAAAAGCATTCAAAATGAACCCCATTTCTAATAGAGCGGACTGTGTTAAGTGCTCTTTTCGGACGTCAAATCATCCCGTATCTATTATCGCATGCTTACCGAAAAAGCAGTGTTTTTCTAATTGTAGGCAATAGCGGCACTGGTTTTTTTTTGATACCGAAAAATTAGTTTAACTGCGTGCGTTCTTGTCGGAAGAAAACCTGTTAGATCGAGATTGGAAACTTTATAAGCAAGGTACAACAGAAAGGCGATTACTTTTCTGAGGAGCCATCAGTGTCGCTTCTAGCACTACTGCTGCGTCTTTCATAATTGTAGCATCTTTAAGAATGAAAGGCTTTGTTGTAAATAAGTTTTAGTAACGCATGCCATTGTCACTAATTTATTCGGTACTGATACTAACGAAATATATTTTTAATAAATCTGCTAATTGTTTTCCACTAACTTCTTCACTATACCGTGCAGTCAAAGAAGTTTTAGTAGAGTTGGACCTAACCATACTGAACTATGGCAAATCAATTTATTCTTTATATTGAACTAGTTTCGAACACAATACATTAACGTACAAATATGTGTACGACGATGTACGGCTACGCCCTCTAATATAGCCCTTTAGATAGCCCACAAACTTGGCTTTCCATCACAATAAGTTGACTTTTCCCCACGACCTTCTGATGCGTATTCGGGAGTGTGAAGGAGGTGCATAGGCGAGCGCAGCGCGGAGGCAATAGAAACTACGACATGCCGGCACGTGTATTTTCCCGTAATTCCTCGCCGTGCGCATTCGCCGTCAACTCTCCGCTCCTTTCGCTAACGCGATGGCTGCCGCAAAATGCAGTTTTCAAATCTGCAGATAACCATCATAGTCGAACGTGAAGCAAAGCCCGACATCGCTTGCGCGTGTATAGCAAGCACGCACAGTACGAGTGAAAAACAAGACAGGCATAACTTCAGGGTAAGATGGAACCCCGAAGGATGTGGCTGGACAGGAGATTTGGACAAGTGCCTCCGACAGGGCCGCAACTGTTGCAGCCTTGAAGCCCGCTTGTCAAAACGTTGCAGCCACACCCGATTGTTCAAAATATTCACTTTCTCTAAGGTGGACAAAAAGCCAGATGAAAGATACACCTATCGCTTTCACGAAGATTTAGCAAGATGACGTACGCAGTTACCAGCTGCGTTGTTGCGTTAACTAGGCACTGAAGAAAGTAGGATTTGCTATTCTAAGCTTCAGAGTAATGACTGCCACTAAGCCAGCATCAGTTATTGTCGCTGTACTTTTGTAAAAACCGGTGTTTGACCGTGAAATCCTTTAGCGCGTTAGAATATTTGCCGGTGATGCGTCTGCGATCTGAAAAGTCATCTGAAAAAGCGCATTCTGTGAGCAGGTGGTCTGCGTATAGAGACAGCTGGGAGGCAAGACGGCATCTTACCGTTGAGGATCACCCGCTCGCTAGGCCTAGTCTGGAACAGGGGCAGCTTGCTGTTCAAGTCGCCGAATCCCGAGAGCTCGGCTCGCCCACTGCGTGCTCGTGGAATCTCGTGGTGGCTCGCGCACGAGATTGCGGCCGCCTCTGCTGCTGATGTTGATGATGATCAGGCTTTTTCTTCGCACATGCCCATGGTGGTCGTTTGAGCGATGACAAGGCCCACTATGACTATTGATGGTATTCGGTCAATCCAGCGACGCAAGCGGTGCCAAGCAGCCGTGCTCCGAAGCTGTCATACGGTGATAAAACTGTGACGGAGTTCCGTCTCTTAGTATTCATAAACCAAAAACGCGTCTTCACGTTCTGTAACACTGACCTAAACGCTTGCGACATCACCGTCTTGTCTGCCATTTTGACCTTCTGCTGCGGCGCCTATAGTCGCAGAAATGATCGAATAGTTTTGGGACAAAGTGACGTGATACAATATATGACCTCCGTTTAATTTCATGTGAGTATTGTAGAACTTTAAAGCCTGTGACTATAGATTTGTACGGAGTTTCTGAACGCGCGTGCAATGCTGTGGGCCCGTGTACTCATATTTGAGTGAACGTTAGAGAACCCCAGGTTGTCGACATTTTCAGAGTCCTCAAAAACGGCATCTCTCATAATGATGTAGTTGTTTTGGGACGCTAAACATCACATATAAAATCAAATCAATCGAACGCGCGTACAAGGAGAGATCGAACATGACACAACCGGAAATTCGAGTTCATTGGTAGCGCCTACCTACAGTTTAACCACAAGTCGGGAAAAGAAGTTGAGAAAAAAACGAGGTTTTATAATTTCTGTTGCATTTTAGAGCGTTGAAATTGTAGTAGCTACAGCGAAGGCTAATGCGACCATGTGTCGTCTGGTGGATGTGTTTACATATGAACTCATGACAGTGTTTACACACTTTTGTGTTTACACACGAGTTTGTTAGGCTTGTTATTTTTCACGTGAGCAATCTGTTACTTATCACATGTGCTATTTCTTGCTAGGTAATCACGACCCCATGACTGCTCTGGCGACCAAATCATTTCGAAATCGGCGTCCTCAGTGGAAAGTAAAGATCTTTCAGTGCCTTTGGGGAACTGAAGGGTAGGCGTGCATTCTATACACTTAGCGGGCAGGTAGTCAAATGTACAATTGCCTATCCTCGGGCAAGGGTCTCATTCGACTGGCCATCACTGCAAGTGAAACCAAATTATAAACATGTAGCCGATATGCGAGAGAATAAACGTAGAAAGTATAAGAAATATCAAAACTCGACTCTACTATTTTTAATCGTCGTCAGTCTGTTATATTGTAGACATTTTGTAGAAGTTTGCGTGATTGTATTTCTCCATTAAAAAGATTTATTATTGTAGGCTTTGACAATTGTATATATATGCATGCTGAAAAAACTGTGACCACTTTTTAGTACGGCATTTTTCAAGTAAAACCTGCAAAATAGAAAACAAACAGTTCTTGAGTTGATTTGTGGTTTCAACACAGAATTATGAATTCATCACCGAAATCAAAGAAAAAGCAGCAGCGCAGGTAAGCGTCGTACTCTACGTGTTCGTAAATGAAGCACATTCAATCATGTGCTTAGAAATTTGCCAGGCAAAACCGATGACGGGTCTTTTCTTTCTACCCATCAAGCGACAGTATATACAATTGCGAAATAAATTTAAGAGGTTGGCGACAGTCAATACTTCGCTCGATCTTACGTAAAACCACCCAGCTGTGCATATTCGAAACCTAGGGGTTTCCAAATACGCCGTAGTGGAAGGCTTCGAGTAACTAACATGAGTGGAGGTCGTCCTAGTAAATGTGCAGTTGAAGTGGAACATTTTCAGCATGCGAATATGGAGAAAAAGGACAAAGTAGACAGCGCTTCATTTGTTCGTTGCCTATAAGCACTGGCACATACCCACTCTGGGGGATTAGCGATGAAAGCTTGTAGTAGCCTGTGTTGGATACACAGATTGAGAGCGTAGTATAGAAAGGAAAAAGAAGAAAAAAAAGAGCGAATTATAAGTCAAAAATCTATTAATAAAATAAAGAGAAATCAATAGGAGAAAAAGAGGGCGAATACTATAATAGAAGACTAAAGGTTTCGAATCAACGAGAGTTTAGTTTACCCCACTCGATCAAAAACGAATGAAGATACCACCCCCATTAGAATCATCAATCATATCACAAGAATTCATCAAAAATATATTTAAGCAGGCGTTATATTGACATGCGTTTAGATTTCTGAATAAAATTGCACACCGCATAAAGTATGTCTCAGTGGCAATGTTCCAAGCAGCAGGCTCCGAAACTGACAACATTATCTGCAGTTAAATTTAAACGTATTTTGAAAAACGAAACAACTAGAAGTCTTTTCTTAATTAATAGTTCCGAGAATATATAAGGTGATGCTCTATTTGTTTTTTTCGCAGAATGGCCACAGGGGAGATATCCCGAGACATCTCTGTGTGAATAAAAGTTTATTTGGAGGACACAACATCAAACTTCTAGATTGTAGATTGACTCTACTTAGGTTTCCTGGAATATCTCAGGTGCAGATACTCCTTTCATTTAGTAATGTTCTTCATCATATCTGTATATTTATCTAATTTTCATATCTAATCGACTCTAAGTATCCTATTTCTGGGAGTACCGAGATCAGAGGACATTGAAGCAAAGCTCGGGGTAATGAATCGGTCATTCCTTAAGCATGCGCAAGAGGCGGTTACCAGCCCCTGTTTAGAAGAAAAGTCCCCAGCTCTTTTGTTCAGAAGAAGAATCCTCCGCTCATCGTTTGACGCTATTGCCGAAGAACAATCTCCTTAAGGCCTGGTCGACGAGCGGCAGGATCGCTCTTGAGTTTAACTTTTGCTTGTTTTTGGCTTTCAGTGCTTTTTTTGGCAGTTATTTGTGGGTTGTGCTTTTTGATTTTCAGAGTTCAAGCGACTCAGGCTATCTTTATGTCGATTTCTTCACCTAGACAAGAGTATTCCCCTTAGCCGACCAAGGAACGACCGATTGATTCTTTTCTCCGCAGTGGGGTTATCAACGTCGCTATGGCTACCGGCCAATTGGGGTGCAATACCGATGAAGAATCCGAAGGTGATTCAAATGGAGCTTCGGAAAGCCACATCACACTTTCAAAAGATCACGGAGGTCCGGCATTTCGGTTTTGGTTATATTTTACGCTGCTCTGCCGATTAGGTGTGCGTCCGAGAGCTTCTCAATTCTTTAGAGTATGCAGTGCATCCGGTGCGCCCGTTTATTCCAGCGCATTTTGCATGTTAGAAATGCATAGTCCGCAGTGTAAATACCAGCCTGACCCCTGAAGAAATTCTGGAATGATTTTTGGTAGCAGGTGCAGTGTCAGTATACACGTGCACGCCTCTGGTTGACAAGAAGAAATACCTTACGAAGTTGGTGAGAGTAAGCTTTGCGGGAATAATAAGACCATCTGAAATTAAGGCTTGGCTTTTAATAAGGTAGAGCCTCTATATCCTTAGCCACAACAGTGCTTCAATTGTTGGAGATATGGCCACAGTGCGAAAGGATGCAGTACAATTGCTAGATGTAGAATATGTGGAGAAAGTCATGACTGCAGTAAGTGCAACTCTGCGGAAGCTGAGTGCTGTTCATGTCATGAAGCACATCCTGCATACTCTGTAGATTGTGAAGCGAAAGAACGAGATGTTAGACTATTGGAAATTGTGGAACGTAGGCGTTGCTCCCAGAGGGAAGCTGTGACAGAATTACAAGAACGCTCGAAAAACTACGCACGCGTAATAGTGCAACATACTGGTTCTACGGATGCATCATTAGCAAAAAAATTGCCCGCAGCTTCCCTCGGGGGAACACTGAGGAGGATGCGGAGCATATAATTGGTTAACAGGGTGTTAAAGTGCGACTTACTTGGGTCGATGGCTAAATTGGTTAACGTGGTTGTGAAATGGGGTGTTAAATTGCGACTTACTTGGGTCGATGGCTAAATTGGTTAACGTGGTTGTAGGAGGGGGTGTTAAATGAGTGAAAACGTACACACGTATGCGAAAGGGCGGCGCTGGTCGAAGGGACGTCGATCATTGTGTTTGTGGATTCGTTGGCATTCATTTCACGGCGACTTCGGACGTCGACGCGCCGTACAAACCAACGGACGAGCGGCAACTGAGCGAGCGAGCGCCGACCTTGAGTATATATACAGCGCGACGGCGCATGCGCTGTCAGCTGTCGAATGTTCTCGAAGGAGAAGCGCGCGCGCGGCACAGATGGCGACGGCGCGACGGCGCATGCGCTGTCAGCTGTCGAATGTTCTCGAAGGAGAAGCGCGTGCGGCACAGATGGTGGGCGACGGCGCGACGGCGCATGCGCGCGCGTCAGCTGTCGAATGTTCGAGAAGCGGTGCGGACGGCGCGGACGGCGCACTACAAGGCGCGAGTATAAGATGCTTCCGCATCTAAAACTACAGCAGAGGCCTTAAACAAGGTAACGGAACAGGCAATGGAGTGTCTTGCCAACAATCTTTAAGGAGCCGTGCAGAAATCTTAACATCTCAGTTGACCTAAATCCTTGATTCATTGTCTATGAAAAATCAGATTTCCCAGGATTTAGTGGTTTCAAGGAGCGCAACGACATAAAGCCTGTAGCTCCTACACGATGTGCATCTCCTCAAGCAGTACCCTCCAAACAGATATTGCGGGCAGATCCGGAACCTATATCAGATGATTATGACAAGTTCACAGATATGGAGACTGAATCTCAAAATTCCTTGAAGCGTGCAAGACCTCTCTCTCGAAAAAAGTTTTCACTGAAATCAAAATCTAAAAAGTACTTGTCAAAGAAAGACTTCTTTGAGAACCTCTCCAAAAGCGACTTTTTGAAGAAACGTCTCTTAGATCAGCAGTCTCTACGGCTGGTTTATAGTGTCAAATTAGGCTCCCTAAAAGTATTATAGTTGAATTGTCGATCACTAGATTGGGCTACCACAGATTTATTATGTATTTTTTCGCAAATTTCCCCAGATATCATTACTTTACAAGAAACCTGGCTTACAGATGGACAAAAATCTTACCTAAAAATTATCGCTTGTTTCGTTTAGATAGACCTACCTGAGGTGGTGGAATTGCCGTTTTTATATCAACTAAATTCAGTCATACATCGAAGAATAACTGCATATTTATGGATAGTAGCTATGAAATTATGGTATTAGACACCACTCTGCCAGGCTTCTCACCTTTTTTCTTTTGTTAATGCATACTTTCCGGCAGGAATACAAAGGAATGCTTAGATGTGATGCTAGCTTCCTGCAGGAAGGATGTAATATTAACTGGTACTTCTATTCACATCACGTGTCTTGGGGCTTCAAGACTGAAGTAAGTGGAAGGCGCTTGTGGGAATGAACTGTGATAATCGATTATCTTGTGCGAATTTCCCAACTGTTACCTTTGTTAGAGGACATTCCAAGTAGGCTATAGATCTGATTTTCTCCAGCTCATCACTAAGAATATTTTCGTGGAAATCTTTATATTGTGGATGAAACAGTGACCACCTTGCTTTTAGTTTTGATATTAACTTTCCCAGGGTATTTTTGCCTGACAAAGTTGAGTGTTTTGTAAATTATGTTGATTACAAAAAGACATAAATATAACTTTGATTCTTCGCAAGGACATGCGGGAAGGCATTCGGGCTATGAGTCTGTGCGCGGCATTGAAAAGAGCAATAAAAAGTCAACTTATACAATATCATCAGGCACAGGAAAATATTCTAGCCCAAGGTGGAACGCTGAATGTTTGAGGGGGTACAGAAAACGAAAAGTGGCGTGGAAGAAACTTATTCACAAACAATGCCCAAAAAACTGTTGTGGCTCTATATGCATGGCAGCCGATTTTAAACGTGCAGTACGCAAAGCTAAAAATAACTATGACACTAAAAATTCAGCTATGTTTCAAATTCAAGCAATAAAAAAGCACTTTTTAGACTTTTGCACTCCAAAAAATAATACTGGTATCAGACAATAATGATTCTTCAATTAAATCAACTCGCGAACTCACTGAATTATTAGAAAATGTTGCTAAATGATTAGAAGACAGATTCAGAAGAGTAAGGCAAAACGCATAGCAAAGCCAATGGCAGGGGAAGATTTCAACGAAGTGACATTAGCGGAACTAGCTGATGTCAGTGAGGCACTTACCTCACGCGGCACATGGACCAGACGGGGTAACCTCAGCACTTATAAAAGTACTATACGACATTTCCCCACATGAACTCCGTAATATGGTTAAGTACTTTTTGAAAAAATCTTGGATACCTGCGGATTTAAAAATTTCAAAATAATGCCTATGCCTAAAAAACAGGCACTTGGGTTTACCCTTCACATTGTAAGGACAATTTCTATTACATATAATTTGGTTAAACTAATTGAAAGAGTTTTCAATGCAAGTATAATGAAATACATTGAAGAGATGTCAATACTGAAGACTATTCAAATTGGATTTAGATCGAAATGATCTATCTGATGTGCCCACGTGGATTTAGAGAGTCGTAGTCAGTTGGCTCGGCGTAGAAGAGAGTATTGTGCATTAGTTACACTAGCTCTGGCCAAGGCGTACGACAAAGGGGAGCATAAAATACAAATACAGCAGATGGAAATGTATCGCTTACCAAAATGCATGACAGCATGGGTAGCAGAGTCTCTAAGGGAAAGGGAGTTTTATTGCCCTCAAACGGGATGTTTTTTCAACAAATTTCAGCAATACCGTGGCATACCACAGGGGGCCGTGCTCTCACCGGTGTTCCTCAGCTCACTTCTTCTTCAACTTGATTCCAACACATAGCAATATTCATTTTCATGTGCATGCAGATGACATAGCCTTCTTTGCGACAAACAGTGATCTGCATTTACTTTATCAGACATTACAGAATTACCTAATTATGATAGAAAAATAGCTTGAAATGATTCAAATGCTCTTAAACGTAAACAAAAGCGCGCTTCTAGCATTTTCGTTCAAGGATCCTGTCAACATCTTCCTGATGAATGGCACAGAGTTGATTCCCGATGTGGATTCACTCAAGTACTTAGGCATCATATCTAAGAGCTCGTTTAGTTGGAAAAGTCACATCGATCGAATTGGGTCCTAGGCAACAAAAGCCATGGGGTGCTTATGCAAGCTCAGCAATAGAAATAGGGGTTGCGAAAAAATATGCTGGTAATGGTCTACAGAATGTACATGCGTCGTATAGTGGAAATCAGCTGTGCCTTATTTTCTGGGAGGGCGACCTATAAAATGAGACCGCTAATACTGTTATAAAGGGAAAATTTACAATTATGCCTTGGTGTCCCCAAGTTTGTTGCTAACAATGTGCGGTACGTGGAAGCACGTATCCCTTCATTGTTAAAAAGATTTCAAATGCTTACAATTCAAACGTTTTTAAAACTACACATTCTGCTCCAGAGAGAATCGTTTTATGCTTTTATTAAAGAGCCAACCTTATGTTTTGAAACTTAGTGGTAGCGATTCCTGTCGCCACACATCACGCTTGTTTAATCGCTGCTGGAACCACTGGACATCCGAACCAAACATACTTTCTCAACAAGTAACCTTAATTTTGTCCTTCAATTATAGTTTGAATAAATTTACCCCTCTAACACTAAGAAAATGCCATTACAATATTTAAATGACTGGCTACAAATTATTTGGCACACACTAACATGAACAGAATAACTGCAAGTGATGCATCCGTATAAAATGAAAAAAGGCTGCGGTAGGCATCTTATCGCGTTTGCTTGACTGGTCCTTTTCGATTAGGCTTCCGGATCATCTACCAATAAAATAGCAGAATTATTTGACATTGTACTGACACTGCGAAAAGTTCCTTGGGGTGAATAAAAGCAGTCGTAGTTACAGATCCTTTTCCAGTATGTGCTTCTCTGTCTTCGGGAACCAACAGAATGCTTATGCATATGTTTCGACAACTTGTACCTACGAACTTGCAAAAACTTCATTTGTTATGGGCACCAGGCCATCGTGGCATATGTCTCAATGAGATGGCGGTTACACTAGCCACAATATCTCTTAGCAGTTCCCTTATCCCAAGTTTGCCTGATATGGTTTACGCGACAGCAATAAGGTTGTTTACATAATGAAATCAACCTTTGTTTACATAATGAAATCAACTCCTTCGCTTTGGATAAACTTCACGATTTCGCACATCTGAGATGCTGCTAGAATACACAGTGGTGCGCAGAACTGCAATTGGAAGTTACTTATACGAGTTTGCGTTGTAAAATTTCGTACCTATATTTATATTTACAAAAGGCTGGCTTAAAGGCGTCACCGTTATATGAGGTTTGCAACTAAGTTGAAACAATAGATCATTTCTTTTTATCTTGTCACCGATTTTCATACCAGCAAAAAGATTCCAGGTAGCTCCACTTGAATATTTATGATTAAAATAACTGTGGCAGTACTTTTATTGTTTAGCAGTAATAATTAGATTACAGCCGCAGGGATGTCTACTCTGCGGTATTTTACAACATAATTGAAACAAAGCGCATGCCATGTTAGTGTACATTTTTACTTAATTTTTTCTTTCGTGTTGGACCCATCACTACGCCTGCTTGAAATCACATCTGATATTCTACATCCTTGCTCAGGTATACTCCTTTTTGGATTATGGGCTTTCCTTCTTTCTCTCTCTATGAATATATATATATATATATATATATATATGTGTGTGTGTGTGTGTGTGTGTATGTATATATATATTGCAGTCAAAAGTTACTTTCTGTTTGCAAAACAATAAGCCTCTAACTTCCTGTAGATCGTGCAGCCTGGTTCTTGGTCGATCCTCCTTAGCGGTTGTGTGCCAGTATTATAGTGATCATCACCATCATCATTATGATTATTATTATTTTATTCAACTATATGCCACAGTGGCTTGGGATCCGCACTAACTTCAAGAGTTTCATTTGGGGTGGAAATTAATGTGCCAATGTCCCAGAGCTCTTGATTGTTCTGTAGCTGACAGAGCAGTGCACACTAGAAGAGAATCTGTAATGATGATTGCACTGCACTTGTTTAAAGTCAGTTCTTGTAGTGCCAAAATGATAGCCAAGTGCTCAGCTTCAAAATCTGGAGGGAAGTCTTGCAGTCTTACAGATAATGATCATCTGAGGTAATCAGAGGCAATTCCTACTGCTGCCTTTTCATTATTCATAGAAGCGTCGGTGGTTATGTTTTTTTATTTCTGCATGAACTATGTAATCTTGTAGCTTGTTAATAAAGAAAAACTCAAATATTGAAACTTAGATAGCAGGGGGGGATTTTCTCATATTCTATCGTAATATTGTGATTTAATGCTTCAGTTTTAATTACCAATCTGATGTCCAAACGCGTTTCCTTTGCCCTTTTTACTACGTTTGCGCGCTGAAGGAACTTACCAGCTGCGAATAATGTTGACTACGTGGGTGTAAGGTCTGGCGTTGAAGGCCAGGGGGTGAATGTTTGTCGTAAAAGGGCGTGCTTCTCAAAAAGCCGATTCTCGGGAGACAATAATTCCTGCGTAAGGACGCTATGATGACAAGAATACCGCAGTCGGTCGGCACTTTTAACAACCAGCTAGGTGGTCCCCGGCCAGCGGAGATCCGGCGGGCGACGTGTGGACATCCGGTGTATTGACACCCATCTATCTGAATTAGCGTCTGTAGGATGGCTGTCAGACTGGACAGCATAGCCATGCAGCATTTGGAACTTACATGAGCCTGCGGCCGAACGGCGCCACCATCGCGTGCGTTCGTGCAGTTCGTGGTACATCTTGTCTAGGCCGACCCTTTCGTCTCTCTCTCTCAGACCGGGAGGTCAAGTGCTTGAATAGAGCGAGAGGAGAGGACGACAGCAAGCGTGTTTAGTCTGTCCAATAAACCGACTGAATTGTTTCGGTTGGCCATGAGAAGAATTCGCAGGGGCAACCGAGGGGTTAAAACCTGGCTTCAGTTTCCTCATGGTTGCTCCCCTTACAAAAATCCTATATATGAACTTATATAAAAATCCCCATATATGGCTACATCAGGAATTGGGCATATCAGTCTTTATACGGAATTCCCATATATTGGCCCTATATAACCTGATATTCCCAATTCCTTATGTAGCCATATTTGAAGCTTTTATACCCATATATGGGTGTTGCGCTATATGGCCCTGTATAGCCATTATCTTTATATGGCTGTATATGGAAGCATCCATATAGCGCCTTATATGGATGCTCACATATATGGCCTTATATGGATACCTTTATATATAGCTATTCAGATGATTCATCTATATGAGTTCAGCTTGTGTTGCCGGCAAAAATTATAGCCACACAAATCATTCTTCAGTTAGCTATAGCAGTTTCTTGAAAGGTCGAAAGGTCTGTATGCAGTCACCATCGTCTCCAAAACAAAGGATGTACATATCCCCTCAACATTCTTGTTCAATTAAGTTATCCTCATTATATCTCGAGTTATTCTCAAGAACTCATTGTTAAATATAACTTGGCAACATATTTAAAGTTTGTGGTGGGCAGATGTCACTGTTAGTACACTTTCCCAGAAGAGAAACATTCTTTTGCTTAAATTTTTTGCTTATTTATCAACACTTTTTATTTATCGATTTATTTCATTACCCACAGCACCAATTGGCAATACAGTGGGTGAGCGTTTACATAAAGTAGAATCCAAAAAAATACACAGTCAGCCAAACAAATATACAAATTCACCTCAATCGCAATCGGCAACACAAATACATGTATAAATAAAAAATGTCACACACCGAAAAAGCAACACACTTATTCTAACATGAAATTCCAGCTCAACATGAATTCAGGTCCAGCTTGTCCTGCACAACGTATTTGGTTGAATTTTGCCATGGTCTTTTTTACTCCTATGATTGAAGATTTTAAGTTGATTGCATTTTTTAGATTTTTGAAAGCCTTTTGACACTTTTCCTCATGATTTGTTATTGCATAATTTATCATGTCTTTATATTCATCCGGCAATAGTTGTTTGAATTAAAATTACCTTTCCAGAAGAACACAGCATGTCCTAATTAATGGCTGTACATCAACTGGAATAACAGTTACTTCAGGTGTGCTCAAGGGTCTATTTTGGGACCTTTGTTATTTTTTATTTATATCAAAGATATTGTGCAGGGTCTTTATTGCAATATCAGATTATATGCAGATGACTGCATCATTTAAAGGAACATAATAAACGAACACAATATCATTAGCCTACAAACCGATGTAAACAAAATTAACGTCGGTGTGTCATTGTGTATGTCTTTGAATAGTATGAAATGTCAGTTTATATATTTTAACAACAAGCGTTTGCCTGTGAGATCGAATTATGCTTTGAACGATACATCACTTAAACGGGTATAGCATTTTAAATACCTTGGCGTTTACTTTTCAGAAAATCAGTCATGGACTAGAAATATTGAACATATTATATTAATATCATCGCGAATGCGATGATTTTAATATTATTAGACGCAATTAGACGCAATTTTGAGAAAGCCCCCCGGAGCATTAAAGAATACCTTTATAATACGAACGTTTGTACATTACTTGAGTACGCTTGCGCAGCATGGTATCCAGATACCACCTGTCTTCTAAATAAACTTGAGCGTATCCAGAATCGCGCAGCCAGGTTTGTCTCTGGTAATTACAACTATAAAAGCAGCATCTCATTAATTAAAGGCAACCTTGACTGGAAAACCCTAGCCCAACGCCACTTAGCAACAAAATTGGAACTTTTCTCGGTATTTACTCAGATCTTACAGGTATTATCAAAAACTTGTACATTTTTCCCCCTCACTTCACCTCTAAGCATTGCGATCATGACTGTAAAGTACTTTAAACGCGATGCCGCACAAATGTGTTTCATTTATCATTCTTTCATCACTACTCCACGCTTTGAAACAGACTTCCTAAAGGTATAGCAGATTGTAAAACACTTTCCCAGTTCCAGCTGTTTTTACATACAAATTTTCCATATGTAGCCTCTTTGTTGCATACACCGCTTTGTCATTAGCACATTTTTTTATCTTTTTCTTTGTATAAACATATGTGCTTTTGCGTGTTTATTCAAGTTATCCCCCTGCAATAATGCCCTCGTGGCGCTGCAGGTAATTCTATAAAGAAAAAAAATAAATGAAACAAATAATTTGAGACAGTAGAGGCAATGCTTGAAGGCAGTTGGTGCCATCCTCGGATTTTTTTAGTAAAAAATCATTTCGAAATACGTCAGTTGTGCATGCGATTTTTCTTATCTCGAACCTATGGTCAACACGGTCTGAGACATAGTTCGGTGCAAGTAAATATTCCGCTTTATCGATTCCGACTTGACAATATTAAATAGCATAAAAGAACCAAATTGAGTTTCGTAAAGAGATTTTTCACAGTGTGTTTATTTAAAACTTTTCTGGCGTGTTAATGGAGCGTCCATAGTGAGTCAAAAGAAAATAATTGCTTGCTGTTTACCGTATGATCTGCGTGTGCATTGAATAACCTAATTGAGTTGATAATTAGTTTTTAAACAGTTTGGTCAAAAGCGATTGGTATTCAAGCTTGTCTTGTACAAGTATTGTGACTAGGAATGGCCTATAGCGCGACTGCTAAAACTGGTGTCTATAGGTCTCTGTGCGCGTGGGAACGGAGGATTTTAGCGATATTTCTTTCTAACGGGACACTAAAAATGTATTTTGTAAACGTAACCCACTTTCCGTTCTGCCAATAATGCATCATTAACTAACGTAACAGCGTTAAAGAGCTCGTTCCGCAGAACTTCTGGCGTAGGCATTAAAGGCTCTCAGTGAAAAGTCATCATGTCCATGACCGGAAATTGAGAGAATGCAAATAAAACAAATATTATGAATTTCTGGGTTTGAGTGATGATCGAAATCATGCAGGCCATTTGCATGGCAAGCAAGTGCTCTACCACATAGCTATATGCATCTGCTTAAAAATAAAGCATGAATAACTTCCTCTAGTGGAAAATGCAAGCAAAATAACTGCCATGCTTAACAAATACACGCATCATGTATACAAGTTTCACAGTACAACATTTATAATCGCAGCAATATTGCATTATACAAGCGTGCATTGTCTTCTGGCATCACAACACGTTAATACCAACGTTACTTCGCGGTCTAAAGACAGCCAACCATTACAAAAGGCACACACGTTACTGCGCGTATTTCCTCACGACTGCGTAGTGGGTGCATAAAGTTGTAAAACATTTTACACTTATAATATTAAGAAGCTTGGTCTGCTGGGCGAGTTGGTAATTCATCCTAACTGAGTTGCGCGAAAAAAGTTCAAGTGCAAATTGAAGACCCCTGGACACAGAGCAGATTAAAAACGGAAAGTTTATTGGAGAAAACAGACGTATGTATGCGGTTACGAGAATACGTGAGGTGGAGAAAATGATTAGATGAGCAGACATCTAATCAGTTTCTTTCACCGTGTGGACATCGTGTGGTGTACGGCACTGCGCTGTCGTGCGGGAAGTATTATTTAGGATTCAATAATATAGTTGTGGATCACAAATCTGCTCTAAAGGGACAACCATTCTCTAACCAATCCTCACATTGTAGAAAGTGCGGCTGCGCACCCTTTTTTGATGATATGGTAGTTAAAGCTAGATTCAGGGACGCAGTAGCGCGGGAAATCAAAGAGGCGTATTTAATGAACAAAACTGGTGATTCATGTGTCGCCTAACTCTCGGTGATGTTGCATGCCGCTGAGGTAGCTTTGCTGGAAACGCATCATTAAAACAATCTGTCTGCTTATCTAATCATTTTCTTTTATCGCACGTGTTCTCGCAACCGTACACATAAGTCTGTTTTCTCCAACAAACTTCAGTTGTCAGTGTGCACTGAGTTGAGGTGTCTTCCTTTTGTATTTTAATTTTTTCGTGCAACTCAGTGATAACATAACATTTCTCTTGCCTTAAACTATGCTACCCCTTTTTTACACAAAATGCAGCCATGTGCGAAACCTTCATTGAGACACTTTCAACATTCTCAGTTACACAGTACTATTCCACAAATAAAATTGTTCAAGTAGCATCATGCAATAAAAAGTACATACTAAGTGATTGAATTACGCACAATAAACAGGGTATTGCTATCGCGTTCCACTCTGAAAAAGAGAGCTTATTGATCCCCCAGTTTTTTCCCATAGTAGCAAGCCCTGATGCATCAGACCAGTTTATTTGTCTGCTTGCGTAAAACTATCTACAGTGCTTACGGGTTAAAACGTGACATCACTATATTTTGTGTAACTACGCATGTGGGTATGTGCAGTTTCCCAAGATAACCCCACGATGTATCGACATGAGTAACGATAATGTTGCCTGTGATGTTCACATTCAAGTCAAATTTGCACCTATATCACCTAAACTGTAGATGATGGAAACAAAATTATGGGCTATTCTTAAGTTTTTCTTTTTAGATCCGTGAGCATTGCACCCTGCTTTGAAGAGCCAAATCAAAAGACGCAAATATCAAAACAAAGAGAACGTAGACGAAAAAGACCAATTCAAGTGCGGGCTCATAATTCTCGTGACACCCTTGGAGGTGGAGATATGCAACTGTTTTTATTAGTAATTGCGCAAGTTGTAATTTATGATTGGTAATTTTTAAGTGTTAAAATAATAAAAATACAGCACAAGTATATTTAGATCAATATATATCTGAAAAGTACAATAGCATGAAACCTTTCTTTTCCCGGTGTAGAAATTGCGAATAAACGGAGCACTGTCTGGAAGAACTAAAAAAAAGTGTTGTCGTATCATTTAAACAAAACAGACTAATGACGTAACCACGATTAGTATGAAGTTATTTACTCAGCAAATATGCAATGCGCTATGTTTTTTGAGTTATCATAATATTTATGAAACGCGTGCGAAGGTAATGAAAATAATGAACTTATCTTAACATTTAACCAAGACTTGTCTTTCAAGGATCCTGTTAATTCTGATAACCTATTCACACCTTAAAGCCACCACGTCCATTCGTACTGCTTTTGGCAGTTTTGAAAGAGCGCTTGCCCGCAAGCATAGGTGCCCATTTTTTTCACACGAAAAGTTGACGATCGCCCATCCAGCGGTGTACACACGCACACGCACACAAAACACTTCCACGTTCATCCACAATTTTGCCACGTAAAGCGAAGTAGGTTCCTGAGAGCTGCGTGATTATCTTGTGTAAATTGAAGCAGTAGTTGAACACTAAATAGGAGCAAGAGGAATGAAAAGTGATAAACTCGATCAGCAGGGCACCCATGACTCGGGAGAGCAAAAAAGCAACAATGGCGCGGATGGAAACAGTGCAGGCTTGACAATGAAACATACATTACTCCTTGAGATCAACAATTTACGCACTTTTCACTGGAACTAAATGTTCCTGAGCTTATTGGCAAACGACGTTGTTTTTTAACCATTATTGACGCAATATTATTACCATACGACTGAATGTTTGCACAAACTGTTTTCTTTGTCGTTAGTTGAAATGGGCCGTGGCACTCTCTTTTCTGCTGTGTCGACTGACTTCTGCAGGCCATGGCAGGGCTGCACGGCACTTACATGCTCTTCATCGAACAACGTTCTCCGAATTTTTTACCCCTCCAACTAGCGCCCTTTTTGTATTTTTTACTGTGCGCACCCCTTGAAAACTTGCCAGAAGCTGCAGTGCTGTCAGGCGAGTTTTTGGGACAATGAAACTCAACTTCCTCCTGTGGGACCAGAAATTTGTGGGTGCAGGGACTTTGAGACATGCATTCTGTGGAGCTGACAACACTGCTTCGTTTACGCTGGTTACCAAGACGCGTTCCAGCCAGATTTTTATCGTATTTCTCAAGAATTTATATTATTATTATTGTTGAATCAATCAATATTCAATCAATTATTTTGCAACGTATCCAGGAACAACCGTAGGGTCTTTTGTGCTGGTGCGCGCAAAAGTACAACAAAAATAAGAAACAATACATTACAAATTCTCCACAGAAAAGCAAATCGATAAGAAGAGCAAAAATGAGCAGTCGAAAATAAATCAACATACAAGGGAATTGTTAACAAGTGAAAGAGTAGATATTGATGGAATGGGACTGAAAAATAATGTTGAATATACACAACCATGCGGAAGGCTTCCTGAAAGACAGAAAAGGGAAAAATCTGTGCATGTTCAAATATACGTTAGGACAGCGCAGCACTAACTGACAAAAAATGACTGTAGACTATAAAAAACTTAACGAATCAAGAAAGAGAGACTCAGTATTCTGTAAAGGATAGAGTGTGTGAAGAAGCTGGCAGGTACATGCAACGGTCGACTCTCTCTGGATCAATTACGCAGAGTTTGAAAATTATTACAACCGAGAAGGACGGAATATCTCACCTTGAACTAGCTTATAAAGAAATAACAGCTCAGCGCGATTTTGTTGGCCAATAAGTGATGGCAAACATAATATTCTTGCAGTGTTGAAAGAATTCTAGTAAAACAATGGGGGTAAATACTTACGATTTTTTTTCTGGACTCTCTCATTGGCGTTACTGCTGGATTTAGAAAGGCCATTCCAGATGAGATATGCATATGTATTCAAGTTGAGCACGACATATCGCCGTGTACAATTTGTAGGAGACTGTAGGAGAACCAGATTCTCGAGAGATATTCTGCCAACAGGGAGAAAACGAAGGCCTCGCAAGGCAGCACATTGAATGCAATTAGAAAAAATTTAATATTCTAAAAAATAACTCCAAGATCACTGATATAATACCTTACATAACAACACAGTATCGACAGCGTATGGAATTGAAATGTTGGACGATTTGCGAGATATAACAACCACAACAACAACAGCAGCAGGAACAACAACAACAACAACAACAACAACAACATTAACAAAAACAACAACAACAACAACAACAACAACAATAATAATAATAATAATAATAATAATAATAATAATAATAATAATAATAATAATATTAATAATAATAATCTTTTATTTAACGTGCCCAGGAACAATTGCAATGACTTTGTGCAGGCGCATGCAAAAATAAAACAATAAAACTAAAAAATACACTGCAGACAGTCTTCAGACATATTAAGAGAAAAAACGTGCAGACATAGGGAAATGAACACAAATGTGGAGAAGTAAATAAGACCGGACAAGAATTATTGAAGGGGAACGAAAAATTAGATTGCACATATACAACTATATATGCAAGACGGAGAAGGGAAGATTTTGTACATTGTACTATACTATGTCAAGACAGTGCGAAGTTCTGATAAAAACAATGACTGTGGACCATGAAAAACGTCAAGATCAAGAAAATTAACATTATAGTGACTTTGTATCCTGTGAACGGTAGAGTGTTGGAAGAAGCAGGCGGGTACATGAAACGGTCTATTCTCTCTTGTTAACTTACGTGGAATTCGAAAGTTAACACAATTGAGAAGTACAGGGCGGGATATAATATAATGGACTAGCTGGGAAGCGGGTTAGGGGGAGACAGAAGATTAGGTGGGCAGATGAGATTAAGAAGTTTGCGGGTATAAATTCGCAACAGCAAGCACAGGACCGGGTTAACTGGCGGAACATGGGAGAGGCCTTTGTCCTGCAGTGGACGTAGTCAGGCTGATGATGATGATTATGATGATGATGACTAGCTTGTAAAGAAATAAGAGGTCAGAATGATTTCGTAGGCAGTGAAGTGATGGCAATGATAATAATCCAGCAGTATTTTAACGAGATCTAGAGTGATTTCTAGCAAACGAATGGTTATATATGCTGGTGATTTTTTTCTGGACTCGTTCAATGGTGTTACCGCTGGATTGGGCAATGCCATTCCATATCACGGACGCATACTCAAGTTGTGGAAGACATATTGTGGTGTACAATTTGTGGAGGGCTATAGAAGAACTGAATTCTCGAGATATTCTGCAAACACATCCGAGAGTACGAATGCCCCGCATAGCAGCACGCTTAACGTGAGCGGAAATGTTTAACGTGCTATCAACAACAACACCAAGATCACTGATCTCATAAACCTTGCATTACGGCACAGAATTGACAGAGTATTTAAATAACACGCTAGAGGTTTTGCGAGTGATAGACATGAATTTTGTCTTTGATGTATTAAGAGAAAGGTTATTGCAGTTGCACTATTCTGAGTAAGAACACAAATCGGACTGCAGCAAGCGACAGTCGTTAACTGAACAGATTTCCTAAATATCTTGATATCATTGGCATACAAGAGAAAAGAAGAATTGCGAATGGCAAAAGAAGCATTATTAACGTAAATTAAAAATAGGAGTGGGCCTAATACCGACCCCTGAGGGACCTCACTAGTCACTTTATACAAAGAAGAGGTTTGGCCATTTACGGCATCATAACAAGATCTATTGAGCAGATAGTTGTGAAGAAGATTCAGAACCGACAAGTCAACATCAAACTGCACAAGTTTAACCATAATCAGTAAGAGGATGACGACGTCAAAAGCCTCGCTCAGGTCACAGTAGATTACGTCAACTTGTCATCTCTGAGAAATGGGTGTGGAGATCTGCGTCATGAAACTAGCAAGATTTCTGGTGGCTGAGCAACCAGCAAGAAAACCATGTTGATTTGGAATCAGAGTTTTTCACACCAAAAGACACTATGGGGTGAAGAGCCAGCTCGAAAATCTTTGATGTGGCACATAGTAGAGAAATCGGGTGATGATTTGAAACATTTGTTTTAAGCCCGAACTAAATACTGGAAAAACACGAGCAGTTTTCCACATGCTAGAAAATGTGGAAGGGTCCAGGCAGTTATTAAATATCGTAGTCAGTACAGAGAGAAATATACTACCATAAGCTTTTAGTATGGTGGATGGGATGCCATCTGGGCCACATGATAAGGATGGTTTTAAGCGCTTAATGCAGTCGCCGATTAGATTTTCATCCAGCCACAGCTCACTGGATGAGCTGCAAGGGAGCCATGATGATGGGTATGACAAGGTACGTCGCCGCAGGAAGCCTTTTTTAGTATTGTTCAGTCCATCCAGGTGGCGCCAGCTACCACCTACTTCACGACTATGACGCTGTCACACCTCCAGCTACTTATTTACCGTTGAACATCTATCTATCGAAGCTGCACTACTGAGTCAGAATGGTTTCGCTGCAATCGAGTCTATGGTTTGTAAGCACATCTTGTGACCTGCGGCCCTGTAAACGCATAGATAACGTCGCTACCCTAAGTGAATCTGCGAGAAATAAATACAGCAAGCCAAGCATGCACTCTTCGGGTGAGAACTCTGCAGTATCCATGTATTTCAGAGTGAACGTCGCCTAACTGGCTGAACAAATCCTACTTGCTCCGTCGTTCTATTTCGCGATGTTGTCATCTCTACAGGTTCGTCTGCTTGTTTTTATAATCATTTCGCTCGATATCAAGCACAGCGAGACCGTTGTTTGTAACTTTCAGTGCCATGTACTCCTTATCAGTCGAGAATCGATGCATTTGCTAAGCCTACTTGCTTCGCTAACCTTGGGTCAGCCATGTTGATTTTCATAGGGAGGAGCACGTTTCTCCGTGGATAAGGGAGCAACGTTTCTCTATTTAAAGACGACCATTGGGGACATCGCTGTTCTTCCCTAAAGGAAGAGAACATCACTCAATTTTTGAGAATGTACGTAGGGAAAGTGAATCAGGAACAATGACAACTGCCGAATCATTGATTGAAAGTTATTTAAGGGCAAAAATAATTGCTAAGAGCTCTGCTTCAAATATGAGAGTGTAATGTGGGAGACATACTGAGACAGTGTCTCTGAAAAGATGCGTACCCCTGCTTTCTCCTCACACATGAATGCATCCGTAGCAATAACATTGATTGATAGGTGAGGTTTAACGTCCTAAAACCACCATATGATCATGTGAAACGCCGTAGTAGAGGGCTCCGGATATTTTGACCACCTGGGGTTGATTAGCGTGCACCCAAATCTAAGCACACAGGCCTACAACGTTTCCGCCTCCATCTGAAATGCAGCCGCCGCAGCCGGGATTCGTTCTCGTGACCTGCCATAGCAATAACATTAACAATTCCTAATCGAAGTAGATAGTCTCCTAAGACGCCTTTGAGACAGCCATTAGCAGAAGTTTGGCATTAGAAGAGAATATATCATCCAAAATAATTTTGGCTTTTGCCAATGAGTCATTTGAAGTAATGCTGCATATGTCAACGTTTAAAAATTGTAGCTGCTCTTTAACAAAATCAATTTGAGGTTTTTGAGCTCTGGACTCTGGCTCATTAAAAATGTTCTGAATGCAGAAATGAATACGTGAACGTCTAATAGAAGACGCGTAAATTTTTTAAATATGCTTTAATGCAAGCATGCCAAATCTACAAGGTCGGGTGGGGATTCGAGCTTCTTGATATAACACACCCTTCGCAGTAAATTTTGGAACCGCCAGACAACTTCGAAAGGTCTATAATTCTAAGGTAACAAAAGGATTAATCTTACAATTGCCCTTCCCCAGAATATAAAACGCAACAAAATTCGAGAATAGGGTGAAAATACATACGGTAAATCATAATTAGACTGCCCTTAAGTAGGCCAGTAGGGTGTCTCCCAAGTTTCCGAGTTGTTCCATAGGCACGAGTTGTCTTAGATTTAGTATGTTCAATGTGGTTTCGTCAAGTCAGTATTTCATCCTACAACAATCCTTGATATTTAACACAGTCAACTTGTGGTTTGACCTCTTGGCGATAATGACGAGAAATGCTAAATAGAAAAACAAAAAAACAGCCACTGAACTTTTGTTGAAATTTAGGGTAATTTGAATTCAGTGAAACCAATGTTCTAATGTTGCTTAATATGATTAGGATGTAGAGTGCAAAGAATGAGTAGAGTGCAAAGAACTAAGCATCACGAGTTTTTTTTAAATAACCGGACAGGATAAGACAGTCGAAGTCTACACAGATACGCAGCGCCGAAAATCGGTCTACGAAAACATTCAAAATGAACCTAATTTATAATAGAGTAGACTGTCTTAAGCGCTCTTTCCGGTCGTCAAATCATGTAGTATGTATGATTTCACGCTTATCGGAAAAGCTGTTTTTCTAAATGGTTTTTTATTTGAATAATTGTTCTAATCGTTTCTCACTTATCTTTTCCCTATTCTATGCTGTCGAAGAATGATTTTAGTGCAGTTCGACCTGACCATACTAATATACGGCAAATCAAATTATCCTCTATATCAAGGTTCTTTCAAACACAATACCTTAACGTGCCAGTATGCATTCGAGAATGTACGGCTACGTCCTTCAAAAATAGCATACGCCGAACATGGGAGAGTGGTAAACGCCACACCAAGTTGGCTTTCCATATGAATAGGTTGACTTTCCCCACAAATAGGGCTTCCTGGAGCGTATTCAGAAGTGCGAGCGAGGTGTATATGCGGACGCCGGGTGGCAAGAACAGAAACTAGGTCTTGCGGGCGCATGTATTTTCTCGTGATTCCTTGCCGTGCGCGGTTGCAACCAACTCTACGCTCGCTTTGCTAAAGCGATGGCTGCCGCGAAATGCAATTCTCAAAGCTGCGGATAACCATTGCAGTCGAACGTAAAGCAAAGTCCGACATCGCTTCTGCGTATATAGCAAGCACCCACAGTACGAATGAAAAACAAGAGCGGCATAATTTCAGGGTAAGATGAAACCCCGAAAGGTGTGGCTGGACAGGACATTTAGACAAGCGTCTTCGTCAAAGTCGCAACTGTTGCAGCCTTGAAGCCCGCTTGTCGAAACGTTTCAGCTACACCCGATTTTTGCCCACATCCTTCAGCGGGTTAGAATGTTTACCAATGATTCGTCTCCCATCTGAAAGCCATCTGGAAAAGCGCAAGGTGCGAGCAGGCGGTCTGCGTAGGGGACAGCAAGGAGGCAAGACGGGATCTTACCGCTGAGAATCGGTCGGTCACTTTAGGCCTCGTCAGGAAAAGGGTCAGCTTGCCGCTCGAGACGCTTGTTCCCGATGAGTTGGCTCGCACAGTGCGCTCTGACGGGAACAAGTGGTGGCTCGCGTACGAGATTATGGCCGCTGCTGCTAAAAATGATGATGATGATGAGGCTTCCTCCTGGCGCGAACCCACGGTAGTCGCTTGAGCAATGACAAGACCCTCTATGACTATTGATGGTGTTGTGTGAGAGCAAAACGACGTGAAACAAAATCACTAACTTTGGTTATATTACATAGGGTTATTGTTGAAAAAAGGGACTTTGTACTGTGCTTCATTGTTCTCGTATTTTGTGTGGCAATCAAAAAAAGTCCCATAAGAAGTGTCTAACCTTGCAGCGCTTTCTCCGGAAAGAGCGTGGAAATTTTTTAAACAGAATTTTTTTGTCCGCGTTATGTCTCCTTCAATCAGTGAGAAGAATGCACGCAGCACTGGTCGGTGCCAGTGAAAATCAAAAACTGAAACCGCGTGCGGTTTTTGCAGGATCATCAAGTTTGGTTATTCATAAAATAAACACCTCAGTGGTTGTTCTAGGCACGCACACCCTTCTTTGTCGTCTTCATGAGCAGCGGCGGACGCAATAGTCGCGTTTCTCCGCCGTTTGCAGACAGGCAAGTGCCACCAGGCGCCTAATTATACGCGTGAAGAAAAAAAGCAAAATTTCGTTTCTGACGACATCTAAAGCTGTCTCAAGTGCATAAAATACAAATTCATGTTAAACGTGTCTGATTTTAAGCAAAGCGTGTCACCCGCGAGGAATAATTGTTCTACCAATAGCTTGTCAAGATTGACCAATTCGCTGTTTGGTGACGCTAGCGGTCACTTTTTGTTGACTTTAAACATCAAGTCAATATTACAATTTTTTATGACATAAAATCTAGCTCATTGCTGTCGATGAGATGTACGATCTTTTCTTTTGCGCCACAATCAGAAAAAAAATTTCCGAAAGGTAGAGAGTCCCTTTAAGAATGAACATGAAAGGTTTTACTAGGTGCATATGGAGTGACTGAACACGCGTACAATGCTGTAAGCCCGTGTGGTCAGATTTTAGTGCACGTTAAGGACCCCCAGGTGATCGAAATTTTCGGAGCTCTCCACACTGGCGTCTCTCATATTCATGTAGTTTTTGTGGGATGTAAACTATACATATGAAATCAAAGCATTCGAATCCGGGTACAAGGAGTGACTGAACACTGCTCAATCACAAACTTGAGTTTGCTGGTAAGGCCTACCAACAGCTTAACCACGAGTCGGTAAAGGGAAATGAGAGAAAGAGAGCGACGATACATACTTTTGTTGCATTTTAGAGGGTTAAAAATGTAGCAGCTACAGCGAAGGCTAGTCCAACCATGTATCACCTGGTGGATGTGTTTACATAGGCACTCATGAGAGTATTTATCCACTTGCTGTCTGAAGAGTGTGCGAGACTTAATACTTATCACGTGACCAATGTGTTATTTATTACGTGCCTTCTTCTTTGCTCGGTAATCACGCCACCATGTCCGTTCCGGTGACCAAACCATTTCGAAATTGGCGTTCTCAGGTAAAAAAAGCGATTTTCCTGCGCCTTATAGGAAATGAAGAATAGGTATGCATTTTACAAGTGCCATTCCGTTCGCAAGGGCCTTATTCGACGGGCTACACTGCAAGTGAAATCGAATGATGCAACATGGAGCCGATGTACGAGAAGATAAGCGTAGAAAATTTGAGATATACCAAAAGTGGGCTTTACATTTTGTAATAGTTGTCAGACTGTTTCATTGTATACTCTGTTGTAGAAGTTGGCGCGATCGTATCTCTTCATTAAAGAGAGAGAGAGAGAAAAGACTTTATTCACAGGATCCTGCGTGGGGGAGGTGCTGGCCTCGCAGGGCGCGGTCTACCCTTCTAATGTTCTAGTCTATGCAGTCCTAGAAACACTGGGCCAAGAACTCGAAGGTTGAACCTGACTCGAATGAGGATACTTGGGTTACCGCGCCCCGTGCTTGCGGGTCACGAGTTCCCGTTCTCCTCTGCCTGGCCAGAGCCCCCTGGAGCCGCTGAATCGCCCATTTTTGAGATTGGCAGTTCACCGAGCGGATTCACCGCTCCATCTGCGCTGGCAGTTCTTGGCTCGCGGTGCTGTCGTCAGCACCAGTTACTCCACCATGAGATTCCCCAGCCCTGCCGCACACATCACCGTCGGCACCGTCGCACATACTGCAGCCCGGTACCGCTGCATTATCACACCTATGTGCCCTAGTTCTTGCTCACTATTTGCCAGTTCTTGTTCGCATATACTGCACACCGGGCTTGCGAACATCTAAGTGTTTTAATGTAGGCTTTGACAATTTTTAAATATGCATGCTGGGGAAAGTTTCACCCCTGTCTGGTACGCCATTTTAAAAGTAAAATCCTGCGAAAGTAGTAAAAAAATTTCTTGGCTTGATTTAGAATTTCTTCACCAAATTATGAATTCATCGCCAAAGTCGCAAAAAAAACAGCAGCGCAGGTAAGCGTGGCACTCGACGTGTTCGTGATAGTTGATTTATTGTACTTTGAAACCTTTCTAGGCAAAACCGACGACGGATCTTTTCTTTCCACTCCTCAAGCAATAGTATATACGATTTTGAAATAAATTTAGGAGGTCAATGACAGGCCATACTTTGTTCGATCTTATCTGAAAACACCCAGCTGTAATATCCTAGACCTAGTGTTATGAAATATGCCGTAGTGGAGTACTGCAAATAACTAACAAGAGTGAACGCTGGGCTAAATGATGTGCAGTCAAACTGGCTAGATCTTTCAGCGTGCGAATATTGGGAAAAAGGACAGAGTAGACAGCGCTTTGTTTGTTGCCTACAGGCACTGGCACATGCCCAATCTGGGGTTTTGGTCATGAAAGCTTGTAGTATCCTATATGTGAAGCACTGATTGAGAGGCTATTATTGAAAGGGCAGAGAAAAATGTAATAATAGGAAAATATCTGTCGAAAAAATTGCCCGCAGCTTCCCTCGGGGGAACACTGAGGAAGATGCGGAAGCATGTAATTGGTTAACGGGTGTTAAATTGCGACTTACTTGGGTCGATGGCTAAATTGGTTAACGTGGTTGTGAAATGGGGTGTTAAATGAGTGAACACGTACGGCACGTATGCGAAAGGGCGGTGTTTTATTTATTGCGACGAACTTTGAGGACGATGGTTTTGTGGTCGGTAAAGTAAAGAGTGAGTGGATCGGGTTGCATCGGTCGTAGGTCGAAATTTGCAAAGACGTGGTCGATGCAGGTTCCGCGAATGGTGGTCGGCTGGTGGTGTTTGCAGTCGTCGTGCGTTGCGCGTTTCAGCGAGTGTCGCGACGCCATGTATTTGACTATCCAATCGTCCTTGATGACGTCGACGTTGAAGTCGCCAACTAGCATGAACGGTCGATGTTGCGGTTGTTGTTTTCTGTAATCTTGCACGGCCTCGTGGACGTACTTTTCTACGGCGGCACGAGAGAGGTTTGGCGCGAGGTACATCGTCATGACGTCGACGCCACAGACGGTAGCAACGCAGTGCTCGCCGTTGGCGCGTTGTTGAACGACGGGCTGTAGTCGGAGGTCAATGAAGGAGTCGTCGTCGTCGACGTCACGCTTGACGTAAATTCCCACACCGCCCGCAGGTCGTTGGAACCCGTGCGTGCGCGCGACCGAAGCGTATCCCGCAACGTCGACGTCATTGGCGTTCCACGTCTCGGTGAAGCAAAGCACGTCCACTCTGCGTAGTACACAGATGGTGGGCGACGGCGCGACGGCGCATGCGCGCGCGTCAGCTGTCGAATGTTCGAGAAGCGGTGCGGATGGCGCGGACGGCGCACTACAAGGCGCGAGTATAAGATGCTTCCGCATCTAAAATAAAATCATAAAATAAAGATGAATCAATAAGAGAAATGAAGAGCTATAATAGGAGGCTGAAATTTTGAATAGACCAGACAGTTGAGTTTGCCTGGACTGATCGAAATCGATTGGATTTGCGACTGTTATTCTCAGTATCAATCATGTCACAAAAATTCATTAGGAAAATATTTAGGCAAGCGCTATTTTGACATGGGTTCAGATTCTTCAATAAAATTGCATACCCCATCAAATAAGTCTCTCTGGCAATGTCCCAAGCAGGAGGCTCTGAAAGTGAGAACATAATCTGCACCTACATGTAAACCTACTGTGGAAAACGAAACAACTAGAAGTCTTTTTCCAATTATTGTATAGTTCTGTCTGGATATAAAGTATTGGTCAATTTTTTTCAGTTTCTTCCCAGAAAGTGCACATTGGACATATTTCCAGAGCAGCTATGTTTAACTAAAAGTTTAACGAGGGACACGACATCAAAATTTGGTTCAACGAACTTCTAACTTTTTAGGTTGACTCCAGTGAGTTTTCCTGCAATATCTCAGGTGCTGATGCTCCATCCACTTAGTTATATTTTTCAGTATATCTGCAAAATTAGCTAATGTTTTGAATTTCATCGACACTATGCATTTTATTTCTGGAAGTGCCATGATCTAAGGACAATCAAGCGAAGCTCGGGCTAATGAATCGGTCATTTTATTCAACTGCATGACACAGTGACCTGGGACCCGTGCTAACTTCAGGAAGTTCAGTTGAGGTGGAACTAATATACGCAACGTCATTAGTGCGCTTGACTGCTGTGTAGCTGTGAGAGCAGTACACACCCAAAGAAAATCTGTAATGATTGCATAGTCTTCGTTTGAAGAGAGGTTTTGGAGCGCCAGAATGTAGATTAATAGCCAAGCGCTCAGCTTCGAAAACTGTATTGGAGTCTGGTAGTCTTACAGAGAATGACCGACTGAGGTAAACAGAAGTATTTCTTACTGCTGCCTTTTTGTTGGTCGCAGAAGCGTCTGTGGCTAATATGCTCTTTTATTTCTGCACGAACTATGTAATATTCTACTCAGAGATTGAAACCTATATAGTGGGTGGAAAATCTCACGGTATTCTATCGCATTATTGTGACTTAATGCTTTAGTTTCCAGTACCGATCTTATGTCCACATTTATGCTTTTCAGTTTTCTTTGTCTTTTTTACTACTTTTGCGCACTCAAAGAACTTGCCGGCTGCGGATAAAATTGTCTACCTGGGGTTTCAGAACATGCGCTCATGTCGCACGCGGTTCTGGCATTCCGCCTCCATTGGAATGTGATCGGCACGTCTAAGGCACGTCTTTCAAATCGGCGACTGAGCGCAGTGACTACTACTGCGGCAAAAATTGGCATGGTGCAAGCTTACAACGTCATGACATGCACATTCATGACATTCATACGAAATATATATCATTGCCTGAATTACACAAATGACGCGCGGCGTACGTCAGGAAGTCATTTTGATCTCTTTCTTAATCGATACTAACCCCGTCACAGTGTCCTACTGCTCGACTGCTGATCCGAATGGGGCGAAATTAAATCTCGTCCACAGGGAATGCGTATCGTTGGAGGCGAATTGTTAAGCCCTATTTGCTTAGACTACGAAAGACGTTGAAGAACCCCAGAGGGATAAATGTTATTCGAAACACTCTACTATGGCGTCCCTCATTGTCACACTTTGGTTTGGCGACATAAAAATCTCAAGAAGAAATAAATAATAATCTAGGCACTAACAGAATATGCATTAAGAAATAGACGTCAAACACACGCAATGTAATAAAAAAAACGCTGACCAAGCTAAAATGTACAACTAATGAACTCCATAGCATTCGCAGAACGAGGAGCACACTCGCAGCAAAAGCAAGAAGAGTAGCTTTTCAGATCGTTTTATCAACACTGTTTGGGTAACTGCTAAAAGCACACTTTCTAGGTACTCATTCCTACATTAATAATCATATATTTATGGGCACGAGACTTGCATTGACTATGCTATCATTCGTCATTCTTCGCAGAAGCGTTGTATCCGCTAAATACATGCAAAGAATTTTGTGCCACTTGTTAATACAGTGGCTAACGACAATGAAGAATTATGCCTGAAGTTAGTATGCGCCACAGTAAGTTATGAACAGCAAACTTTAGTAATTGGGAAGGGTATTTTCTGAAATTTCTACAGATCTGCCACACTATTTATGGGTAATTTAATTCACATAACGTAAGATGGAGACTCCGTACTGACGCATCAGGCAAAATTCTTTGAAACTGCAGGGTTTGGTAAAAATGACTATACATGTATCAATTTTAAGGAACCCACATTTATTGGAGGTAATAACAGATATGTGGTAGACTTGTCGTTTGCTAGCTCTAGCCTTCCGATTTATTCTCGGGCGGTGTTCGATACGACCACTAATAGTGATCAGTGCCCAATGTTGATTGACCTCAAATACTGCTTAGTCACTTTGGATCCTCTGACTCAATCATTTGTGAACTACTCAAAATTTAAATAAAGGTGTACAGTCAGCTTCGGCCTGTTGTATAACTCTTAAACTGGTAATAAAGTCTGTGCCTATTTTGGGTTCTAAAACACTGTATAAAAAACTCACAATTCACCATAACCTCAGCGCAAGAGAATCCTGTAAGTGCCTGCTGGGGTTTCAATAGCGAACGAGAGTACAGATGAAGAAAGGCTGCCTAAAATAAACTTCTTATTAACCATGTCCTACTAATTGAACAATTGTAAATACGCAAAGCTATACCTTAAAGAACTCTTTCTATGGTGAAATCTCTACATGAGGACAACCGGTATGCAACTTATTCTAAAAGTAGCAACGAAAAATTTTTTTTATAGATTTCTTAGGTCTAATGAAATTATTCCTTCATCCATCCACATAGAGTCCCTTGTCCTAACCTCTGAAGAATTACCTGATTTATTAAATGACATTGCAGTGTGTTTATAAAATGGCTTCACATCTCAAACATAAGTGTTCTTTCCCAAACCTTCCTGTGTGGGTGATTTCGCAAGAGTATCTACAGACGAACTTTATCATGTTGTCCGGTTTATCACCAACTGAGCTTCCAGATCATACGGCATTACGACATGTATGTTAAAAACGTTATTTGAAGAGTGTACTCAGGGTCTCCTTAATCTCGTTAACCATTCACTTAGGAATGGCTGGATTTTCCCAGATTAGAAAATTGCAAAAATAAACCTTTAGCTAAAAAAAAACTAGGTGCGGGTGCACATATTGGTAACATAGAACCTATCGCATTGACTTCGTATGTAATAAAATTTCTTGAAAGAGTGATGTACCTTAGAATCAATAAATTTATGGTACATGGCTCAGTACTAAGTCCTTTTCAGATAGGATTTACACCAAGATATTCCATTCGGGATGCACATATAGATTTAGAGGGACGCATTAGGCTTGCTCGTTCCAAACGTCACATTTGACTAATGCATATGACAGTGTAGGATATGCCATTCTACTCAACACATTAGAAAGCGTGGACTTCTTGCGGTACATTATTATTTTGGTGTATGAATTTCCAAATGATAGGAAACTCAATTGTTCACAACGAGGTTTGTCTTCTCCAAAATACAATCAGTACAGAGGGATTTCTCAAGAATCGGTCCTCTCTCCCGTTTATTTATTATCTTATTGAGTCCAACTCCGCTCCACAATAACGTTCTAGTGTATGTATATGCAGATGACATTGCGTTTTTCGTTGTTGCATGTGATGTACATTCTTTGCACTCCACATTACAATCATTATTAGCAACATTTGAAGTTTGGTTTCAACAGATTCAAATGACTCTAAATTTTACAAACGTTCAGTGACTGTTTTTTCTTTGAATTCTTCATTTAGTATTTTTTGTCAATATCGCCAAGAAGTGATATCACAAAATGACTGTGTTTAGATATTTAGGAGCGTTCTATAGAGAAAATCTGACTTGGCGAAACCACTTAAACATACTAAATGTAAGGCAACTCGCGTTATTGGAACGATTTGGAAACTTGGTCGACACCCCGCTGGCCTACGAAAGGACAGTTAACTATGATTTAACGTATGTGTGTTCAGCAAAATACAAATTTTGATTGCGTTTTACATTCTGGGAGGCCAGCATATAATATTAATCCCCTCGTTATATCAGAACGACGGACCCTTCAAAGTTGTCTTGGGATCCAAAATTTAATGCGAACAGTGTGTTCTATCAAGAAGCCCGAATTCCCACCCTATCTTGTAGATACCGCAAGCTTACTAATAAACCATAAATAAAAATTTACCCTATTTCAAATAGAAACGTTCACAGTTCATATTTGTTTCCAAATCGAGAACATTTTTGAATGAGCCATGGTCTAGACTACATGGACCTCAAATTTTGTTGTTGTAGAGCAGCTAGAACCTTTAATCGCAAACCTACCCAGCATTGTTTGAAATGGCTTATGGGCAAAAACTTAAATGGAATTTGATGATATATTCTCTTCTAATACCGACCTTCTACAAACAGATATCTTAAAGACCTATTAGAAGACTATCTACTTCAATTAAGAAATGTTAATGCTTGTGCTACGGGTGCATTTTTGTGTGAAGAGAAAGCGGGGTAGGCACCTTCTCAGGGACACTGTCTTGGTCAGTCTCAGTACGTCTCCCAGATTACACACGTATATATGAAGCAGAGTTTTTAGCAATTATTTTGGACCTAAGAAAACTTTCTATCAATCATTTGGCAGTTGTTATTGTTACTGATTCACTTTTCATATGTAGATCCATAGCCTCAGCTTCTTCATTCGAGTATTCCCCTTGCAATGGTTTTGCTTCTTAAATCCCTAAACACTTAAGCGCAGTGCGATTGGTGTGAGTGCCAAGTCACCAAGGCATGCATATAAATGAAATGGCAGACACTCATGCGCCCTGGTCTTTAGATGGTTCTGTGAGCTTCAATGTACCTGATACCAGTTTTGTCACTGAAACCCGATTTCGTAAATTTTATTTACTCCAGGAATTCATAAAAACAAATTACCAGTTTAAGAGTGCGGTCACCTTTCTTTTGTTTGGAATAATCAATGCTGCCCTTTTCGCAAGTTGGAAGTGTGAATCACAAACTTGCGATGCCAAATTTCACCTCTCAATTTCTATTTATACAGCTCTGGTCAGGCACCGTCTCCCCTTTGCACTTACTGTCAGGAGCCAGAAAACATCGATCATTTTTTTTTCTTGGCGGACGTTTCACAAGCCATAGGAAGAAATATTTAGAAACTATATTCAGTAAACTAAACATCACCCTTAATTCTAAAAATATCTTTTCTTTTGTGGCTTCTTCTCTTGGCTACAGCAACAGGAGCGTCTGCATAGCAGTTTGATAATTTCTCAGAGTTGCAAGTACGTTTGCTTGTTAAATTTCATTTTCTTTACCCAGTGAAACTCCGGGTGTTCAAAATTACTATTCAATTATTTGTTTCAAATATTACTTATTTACCTATTTTATTCGTATTCACCTTATAATTATTCGCTCTTATGTTCCCCAGATGACTCAATACACATTTTTTTCTTCTCAAAATTCGACAATTCGTTTTCTTCATTACAATAACTGCCATTTTAACGGCCAATATGCATCATTTGGTACGAGTCAAAGCATATAGGAACAAGCAAGCAAGCATTTGACTGAGAAGTGCGGCAAATTGGGCTAGTTGTTATGACATGACGATAGATATAGCGCGAGAACAGAACGACAACAAAAAGACAAGAAGTACACGAGCGCTCGTATCCTTATTGTCTTTTTGTCGTCGTTCTGTTCTTGAGCTATCACTACCGTCAAGCATTGGACGATCCACTCATTTCGCTATTCACATTGTGTGACGCCTGGTTGTGCCTTTGCTGTTTCTAAACGATTTCTTTCTCACAATAACGCGATTACTGTCATAACATCAAGCCGGATTAGGCAAGTTTGCAAGCAAGTCCCGAGCGCCAGGGTGTCTCATTGTTAGAATACTGGGCTGGCACACAGCAGACCCGAATTCAAATCACACTGCGTCCTCGGTGTTATTTTTTACCGAGTTTTTTTTATTTCGTGCGATAGTGGTTACGGGCCCTGAAGGTGACGTTGATGGCAGCGGAAAACTGGGGCTCCGCGCGTGACCCGTGTTGTGAATTCATAACAGCTTTCGCTGTAAAAAAGATGTTTCGGCTGCCTACATGGGAGCCTTGTTGACAAATGTCAGTGTTCACAAGGCTGCTGTGTAGGGAGCCAAAACCTCCGTGACGCATTTTACCTTGGTCGGCATTTTTTGTTTTATTCCATCTGTTAGTCTGGAACTAGACGTGGTCGCACTGGACTCTTGACCATGAACTCATGTATTTATGTCGCGACAATAATGACAAGTGAAAAGATGCCAATACAATCGCATAATTAGCTAGGATTAAATCAATACGCATGACAGGACAGACAGACAGACAGACAGACAGACAGACAGACCGACGCTTCGCCCCACTCCTAATCATTCACTCCTGGGATATGCTGTAAATGTTGTTTGCGAGTGGCCATCGCCATCAATCTCCTCGACGAGAAGCGTGTCAAAGTAGTCGGATGTTTCTGTACTGCCGCCACCCATGCTTTTGTCGTCAGTGCAATCACCAAGAAAGCACGCCGTGTTCCCAATGAAAAAGGCGTTTATAATTATCTTTTTGTGGCTCCATGGCAATTTAGAAAGATGCTTGAGCAACGTCAACGAGCGTCCTCACTGCATGGCGCAGAGGTGTCACGTTCCATGCCCAAGGAGGTCTTTCCCTGTAGCCCACGACGTTGGCCAATAGAAATCAACCCACCCCATTCAATGAGATCAAAGAGTATACCTGAGCAGGAGGTTCTCCTTTCCTCCTCACAGAAAACTGCACCGAACCCAGGATATGAAGCTTAGACCCCTACAGACATATTCATATCACAATTTAGCCTTATTCATTGAATTTACCCAGGTAATTCACCCAGTGGGTCGTGCCCCTGTTGTTTGGAAGTCGCTAACACTAGAGCACATGCTCTGCTGATGCCAATCGTTACTGGGTAGTGATCAAGCTAACTCGGCCAAGTGATGCTCCGGCTTCAGAAACTCTGGCAAGGGGGATCAGCTTTGGGCCGTCCAGAGAACACATGACACGCTGCGGCGGTCACGTTTAGCCCCACCATGCTAACGTGAAAAACGCCCATTGCGCACTAGTCCCGTCTTTTAGGATGATATATAAATTTCATAGATCTGCCCAGAGCTAGAGGAGTGAGTTCACGTGACAAATGTGTCTCTCCCTCACTCCATCCTTTCCAGCTTTCCTTCCTCCCGAACTCACTCACTTACTCACTCACTCACTCACTCACTCAGACAGACAGACAGACAGACAGACAGACAGACAGACAGACAGACACCACCCTGTACTTGCTGCACTGTATAGTGTATTATACTATGCTATGACGCACGGCAAGCAAGCGTATATAAGCGCGGCACATCTGACAATCTCTTGTTACGACGCCCGATGGCAACATACGCTTGTGCCACGCAATATTAGTGCGATAATTCGTCTGTTGCTCAGCGTGTGTACATGTGCGTGAAGTATGCAAGCTATTTTCATTGCACTTCAAAGCAGACAAAGTTCTTTTTCACGCATTTCTAAGCAAACACCTGGCTGTTGAGTAGAACACCTGCTTGCCATGCGAATTGCTTCCTTAGATTCTCGCTCGGACGCGGAAATATGTTTTTTATTTGGCATGTCAATTTTTCGGTCACGCGCAGGATGATTTTTCACTCACAATCACAGAGGCCGAAGTCGACGCCGAAATTTTTCTTAAACATGGTTTTTAACGGTATCATGATAAAATAAACAAGCACCTAATCAGCTAATTGCCTGTGCTACTGCAGGATTGCTTCCATCACCGAAATTTTTCTCTGCCTGAAAATCCCACCGCTTCGCCGCCGTCTGTTTCCCGCTGGTCAGTCCTTCGCCTCAAAAAGTAGGAGCCACCCATTTAGAGGGGAGCGAAGAAACTGTTGCAGCCACTGTATTGAGAATACCTTCAATTCTTTCGATTTTGTAAGAACTAATAGCGAGATTTTGATATTTTTTATATATTCATTATTAGGACACAAGCGCGGAAAGAATAAACTCTAGGAGTAATGGTTGTGATCGATGGTCTTATTCGTCGCACTGAAGATGCAGTAACCGACAGGCAAGGTTTTTAGTAAGCAAAGCGAAGCCAGTAAAACTATCACTGGACCTTTGGCGCCGTTGTGATTAAATAGGAGGACAGCCAAATGTCACATTTTGTCACTCTCGTTCAGTGGTAACATAAAAAAATACCTTGATTCTTGACGACAGTTTTTTACTTTCAGGTAAAAAAATACGGGTGTCCTGAAAATCTCGAGGAAGGGTGGACTCATCGGCTTCTCGGGAAATGCATGCTAAACAATGCGGGGCTCTCTCATTAGCATGCACACGCACACTATGCTAAACACAGCTACAGTTGTTGGTGTTAAGCCTGCTTGTAGAAGTTCTCGAAATATTGCACCAAGTCTTCTATGAACCGTTCGTCCTCAGACAGAACCTCCGGAGGGAGCTGCTGTCGGCGAGCAGAAGAGGGGTCCTGTCGGTGTCCTTCACCTTCGAGACTCAGCAGTTTTGGTACTTTGCCACCCGGCTCACTATCGTCGCTCTCTGAATCGGTGTGTATCACTTGCTCTCTACATCGGCGCCTAGATGGGGGGCGGTGCTGATGGTCTTGGTGGGCCCGATGTTCTGAGTCTGAGCTACTGGCGGCTAACGACCGCAATTGCAGGTGATCTTTGATTGATGTGACTTTGTCCTGTTCTTCAATTCTCTGCTTCTTTGGGCCAGTGATCTCGGTGTTTATGTACGAGCCCATAGTCACAAAGCTTTGTTCGGAATGGGCATGGCCCCACATAAGCTTGCGGTCTTGGGTATTTTTTTGCATTGCAGTTAAGAAAGCCGGCGGGCCACCCACAGCTTTCGGGCTTGTAGGGCGTTCAGAATGCAAAACTTGGGAGTTGTTTCTCATTTGAGACACCAAATTGTGTTGTCCACTCTCCGTATTCATTTGTTCGAGCATAACTTCATCTTCAGTGTTACGTCGCTCCGCATGTTCGAAGTAACCATGATCGTTAGGCGGAAAATGCATTTCTGCCATAGAGGCCGTCGGTGTTTTTTGTTCTTCGGAGCTATAAGAACTTCGTGCCCCCGTGCTCCTTGGATTGTCATTGGTGGGTGCATGTCCCTGATACGTTGGCTCAGGTCGGTGACGCACACTGCTGTGCCAGCCGTTTCCAGCAGTATCATTTGAGGCTGATATGGCCGCGCTTGTTTGATGGGCAGTTGCCCACGCTGTGGCCTCCTCCCATTTGCTTTCTCTTTCCGAATAAATGCCGCATGCACGTTTTCTTTGAATTGTGACTTCAGTTTGTCGTGCATGTGGTTTTTGTTGGTCAGAATCATAGTTGCGTGTACTTGAACTCGGCTGTGTGTTCCGACCATCTGGTGATTGATGTTGCGAGAGATCCATGCGTTGTTGATTCATGAAGTTCAGCTTGCGTCGGAGATATCGCCACTTGAAAAAGTCATCTCCGCCTCCCGTCATTTCGTGATAAAACCCGGGTTGCCTTGAAGTGTCGAAGTCTTCAAACCCTGGACTTGACCCGCGATGTCGTCTTCGTTGTCCGGAAGCCATGAGAAACGACGTGGTTTTTATTCCGAGGTCGATGTCTTCGAAACGATTAGTGGAGCTGGGCATCACAGAAGAACGACGCTCAGGTAAGTACGTGCAATATATATATATATATATATATATATATATATATATATATATATATATATATATATATATATATATATATATATATATATATATATATATATATATATATAATCAATACAGATGCAAAACAGCAAGCCCCGCCGCGGTGGTCTAGTGGATAAGGCACTCGGCTGCTGACCCGCAGGGCGCGGGTTCGAATCCCGGCTGCGGCGGCTGCATTTCCGATGGAGGCGGAAATGTTGTAGGCCCGTGTGCTCAGATTTGGGTGCACGTTAAAGAACCCCAGGTGGTCTAAATTTCCGGAGCCCTCCACTACGGCGTCTCTCATAATCATATAGTGGTTTTGGGACGTTAAACCCCACATATCAATCAAATCAATCAAATCAATCAAAGCAAAACAGCAATATGAATGTGGCAGCTTGGGCTAGTTGGTACGACATGATAGTTATAGCAAGACAACAGAAAAACGACAAAGAGACCAGAAGGACGCGAGAGCTACGTCTTTCGCTTGTGTCCTTCGTGTCCTTCTTGTGTCCCTGTCACTGTTCTGTTCTCCCGCTATAACTATCACCAAGTAATATGAGATACAGTAATGCCAAATTATGCGCTTAGCATATGATGAATATGTTGATGCAAAATATTTCTGGTAGCTGCGAATACACTAATGCTATGTAGAAACTTCTGCATATAATGACAGCTCGTAATATCCATTTGTTGTGCCACTCTGACCTCTCCTGTGCCACTTCATAGAAAAGGAGTTACAAGGTGCTACTTTGCCGTGGCTGCGCTTGTTGAATGCGAAGCATTTCTTAGCTAACTTTGGCGACTTCGAGCGTATCTATCTATCTATCTATCTATCTATCTATCTATCTATCTATCTATCTATCTATCTATCTATCTATCTATCTATCTATCTATCTATCTATCTATCTATCTATCTATCTATCTATCTATCTATCTATCTATCTATCTATCTATCTATCTATCTATCTATCTATCTATCTATCTATCTATCTGTCTATCTGTCTGTCTGTCTGTCTGTCTGTGCAGCTATCTCGCCGCCAACGACTTCGAGTTCTCTTGGCTGTTTGCATAGCGGTATGGACACCAAATTTGGTATGTCATAAAACAACTGCAAGACAAGCATAAGTGGCTAGTCATACGTGAAAATTATGGCATGAATGTAATAAATGTCCTGACTTACATTTTATGGCCTTTATCTGCTGTGGTGGTTTCGTTAACATTACACATTGCAAAACTGGTATGGTTTGACATCACTGCATGGCGAACATGAGTGACAGACCCCAACGTGAAAATCATGGCATAAATATCATGTAAGTCATGACTAAGTGCCATGATCATGGTACCCTTGCGGTCGTTTCGCTAGCGTCACCTATACCGAATTTGGTATCATGGGACATTAATAGATGTCGAAGTACTATGACTGGTGGAAACATTATAATCATGACATCAGTGGCATGTAAAAACATGACAACATACCACACTCATGATCCCTCGCAGCCGTTTCGTTAGTTTCATATATAATAAATTGGGTATTACGCGACGTGAAAGCACAACCAAAGTAAATGACACGCCCAAAAATGATAATCACGGCATGCCTGTCATGCAAAACATGGTTACATGCTACGCTCATTGCATGCTCGCAATCGTTTCGCAAGCTCCACGTATACCAAATTTGGTATCACATAACATGAATAGACAAAAAAAGTACAAATGACACATCGAATCATATAAGCATGACATGGAAGTCATGTACGGCATAGTTAACGTCCACCTCGTAAGTGACATATCTACCTTGCTGATTCATGCTTCGCGTATTATGGATTCCCACTGTACGTCGGATCTGCATATTTTTACAACGAAAGCTGTTATGAGATCAAAACTCAGCTCACGTGCAGCGCCCCAGTGGTCCGCCGCCGCTACCGGTGTACGTAAACACATCGCGTGAAATTGGAAGGAAAACTAGTACCAATGACACAGTGAGACTCGAACCCGGATCTTCTGGTGCCACCACAGTATTCTGCTATTGAACCACGCTGGTGCTTGGTACTTGCTGGCAAACTTGCCTTAGGCAGGCTTGATGTCGGGAACGCAATCGCGTTAACACGACTTATAAAGCACTTTAAAACTGCGAAAAAACAAGCAGTCATCAAACAATGCGAATACGTAACGAGTGGGTCGTCCAATGCTCCAACACAATTAAAAAACTTTTTTCTTCAGCTATTAACTGTGGCGCATTTCCACTTCTGGCATAATTCAGCACCGTCGTCAGCCACTGCATGAATAATTGGCACAGATTCCTCACAAAAGTTTCCGGATACCACACTTCTCAGAAGAATGATGAAAACTAGCACAGCGAATGCCAGCTATATACTACCCTGAATCAATGCCATAGTGGGCATCAAGCAAGTGTACTTGCAGCAGTTACCCAAATAAGTGTTTATAAAAGGCTCTGAAAGGCCGCTGTTGTAGCTTTCGCTGCGACTGTGCAAACCTGTGCGGGCCTGGCGTTTTTTTTTTGATCGCTACATCGAGTTATTTCATTTATAGTATGTGAGCGTCGCCAAATCGTCGGGACATGCCATATAACTGCAACTGCCGTTTTGCGGTGTATTTGTCGCGAAATAGTTTTGACCATTATTAAGATATATATACACGTTAAAAGACTGCACGCACATAATGGTTGAGGAACTCAGCTGATGAATGCAAAGTCTTTGTAGTTCGATACCTTCGACCACTGAAACGCATTTCAATACACGATTTTGAAGGATGCTTCAAACTTTCCATGAATGTGAAGATATACGTCTAGTTGCACCTATGGTCGACCCGCTGTTGAACATCATGTTGAACTTTCTGCTATAGCGGCAGTGCCCACATTTCAATTCGGCATTCTTAGAACGCGTGCGCTGCATTAGCGCCACTATATTTCTCTCGTCAAGCCGGAACTTCATTCATACAGTCGCTTCCACCCAACAGCGGTGACGACAAGCAGCATCTCCAGTTGCTAGAGCCAATTCCACCGCACAACGCTACATATATCTAAGGCGTTCACCTTTATATGTTCTGCGGCTAGTTACACTCCTGTAGAGGCGAAGGAAGGCTGCACGGTCAGAGACCCGACTACTTCCTGCAAGAAATTTTGAACAGTAGTTGTGACGGGCGCGCAATAAATTACCTTATAAGCTCAGGCGATTATACTTTACCAACCCTGATGCTCTGAGCACACCACTTGATGTCACCCTTTGTCCAGGAGTGGCACCTTCAAACATAGGTAAGAAGGGATGAGATTTGTGTGTGCCGCTAACATATCTTCTCTATAGAGTTCCTCGTAGCGTAAATAAATATGTTGGACAAGAGCAGGCCCACATCGCCACAGACACACGAGGATTGCTAGAATTCAGGGGCCTGCGTAACAACGCGTGTTTACATTTGTTCTTTCTATTTGCGCTACAAGGAAACTGATTGAAACTGAATTCGAAGAATTTCGTCTTAAGTAGTGTTAGCTACTCTATTTCCGGCTAAACTAGGCCAGAAGCGCTTTTTATGAATCACACAAAATAACTAAAGCTGCACCTTTAGCAGCACATAGTAGTAGTGGATACAACAAAGCCATATTATATCTAGATAGAGAGTCGCTACCTGAAATATTTAATAAAGTTCATCCTCTGAAGTCAAAGGAAGCCAGCAGGGCTCAAAGGGTGCCAGCAAAGGGTGCCAGCAGTATGTTGCAAAAATTGAAAGAGAAGCTCTATGTAGCTAAAAAAGAAAACACATACAAAGTACTGAGAAATGCGATTGGACCACCGTAGCCTCCTTACTCTCCCTTCTGCGTTTTTTATGCTTGAAATCTCTGTATTTGTAACGAATCAGTGACGAATCACCAAATTTGTAAAAAATTTTCAGTGTGCTTTTATAGGCAAAGGAAGTCCAAATACCTCTTGCTCGTTTCGGCACACTTTATTAAGCGCTAGTTATTTAAAGGGCTCCGCTGTCTAATGGTTAAGATATTGTTCTTCCCTTGGACATTCAGATTCCATGGTTACGACACCCTCATCATGACTTCCTAATACAAAGTTTGAAAAGATATATGCCAAAAGGAGGCTGTTTTTCTGTGAGATATTCCTTAATATAAACTTTGCTGTCTAAAAATACTAAGAACCACAGCTCAAGTGGGAAAACATTCAAATACATTATTGTATCTTATTTATTGTACGATCAAGAATTTAGAGCAGTATACCATGACCGCATGGCAGCTGCTTGAGGCAAAAAGGAGTCTAATGTATGGATAATTCTTAATCTGCGAAAATATTCATTTGTTTCCTGTAAGCAATCCTTATACGAGTTTAACTTAGTGCATGCTAACATCGCTGACGCCGCAAAGCCCTCAAAGGTGTGTCGTACTCATAGAAATGGGCTGGGTTGTTTATAATAAAAGAAGGGGGGAAGGGTTTTGATGCTTCCCTCCCCTTTTTTCTTGTTCGCGTCTGAAAGAGCTTTGCAAATACTCATGCACAATTCAGGCACGAAGTGCTCACAACAGAAAGCCTTTGGTCCTCAGCTTTTCCGGGGCAAGGAAGGGAAGTAAACGGTTTTTGTAACTTAAGACCTTAGGTTGTCATTACAGTCCAAAACCTGCGTCGCCATGAACCTCCGGCCTAACAGAACGGGGCCGACTAAGTAAATACACGGCATTGATTTTGACCCCTCGTCTCATTGGTGATAAGGGACGCGCGTCCATGTCCACCTCCTTCACGCACTCTTACGATCATACTTAAAATATACTCTATAGGATCGATAAAACAGCCAGACGTACTGGTACACACATTAAAAGGCACGAACAAGGGCGCGCGAATAAAGCACACATCGGGATGATGAGAGTCACTTTCATGACTTAAATAATGCATGTCAGCATACTTTACCCACCAGCACAAACAGAATTAAAGTTACAACTGTTTTAATAAGCAACAGGTCGCCCATCTACCTCAAAAATGAACTAATAAAAACAATGAGGCGAGATCAGGAGGGAAATGGAAGGATTCGTGTTGAACATTTTAACAACGCTCTTGTACGAAAGACGAAGCTGTAGTTAAAATAGCCATTAGTTTATATAATCTAACACAGAAGTCTATCTTTACTTACACAAGGGAAAACGCTGTCTGCAGACTCGAATGTTCGTATGGACACAAATGGTACATTGTTGAAACGGGGCAGCCTGTTAATGCTAGAATAAACGGCCATCGTGAGGCCACAGCGGAGAAATTACCGAAGGCAGGCACACAAAATTTTGAATGTAGCAACCTCACAACTTGGACGACCTCAAACTATGCATGTTTCTGTGAAACTTACGGCACCTAAGAGACCAATTCACGAGTTCATTACACTCCAGTCAGCAGTCACAAACGTTTCGAATAGGCTTCTTGGGTCCATGTGATATTGTGCATACACAAGGGAAACCGAAAAGTGTTATATGCTTCTAGGAATTTCGAACTTACACCATTCTCAAGCGAAGCTTTCTGCTGACAACTATAGTTTAATAAAACTTGACCGCCACCCCCTGCCCTTCTTTTACGTAAAACGTATTTTTACTGAATAATCCGATTCAGCATTTCGGGTCACTCCCACCGTCTCTGCAAATTTCGAAGTTTCTCTCCTAATTTTAGATGCAGAAGCATCTTATACTCGCGCCTTGTAGTGCGCCGTCCGCGCCGTCCGCACCGCTTCTCGAACATTCGACAGCTGACGCGCGCGCATGCGCCGTCGCGCCGTCGCCCACCATCTGTGCCGCGCGCGCTTCTCCTTCGAGAACATTCGACAGCTGACAGCGCATGCGCTGTCGCGCCGTCGCCATCTGTGCCGCGCGCGCGCTTCTCCTTCGAGAACATTCGACAGCTGACAGCGCATGCGCCGTCGCGCTGTATATATACTGAAGGTCGGCGCTCGCTCGCTCAGTTGCCGCTCGTCCGTTGGTTTGTACGGCGCGTCGACGTCCGAAGTCGCCGTGAAATGAATGCCAACGAATCCACAAACACAATGATCGACGTCCCTTCGACCAGCGCCGCCCTTTCGCATACGTGTGTACGTGTTCACTCATTTAACACCCCCTCCTACAACCACGGTAACCAATTTAGCCATCGACCCAAGTAAGTCGCAATTTAACACCCCATTTCACAACCATGTTAAACAATTTAGCCATTGACCCAAGTAAGTCGCACTTTAACACCCCGTTAACCAATTATATGCTCCGCATCCTCCTCAGTGTTCCCCCGAGGGAAGCTGCGGGCAATTTTTTTTTATCGGGGAATGAAGGAGAGGGTATGAATAATATACACAGCAGCGCTAGGGATATCGGTGGCAGCCTTGAAGAAGACAAGGCCACTTGTCGAGATGTCAGCTCAAGCACAACCACTAATATTTACTGTGAATTTGAAATCGAAGGGCTCGTTTTTTTGTTGGACAAAACATAAATGAGAACTAACAAAGTGTGATGCCAAGAAAAGTATATCTGATGTTACTAGTAGCAACTGTAATGCAAATATGAAGAAAGAGACGTACACGAAAATATAACTTGCCGCCTACAGGTACCGAACTTGCGACCTTTCAGTAACGCGTCCGATGAACGAAGGAGCAACCGCAGAGGTTATCTTTTTTTTACACTCTAAAGGGTATATATGTCCATATAGAAGTAGCATTCCGGTAAGCGCCGCCAGTAGTCAATGTGGCGAGTGCCGAAGACAATTGTGTTTGCCTGATTGCATCATGTAGCACGCGAACTTTTTACAAGCTCGTAGCTGATCAATAATTTCTTGCAGTTAACACCTGAAGGCACCAAACTTCAAAAATGTGCTTTCGGGCAATTTATCTTGTTCCACTTGACTGGACCTTTCCTTTCTTGAAGGCAGAAAAGGTGCACACGCAGCACTCTCATGCTGCTCGTTTCGCTTCCATCGAGAATTGCAGATGAATATAAGCACAGGTTCTCGATAGATAGATAGATATGTAAAGTTTAACGTCCCAAAACAAGCATGATTATGAGAGACACCGTAGTGGAGGGTTCTGGAAATTTTGACCACCTGGGGTTCCTTAACGTTACACCAAATCTGAGCACATGGGCCAACAGCATTTTTGCCTCCATCGAAAATGAAGCTGCCACAGTTGAGATTCGATCCCGCGACCTGCCAGTAAGCAGCCGAGTATTGTACCCACTAGACCGTCATGACGAGGACTTTATATCTAATTTTCTAATTTCTTAGGGCTTAATAAAAAAAAACGCTAGACCCTTTTGTTTTATTGAAAAGGTATCAATTAATCAATAAAAATTGCATTAATAATTGAAGATGCACTTATTAAATTCATCACCTGTGTAGATCAAAATAATGTCAATCGTATTAACATGATCCTATTATTCATCATATCAGTAAAGTCAAATTATCACGGTTGTATTCAGGGTGCTCATGACTTACTTCACCATAATTAGCATCGTTCAGCTAGTGCGTCCACTAGAGTGCTTTAGTTAGCATGGCTCGAGCTTCACATGGTTTCGTTTCCATTGTCTTATTAGGATGTGGTGTAATTACCTCGGTATTACCACGACTTGGCCTAATTACCTTGGTCATAGAATATCTGGGCATACCTCGCCCAATATATAGCACAGCCGAAGGGCTAATTGGCTGGCGGCAGCGGCTCGGGTGCTAGCGCACAATAAACATGGCGAAGAAGGCGTGCTACAGCCGAGCAGCGCGCTTGAATGTACATGCTGACCGTGAATATTAACACGTGGCCTCAGGTTTAGGTGCGGTCACGATGTTGTGAAACGCTCAACCGGAGTAAATCTCATGGGCCACCTTGCTGATTCATCTAAAGCACACTTATTGCAGGCATTCAACGCTTGAAAATGAATTTAAACAGCTCATGCCTTCCAAAAGATCACTAGAAAAAGCCTCTGACACATTCACTGCATGGGTTCACTTTTCAATAAGTTGAACTACAAACAAATGAAGGAATCTACCTTTGGTTGTGCGACACCACCCAGCTTTGTCAACCGTCCTTGACATAATGCTGGGGTTTGTCGTATTCAATGAAAAGCAACGCACTTAAGGGTGGATTTCACCTTTTGGCACTGGTTACTCATCCAAAGGGGGTAGTTGCAAGAACTCATTAAGATCCCGAATTTTCGCCAAGCTTAAGAAGATTCTGCATAGCACCCTTTGTGCGATATTTAGTCATAGATTGTCCTCAATTAATCTGTGAGTACTGCACAAGTTTCGAAAATATTCTTCCATGTAGAATTCCTGGAAAAATTGACATATATTGGTTTATGTTATTCATACTTACGATCAGTACCTGGAACCTAAAAAATAGCGAATGAAAGTTCAGTACTTTGCCGCGATCACCATGCAGTACTAATTTTTTTTTCAAATAACAGGCTAGGTTGGACAGTCGAGGTCTATACAGATACTCAGAGCCAAAGATCGATCCTCAAAAGCGTTCAAAATGAACCCCATTTCTAATAGAGCGGACTGTGTTAAGTGCTCTTTCCGGACGTCAAATCATCCCGTATCTGTAATCGCTTGCTTATCGAAAAAGCAGTGTTTTTCTAAATGTAGGCACTAGCGACACTGGTCTCTTTTTGGTACCGAACAATTAGTTTTACTGCGTGCATTCTTTCCGGAAGAATACCTGTTAGAACGAGATTGGAAACTTCACGCAAGGCACAAAAGAAAGGCGATTACTTTTCTGAGGAGCCATCAGTGTCGCTTCTAGCGCTACTGCTGCGTCCTACATAATTGTAGCATATTTAAAGAAGAAAGGCTTTGTCGTAAATATGTTTTAAGTAACGCATGTCATTGTCACTAGTTTATTCGGTACCGATACTAACGAAATAATATTTTTATTTATCTGCTAATTGTTTTCCACTAACTTCTTAACTATTACGTGCAGTCAAAGAACAGTTTTAGTAGAGTTGGACCTGACCATACTGAACTATGGCAAATCAATTTATTCTTTATATTGAACTAGTTTCGAACACAATACATTAACGTACAAATATGTGTACGACGATGTACGGCTACGCCCTCTAATATAGCTCATTAGATAGCCCACAAACTTGGCTTTCCATCACAATAAATTGACTTTTCCCCACGACCTTCTGATGCGTATCGGGAGTGTGAAGGAGGTGCATAGGTGGGCGCAGCGCGGAGGCATGAGACACTACGACATGCCGGCACGTGTATTTTCCCGTAATTCCTCGCCGTGCGCATTCGCCGTCAACTCTCCGCTCCTTTCGCTAACGTGATGGCTGCCGCAAAATGCAGTCTTCAAATCTGCAGATAATCATCATAGTCGAACGTGAAGCAAAGCCCGACATCGCTTGTGCGTGTATAGCAAGCACGCACAGTACGAGTGAAAAACAAGACAGGCATAACTTCAGGGTAAGATGGAACGCCGAAGGATGTGGCTGGACAGGACATTTGGACAACTGCCTCCGACAAGGCCACAACTGTTGCAGCCTTGAAGCCCGCTTGTCAAAACGTTGCAGCCACACCCGATTGGTCAAAATATTCACTTTCTCTAAGGTGGACAAGAAGCCAGATGAAAGATACACCTATCGCTTTCACGAGGATTTAGCAAGATGACGTACGCAGTTACCAGCTGCGTTGTTGCGTTAACTAGGCACTGAAGAAAGTAGGCTTTGCTATTCTAAGCTTCAGTGTAATGACTGCCACTAAGCCAGCATCAGTTATTGTCGCTGTACTTTTGTAAAAACCGGTGTTTGACCGTGAAATCCTTTAGCGCGTTAGAATATTTGCCGGTGATGCGTGCGCGATCTGAAAAGCCATCTGAAAAAGCGCATTCTGCGAGCAGGTGGTCTGCGTATAGAGACAGCTGGGAGGCAAGACGGCATCTTACCGTTGAGGATCACCCGCTCGCTAGGCCTAGTCTGGAATGGAACAGGGGCAGCTTGCCGTTCAAGTCGCCGAATCCCGAGAGCTCGGCTCGCCCACTGCGTGCCCGTGGAATCTCGTGGAGGCTCACGCACGAGATTGCGGCCACCTCTGCTGCTGATGTTGATGATGATCAGGCTTTTTCTTCGCGCATGCCCATGGTAGTCGTTTGAGCGATGACAAGGCCCACTATGATTATTGATGGTATTTGGTCAATCCAGCGACGCAGGCGGTGCCAAGCAGCCGTGCTCCGAAGCTGTCATACGGTGATAAAACTGTGACGCAGTTCCGTCTCCTAATATTTATTAACCAAAAACGCGTCTTCACCTTCTGCGACGCTGACGTAAACGCTTGCGACATCACCGTCTTGTCTGCCATTTTGACCTTCAGCTACGGCGCCTATAGTCACAGAAATGATCGAATAGTTTTGGAACAAGATGACGTGATACATAATATTACCTTCGTTTAATTTCATGTGAGTATTGTAAAACTTCGAAGCCTGTACTAAAAATGCATATGGAGTTTCTGAACGAGCATGCAGTGCTGTGGGCCCGTGTGCTCAGATTTGAGTGAACGTTGAAAAACCCCAGGCTGTCGACATTTTCGAAGCCCTCAAAAATAGCATCTCTCATAATGATGCAGTTGTTTTGGGACGTTAAACACCACATATGAAATCAAATAAATCGAACGCGCGTACAAGGAGAGACTGAACATGACTCAATCACAAATTCGAGTTCATTGGTAGCGCCTACCTACAGTTTAACCACAAGTCGGAAAATAAAAATGAGAAAAAGACGAGGTTACACACTTTTTGTTGCATTTTAGTGTTAAAAATGTAGTAGCTACAGCGAAGGCTAATGCGACTATGTATCGTCTGGTGGATGCGTTTACATAGGCACTCATGACAGTGTTTACACACTTGTGTGTTTTCACACGAGTTCGTGAGGCTTGTTATTTATCACGTGAGCGATTTGTTACTTATCACGTGCGCTCTTCCTTGCTAGGTAATCACGCCCCCATGACCCCTCCGGTGACCAAAACATTTCGAAATTGGCGTCCTCAGTGGAAAGGAGAGCTTTTGTCAGTGCCTTTAAGGAACTGAAAAGTAGGCGTGCATTCTATACACTTAGCGGACAGGAAGTCAAATCTACAATTACCTATCCTATGGCAAGGGTCTCATTCGGCTGGCCATCACTGCAAGTGAAACCAAATAATGCAACATGTAGCCGATATGCGAGAGAATAAGCGTAGAAAGCTTAAGAAATATGAAAACTGGGCTATAATTTATTTTAATCGTCGTCAGACTGTTACATTGTAGACTCTTTTGTAGGAGTTTGCGTGATCGCCTCTCTCCATTAAAAAGCTTTACTATTGTGGGCTTTTAAAAAGTTTATAAATATGCATGCTGAAAAAAAATTGACCAAATTTTTGTACGCCATTTTTAAAGTAAAAACATGCAAAATAGTAAATAGACAGTTCTTGGGTTGATTTGTGGTTTCATCACCGAATAATAAACTCATCACCGAAATAGAAGAAAAAACAGCAGCACAGGTAAGCGTGGTACTCTACGTGTTCGTGAATGTTGATTTAATGTACTTTGAAAATTTTCCAGGCAAAAGCGATGACGGGTATTTTTTTTCTACACACCAAGCGACAGTATGTACGATTGCGAAATAAATTTAAGCGGTTGGCGACAGTCAATACTTCGTTCGATCTTACGTAAGACCGCCCAGCGGTTATATCCGAGACCTAGTGGTTTTGAAATACGCCGTAGTGGAGGACTGCGATTGACTAACATGAGTGGAGGTCGGGCTAGTAAATGTGCAGTTGAACTGGAACATTTTTCTGCACGCGAAGATAGAGAAAAAGGACAAAGTAGACAGCGCTTTGTTTGTTTGTTGCCTATAAGCAGTGGCACATACCCACTCTGGGGGATTGGCCATGAAAGCTTGTAGTAGCCTATGTGTGATACACAGATTGAAAGCGTATTATAAATGGGAAAATAAAAAATAAAAACAGCAAATTATCTGTCAAAAATTAATCAATAAATTAAAGATGAATCAATCAGAGAAAAGGAGGGCTAATACTATATTAAAAGACTAAAAATTTCGAAACAACCAGACAGTTGAGTTTACCTTACCCGATCAAAATCGAATGAATATACGACCCCCTTAGCATTATCAATCATATCACAGGAATTCATCAAGAATTTATTCAGGCAGGCGTTATATTGGCATGCCTTTAGATTCTTGAATAAAATTGGGCACCGCGTAAAGTACGTTTTTGCGGCAATGTTCCAAGCAGAAGGCTCCGAAATTGAGAACAATATCTGTAGTTAAACTTAAACCTATTTTGAGAAACGAAATGACTAGAAGCTTTTCCTAATTAATTATTAGTTCCGAGATGATATAATTTAATGCTCTATTGTTTCTGTTTTTTTCGCAGAATGGCCACAGTGGAGATATAGCCAGACCAGCTCTGTGTAAATAATAGTTTACTCGGAGGATAGAACATCGAAGTTTGGTTAAAATAACTTCTATCTTGTAGATTGACTCCACTGAGGTTTCCTACGATATCTCAGGTGCTAATGCTCCTTCCATTTAGTAATAGTTTTCATAATATCTGTATATTTAGCTAACTTTTGTATCTAATGGACTTTATGTATTTTATTTCTGGGATCACCGAGATTAGAGGACAATGAAGCAAAGCTCGGGGTAATGAATTGGCTATTCCGTAAGCTTGCACGAGCGGCGGTTAGCAGCCTCTGTTCTGAAGAAGAATCCTCTGCTCATCGTTCGACACCCTTGCCGAAGAACGATCTCCTCAAGGCCTGGTCGATGGGCGGCAGGATCGCTCATGAGTTTAACCTTAACTTGTTTATGGTTTTGAGGGCTTTTCTGGCAATTTTTTGTGGTTTGTGCTATTTCATTTTCAGAGTTCAAGCGACTCATGCTATCCCGATGTCGCTTTCTTCCCCTGGCCATGAGTCTTCCCCTTGGCTAGCTTTATATCGACAAAGGAACGACCAATTGATTCTTTTCTCCTCAGTGGGGTAATCAACGTCCCCATGGCTCTGGCACTGACCGATGGGGGTGCAATACTGATGAAGAATCCGAAGGTGATTAAAACGAAGCTTCGGAAAGCCACACCACACTTTCAAAAGATCACGGAGGCGCAGCAATTTGGTTGTGGTAGTATTTTGCGCTGCTCTGCCGATAAGAAGTGGGTCCGAGAGCTTCTCAATTGTTCCGAGTATGCAGCGCATCCGGTGAGCCCGTTTATTCCAGCGCATCTTGCATGTTAGAAAGGCATAGTCCGCGGCGTAGACACGAGCCTACCCCCGCAGAAATTCTCGGAATTATTATCCATAGCAGGTGCAGTGTCAGTATACAGGTGCACGCCTCTGGATGACAAGAAGAAATCACTTACGGAGTAGGTGAGAGTAAACTTGGCGGGAATAATGAGACCATCTGAAATTAAGGCTTGTTCTGTTATGCATAAGGTAGAGCTTCTATATCCTTAGCCACTACAGTTCTTGAATTGTTGGAGATATGGCCACAACGCGAAAGGGTGCAGTACAATTACTATATGTAGAATATGTGTAGAAAATCATAATTACAGTAAGTGCAACTCTGCAGAAGCTAAGTGTTGTTCATGTCATGAAGCGCATCCTGCATACTCTGTAGATATTGAAGCGAAAGAACGAGAAGTTAGACTATTGGGAATTGTGGAATGTAGGCGTTGCTCCCGGAGAGAAGCTGTGACTGAATACCAAGAACGCTTGAAAGACTACGCATGCTTAATAGCGCGACATACCGGTGCTACGGATGCATCATTAGCAAAAACTGTAGCTGAGGCCACTTAAACTTAAACTTCACGCACGTAGCAAGACCGTCGTTACCATTGTGGTGTCTACATCCACTGGAAGCCCTGATAACCATCCCCGGAATGCAAAATAAGAAAAATGTGTCAATTTTGGCCCTAAAACAAACAACATTACTGTTTCTGCATGAGAAACACAGTGGACGCATTCGCATTTACACAGATGGGTCGGTCACTTCAACAAGTTCAACAGGCGCAGTGGTTATTCCGGAGAAATTCATCACGGTAAAGTTCAGGACCTCGCATCTGACATCATCCACGGCGGCAGAACTCGCCGCCATTCTTGCCGCTCTGGAGTTCCTAGTTGAAGAACCGCAACAGACATGGTCAATATTCTCCGACTCCAAAGCAGCTCTCCAGGACATTGCCTCACCATATCGTCATGAACCAAACGAACAGCTAATTGCTGAAATACGAATGCTTCATCACCGGACTATAGAGAAACAACATGACATAGCGTATCAATGGATACCAGGCCACTGCAGCATTGATGGAAACGACCGTGCAGATGAAGCAGCCCGAACTGCTCATGATGATGCCCCTTGTGTAGCTATACCATTATCAAGAACGGACGCCGCTGCAAGGCTTCGATAACTTGCACGAGAACTGACCCCCGCTTTGTGGAATTCACCGGCATTCACCAACGTCTGCCTTCATAATTTGGACCCACACCTACAGCTCCGTCTTCCATCAGGAATAACCAGAGCAGAGGAGTCACTTTTGTGCCGTCTGTGGATTGGGGTGACCTTTACGAATGCTTATTCGTTTCGAATCGGAATGGCCAGAAGCCCGACATGTGACAACTGTGGCTGCGCAGAGACTTTATCCCATCTTCTCTGCGAGTGTCCCCGCTTCAGCGTGCCAAGAAAAGAATTGTCGAAAGCTTTAGATAGAATAGACAATCGTCAATTGTCGGAAGAAAGGGTATTAGGACACTGGCCGAGACCGTCCTCTGCAAGCAAGGCATCGAGAGCGTTGTTGCGCTTTCTGCGGGCAAGTGGTCTTAAAGACAGACTGTAAACAGCGTCGTGGATCGTCTGATGACCTTCTCTCTCCTTTTTTTTACAACGTCTCTTTTCTCTCATCCGTTATCCCCCTTACCCCTTCCCCAGTACAGGGTAGCCAGCCGGTCTGAGAACTGGCTAACCTCCCTGTTCTTCCTCATTTATTACTCCTCCTCCTCCTGAGGCCATAAATAAGGCAATGGAACAGGCAATGAAGCATCTTGCCTGCAAACTTGTTGGAGCCGTGGCACAAACGTTAACATCTCAGTTGACCTAAATCCTTGCTTCGTTGTCTATGAAAAATCAGATTTCGCAGGATTCAGAAGTTTCAAAGAGTGCAACGAGATAAAGCCTGTAGCTCCTACACGATGTGCATCTCCTCAAGCAGGACCCTTCAAACAGATATTGCGGACAGATCCAGAACCTTTATTAGATGATTCTGACAAGTTCACAAATATGGCGGCGGAATCTCACAATTCCTTGAAGCGTGCCAGATCTCCCCTCTCGAAAAAGTTTTCACAGAAATAAAAATTCAAAAAGTACTTGTCAAAGGAAGACTTCTGTGAGAACCGCTCCAAAAACGACTTTTTGAAGAAAGATCTCTTAGCTCAAGCAGTCTCTGCGACCGGTTTATAGTGTCAAATTAGGCTCCCTAAAAGTATTACAGTGGAATTGTCGGTCATTAGGATTGGCTGCCACAGATTTATGATATATTTTTTCGCAACTTTCCCCAGATATCATTACTTTACACAAAACCTGGCTTACAAATGGACAAAAATATTACCTAAAAGTTATCACTTATTTCGTTTAGATAGACCTAGCTGAGGAGGTGAATTTGCCGTTTTTATATCAACTATATTCAGTCATAGAGCGAAGATTAACTACCTGCGTATGGATACTATGAAATTATGGCATTAGACATCACTATGCCAGGCTTCTCACATTTTTCTTTTGTTATTGCACACTTTCCGGCAGGAGTACAAGAAACAAGATGCTTTGATGTGATGCTAGCGTCCTGCAGGAAGGATGTAATATTAACTGGTACTTCAATTCACACCACGTGTCTTGGGGCTTCAAGACTGATGTAAGTGGAAGGCGCTTGTGGGAATGGACTGTTGATAATCGATTATCTTGTGTGAATTTCCCAACTGTTACCTTTGTTAGAGGACAGCCCAAGTCAGCTTTAGATCTGACCTTCTCAAGCTACTCACTAAGGATATCTTCGTGGAAAACTTCAGATGGTGCATGAAACAGTGACCACCTTGCTGTTAGTTTTTAGGTTACATTTCCCAGAATACTTTTACCTGACAAAATTAGGTTTTTGTGAATAATGACCAATTACAATAGACTTAAAGATAACTTTGAATCTTCGCAAGGACATGCGGGAAGGCATTCGGGCTATGGGTTTGTGTGCGGCATTGAAAAGGGCAATAAAATAGTCAACATTTACAATAACATAAGCACAGGAGGATATTCTTGCCCATGGTGAAACGCTGTATGTATGAGGGGGCACAGAAAGCGAAAAGTGGCGAGGAAGAGACTTATTCACAACCAATGCCCGAAAAACTGGTGCGGGTCTAAATGCATGGCAGCTGACTTTTAACGTACAGTACGCAAAGCAAAAGGTAACTATGACACTGACAAATTCAGCTATCTTTCAAAATCAAACAATGGAAAAGCACTTTTTAGACTTTTGCGCTCCAGAAAAATGATACCATCATCAGACAATAGTGAATCTTCAATTATATCGCCTCGCGAACTCACTAAATTATTAGAAATTTCGCTAAAAATTAGAAGACAATTCAGATCAGTAAACATAAACGCGTAGCAAAGCCAATGGCAGGGGAAGATTTCAACGGAGTGACATAAGCGGAACTAGCTGATGTCAGTGAGGCACTTACCTCCGCCTGCAGCTGGACCAGACGGGGAACCTCAGAATTTATAAAAGTACTATAGAACACTTCCCCACATGAACTCCGTAATATAGTTAAGGACTTTTTGAAAAAATCTCGGATACCTGCTGAATAGAAAATTTCCAAATAATGCCTGCAACTCAAAAACAGGGACTTGGGTCTACTCCTGACATTCTAAGGACAATTTCTATTACATCTAGTTTTGTTAAGCTAATTGAAAGAGCTTTAAATGCAAGTATAATGAAATCTATTGAAGAGAAATCAATACTGAAGACTAGTCAAATAGGATTTAGATTGAAATGTTCCATCTGGTGTGCACACGTGGATTTAGAGAGTCGTAGTCAGTTGGCTCGAGGTAGAAAAGAGTATTGTGCATTAGTTACTCTAGGTCTGGCCAAGGCGTACGACAAAGTGGAGCATAAAATACTAATACAGCAGATAGAAATGTATCGCTTACCAAAATTCATGACAGCATGGGTAGCAGAGTTTCTAAGGGAAAGGGAGTTTTATTGCTCTCAAAGAGGTTGTTTTTCCAACATATTTCAGCAATATCGTGGCGTACCACAGGGAGCCGTGCTCTCACCGGTGTTTCTCAGCTCATATCTTCCTCAGCTTGATTCCAACTCATAGCAATATTCATTTTTATGTGTATGCAGATGACATTGCCTTCTTTTCGACAAATAGTGATCTGCAATTATTTTATCAGGCATTACAGTATTACCTGAACATGACAGAGGAGTTGCTTGAAAAGACTCAAATGTCTTTACACGTAAACAAAAGCGCGCTTCTAGCATTCTGGTTCAAGGATACTGTCAACATCTCCCCGATGTATGACACAGAGTTGATTACCGAGGTGGATTCACTCAAGTACTAAGGCATCATATATAACAGCTCGTTTAATTGGAGAAGTCACATTGACCGAATTGGGTCCAAGGCAACAAAAGCCATGGAGTGGTTACGCTAGCTCAGCCATATAAAACGGGGTTGCGAAGAAATTCATTGGTAATGATCTATAAAATGTACATGCGTCGTATCATGGAATTCAGCTGTGCGTTATTTCCCGGGAGTGCGACACACAAAGTAAGACCGCTAATACTGTTAGAAAGGGAAACTTTACGATTCTGCTTTGGAGTGCCTAAGTTTGTTGCTAACAATGCGCTCTACATGGAAGCCTGTCTCCCTTCATTGCTAAACAGATTTCACATGCTTACTATCCAAACGTTTTTAAAACTTTACATTTTGCCCCATAGAGAATCGTTTTTTGCTTTTGTTGAAGAGCCAAGCTTATTTTTCGAAATTTAGTGGTCACGATTCCACTCCCCACAGATCACAATCGTTCAATCGCTTCTGGAACCACTGGACATCCGAACCAAACACATTTCATCAACAAGTAATTTTAATATTGACCTTCAAATATAAGTTGAATAGATTTACCCCTCTAACACAAAGAAAACGCCATTCTAATAAATAAAAGATTGCCTACAAGATTACTTGGCACACATTAACATGAACAACATAAATGCGACCGATGCATCCATATCAAATGAAAAAGGCTGGGGAGGCATCTTATCGCGTTCCCTTGACAGGTCCTTTTTGGTTAGGCTTCCGGATTAGACACCAATATCAATAGCAAAAGTATTTGATGTCGTACTGGCATTGCGAAAACTTTCTTTGGGTGAATTAAAAGATCCTAGTTACAGATTCTTTTCCAGTATGTGCTGCTCTGTCTTCGGGAACCAACTGCACGCTTATGCGTATGTTTCGACAACTCGTACAAACGAACTTGCAAAAAGTTCAGTGGTTATGGGCACCAGGCCATCGTGAAATATATCTCAAAGAGATGGCGGATGCACTAGCCACAGTATCTCTTGGTGGTTCCCTTATCCCAATTTCGCCTGCTACGGCTTACGCAACAGCAATAAGGTTTAGAAGCCTTTGTATACATAATGAAATGATCTCCTTCTCTTTGAATAAACTTCAAGATTTCCTTATATATATATATATATATATATATATATATATATATATAATGGGAGTAATTATTCAATGGCTCAGTTAGTCTTCTTGAAGGTATGGGATATGGCACAACGGGAGCGTTGTCAACAAGGATAAATATATTTATTTCCCAACAGTTCTGGGAGGGGTCCTCCCTCCATCAGGGGATGAGGATCCCCTGATGAAGGGAGAACCCCTCCCGAAACTGTTGGGAAATATATTTATCCTTGTTGACAACGCTCCTGTTGTGCCATATTCCATCCTTCATATATATATATATATATATATATATATATATATATATATATATATAAGGGAAAGAAGTGTATACATAAGGGCTCGTTTTTGCGTGTTTTAACACAATAATAATGAGATCTAACAGACAGTATTGCCAAGGAATGTACAGGGGAAGTTATTAGAACCAATGGAATGTAAATAAGAAGAAAGAAAAGTGGATGAAAAAATAGCCAGCCGTGGGCAGGAATCGAACCTACGACCTTCGAATAACGCGTTCGATGCTCTAACCACTGAGCTACCGAAGCGGCCTTCCCTCCATCTGCTTTTTTGGGTTTATATGTGAATTTAGAAGTAGCAGTGACAGTCAGCGCCATCTATAAGCCAAATGGCGAGTGTGAAAACACTCTTATGCGCATGTTTGGCGTCACGTAGCACGTGAACTTATTATGAGTGGGCAGCTGATTAATTGTCCCTCTTATACAACCTAAACACACCTAGTCTGCCAGTACGAGACCCTCGTTCAATGAAATAAGGGAAAGAAGTGTATACCTAAGGGCTCGTTTTTCCGTGTTTTAACACAATATTAATGAGAAGTAAGAGACAGTAATGCCAAGGAATGTACAGGGGAAGTTATTAGAACCAATGGAATGTAAATAAGAAGAAAAGTGGATGGAAAAATAGCCAGCCGTGGGCAGGAATCGAACCTACGACCTTCGAATAACGCGTTCAATGCTCTAGCCACTGAGCTACCAAAGCGGCCTTCCCTCCATCCACTTTTTTGGGGTGACTTTGAGATTTATTGAGGTTTTTTGAGATTTTTTGAGATTTTCTGGGGTGACTTTTTGGGATGACTTTGAGATGGCGCTGACTGTCACTCCTACTTCTAAATTAACATATAAACCCAAAAAAGTGGATGGAGGGAAGGCCGCTTTGGTAGCTCAGTGGTTAGAGCATCGAGCGCGTTATTCGAAGGTCGTAGGTTCGATTCCTGCCTACGGCTGGCCTTTTTTCATCCACTTTTTCTTTCTTCTTATTTACATTCCATTGGTTCTAATAACTTCCCCTGTACATTCCTTGGCATTACTGTTAGATTTCATTAATATTGTGTTAAAACACGGAAAAAACGAGCCCTTAGGAATACACTTCTTTCCCTTATTTCATTGAACGAGGGTCTCGTACTGGCAGACTAGGTGTGTTTAGGTTGTATAAGAGGGACAATTAATCAGCTGCCCGCTCATAATAAGTTCACGTGCTACATGACGCCAAACATGCGCATAAGAGTGTTTTCACACTCGCCATTTGGCTTGTAGATGGCGCTGACTGTCACTCTTACTTCTAAATTCACATATAAACCCAAAAAAGTGGATGAAGGGAAGGCCGCTTTGGTAGCTCAGTGGTTAGAGCATCGAACGCGTTATTCGAAGGTCGTAGGTTAGATTCCTGGCCACGGCTGGCTATTTTTTCATCCACTTTTTCTTTCTTCTTATTTACATTCCATTGGTTCTAATAACGTCCCCTGTACATTCCTTGGCATTACTGTCTGTTCGATCTCATATATATATATATATTTCGACAGGGTTCCTGTCGAAACGTCGGCACAAAAGAGTTGTTATGTGAAAGCGCATCTACTTTCATATTTATAACCTTGCGGCAACCGAAGTTATTCTTCTGCATTATATATATATATATATATATATATATATATATATATAGACTCTAGGCCGAAACGTCGAAATAAACCACGTTGTGACCACTCACGGAGGATATACTAGACTATATATATATATATATAAATATATATATTCAGTTTAACATTACTTTCTGTTTGTAAAACAATAAGCCTTTAACTTCCTGTCCATCCTGCCACCTGGCTCTTAGGCGATCCGCTTTTGTGGTTGTGCGCCAGTATTATAATGATCGTCATCATTATCATTTTATTCAACTATATGCCACAGTGGCTTGGGACCCACACTAACTTCAGGAGTTTAATTTCGGGTGGAACTAATGTGCGCAATGTCCCAGGGCTCTTGATTGTTCTGTAGCTGACAGAGCAGTACACACTAGAAGAGAATCTGTAATGATGATTGCACTGCATTTGTTTAAAGTCAGTTCTTGTAGTGCCAAAATAATAGCCAAGTGCGCAGCTTCCAAATCTGGAGGGAAGTCTGGCAGTCTTACAGATAATGATTATCTGAGGTAATCAGAGGCAATTCCTACTGCTGCCTTTTCATTATTCATAGAAGCGTCGGTGGTTATGTTTTTTTATTTCTGCACGAACTATGTAATCTTGTAGCCTGTTATTAAAGAAAAACTCTAATATTGAAACTTAGATAGCAGGGGGGGATTTTCTCATATTCTATCGTAATATTGTGATTTAATGCTTCAGTTTTAATTACCGATCTGATGTCCAACTGCGTTTCTTTTGTCTTTTTTACTACGTTTACGCGCTGAAAGAACTTGCCAGCTGCGGATAATGTTGACTACGTGGGTGTAAGGTGTGGCGTCGCAGGCCAGGGGGGTGAATATTCTTTGTCTCAAAAGGGCGCGCTTCCCCAAGAGCCGATTCTCGGGAGGCGATAATCCCTGCGTAAGGACACCATTGCTGGCAAGAAGACCGCAGTCGGTTGCCGCTTTTAACAACCAGCTAGGTGGTCCCCGGCAAGCGGAGATCCGGTGGGCGACGTGTGGACATCTGGTGTATCGACACCCATCCATCTGGATTAGAGTCCACGGGACGGCTGTCAGGCTGGGCGGCGTAGTCGTCCCGCAGTCGGAAGTTACATGAGCCTGCAGCCGAACGGCGCCATCATCGCGTGTGTCCGCACAGTTCGCAGAATGTCTTGGGCAGGCCGGTCTTTTCGTCTCTCTCTCTCAGACCGAGAGGTCGACTGCTTGAAGAAGAGAGCGAGAGGAGAGGACGGTAACAAGTGTGTTTAGTCTGCGCAACAAACGGACTGAATTGTTTCGGTTGGCCGTGAGGAGAATCGGGAGGGGCAGCCGAGGGGTTAAAACCTGGCTCCGGTTTCCTCACGGTCGCTCTGGGCCCAGCAAAGAGTGCTCTGCACTATCGGCTCGGCCGAGGCCACATGCAACAGTTACAACGGTGAAGAGTCTTGCAAACTTGAACATAGGTTCCTGTACATAAAGTCGAGTTGTTGCAACGTATCTAAAGGTGCTGGCCTCCTATACAAGCAGCAGCAGCTACGACAAGACAAGACGGACACCAAGCAACCAACCTTCCACTGCCTTCTGTAGCAACAGCCACTACGCAACTGAGTGAGCTCCTCTCAAGGGAGCAGAGGGAGTGGGTGAAAGTTGAGTCTTACTGTGGGGTTTTCAAACATTCGCTCATGTCGCACGTGCGTCCAGCATTCCATCTCCATCGAAATGCGACCGCCGCAGCCGGTACTGAAGGCGCGTCTTTCAAATCCGCGACCGAGCGCCGTGAGCACTGCGGTGGCGAAAATTGGCATGGTGTAAGCTTACCACGTCATGACGGGCACACTCATAACATTGATGAGAAATTTATATTGTTACGTTTAGGAATGGGTTTATTCCAGTGTGACGTACTGCTAGACTCCAAGGTGTCGCACACCGCAGGCTTTTCGCGCTAGCCGAACGTCCTCTTCTTTAATCCCCTGTTTCCCGCTACGCAGAGGCTCATACCCAAATCACGTATGAAGTAACAGTATATTCTAACCATACCCTCATATGATCATAATCATTTTATCATGTGAGTATATGAATTCTTATGAACGAATGGCAGACTAGAACACACATGCAAACGCGCACACAGAACTGTGAGACTTCAACATATTCGATATCTAGACTATAGCAGCATAAAAGCTAATTTCTCCCCTAATTTGGAGTCACAAACTGTGTGTTAGCAAGCAAAGAATTTAGAAGAATAATTGATGGTTTCTGCACATCACCGTATGCCCTTCTTTTGATTATAAGTATGCCATCATGCAGCACGTGACTTATATTACAAGGTTGTCAATAAAATCAAAACTTGCCTAAATTTTCCTTAACAGTGTTGCGATTGCGGAAAAATATGAGAACAGTGTTGCGATTGCGGAAAATTATGAGACGGCATCTACAAAAGATCAGATGGTGTTGGTGGCTTAGTCATTACTCATGATAAAAACGTTAAGATAGCTTCTCTGCTTAGTAATGGGAAAAGTTACGAGCTTTAGTAGCTGCTGGCTAGTAAACGTAGCTGCTAAGCAAGTAAAGTTTGTCGGAAACAAGTAAACAGACGCGTTTACTAACTTTTTTCTGTGACTTTATTCTCTACATCAAGGAACCCCGGGAGCTGAAGTCGACAATTGCGGATGGAAACCCATGTGGTTGGGAACACGCATGAGGGCAACTAACATAGACACTCGTGGAGGGGGTGCATCGCAAAATGTGGACATCGGCGAGATAAGTAGCCTTCAGCAAAAGCGCAAGCAGTCAAACGCTTCGGCCGAACGAGCAGAAGCAACTGGCCACAAAATAGACAGAAATACGGTAAATATAACGAAAACAGAAATGAACGGTGCTTCTCGTCTTTATCTTCGGTTTCTGTGCATTCATACACTGCGCAAAATCTCAAATGTAACGACTACAACTTCTCGCTCATGTGCGCATGTTGCTACTTCATGTTCTAAAACATACACAGCTGCGCTGCTTAGTTTGCACATTCTTTTTTTTTGTTGTGTACGAGGTTTCCGTGCAAAAACTGAAGCGTTCTGCTTTTGTGTGAGAATTCGCGGTTGGTGATCCTTTTAAACCAATGTGCTTCAAATAGCAACAACAACCACCACAAAATAAGCGAGAGGTGACACTGGCATCCAGCTCTTGCTAAGCAGGGTAGGGGTAAAAGTGGTTTATCACGCCTGCCATGTTTTCGTGCACAGTACACTATGGCACAAGAGTACCGCGTAACCGACAGCTTTTCCTGGATTTTCCGGGTCATGTAGTCTCCAGAAGTTTGCACCCATGAAGTGCGAGTGAAGCGCAGTTCATAACTGTAAACACCGCAGAGTCACGATTAAAAACAAAGCATTCAACACAAGCTTCCTTTTGCCAAATGCTACGCGAGACCACGTAGTCCAAGCCTGCACGTCACACTGATTGCCGCGCCCGCTCCCCCATCGGTGGGCCTCGCGCCCAATAGGGAACCAGCACTGAAGCTTCCAAGATGTCGGGAGTGCTGCCCTGGCGGTCAGAGCACGCACTTCTGAGCCGCTCCTGCAGACGAGAGTGGAAACTAATAGAAGTGGTGCGGGTGCGCATCGCCGAAGGAAAGCCAAAGAAAGCTGGTGCTACTGCTGGTATTCAAGCAGCGGGCGGAACCTCCCTATACCTCTCATGTATTCGCTCTCGGCAGCGACAGCACCAATTTTACCACTGGCGGTTGCCGGGCATCCTAAAGAAAGAAAGCAGGAGGAGAAAATGTCATTTTTTGAGCCACTGGTGACGTCCAGAAATAGAGGGAAAGGATGAAAAATTGAGGGTAGGAGGGTTATCGCGGAAGCCTTCCTTTCTTACTTCGCATGAGAGAAGAATGCGCTCATGCCTTCTTTCAGGTCCGCTGGCCGCTCCTGCAATGCGGCCATTCGTAAAATTTTCTGAGTCTGTATTTTGTTCTTTATTTTGTTCGTGTTTTTTGAAGAGGCTAAATTAAAGCTGACAGATGTCGCAGGAAGATGAAACTCAATCGGCAAAAATAAAATGCTTCGGGGGATATGAAGTTTGACAATCGTTTATATGATACTTTCCTGCCATTTTTTTCCTGGCTGTCATATATAAATGCGATGCGGGATAAGTAAAGCTTCAGCTGAGAACCTGCGCTTGTCTTTGTTTATTCGCCGTCCGTATTTTCTACTACGTAGTATACTTAAATCATGTATAACCAACTGGCCCAATCATCCACTTTGATTAGCCCCCTAGAAGATTATCAGGCCTGCTCACTGCCGCCGTGACGTCTCTCATTTTGCCCGAGTGAGCACGCGTACTGGAGTCTGTGAATCCACTGCCACAATTATCTCGCATTGAAAGATAAAGCGTTCGCGCAAGTTTTATGTTTAACATGCTTAACAGCTTTACTATGCCTTTTGGGTAAAAAAAACACTGGTTAAGTAATGTATTCCGCTTTAAGTCAATAGAGACTGATCTGTTGACCAATTTTTCCACAAAAAAGCCAAAGATTGACGCTATTGAATGGGCGGCCGACCTATAGGAGCGAAATTTGATAGACCCACAGATTGACAGAATTACTATAGGAATTTTTATTCATTCTTTATTTATTTGCACGCACGCACACACACCAACTATCTAAAGCATGCAAAGAAACTGTTCCTAATTCATTTAGAAAATTTCTGCAGTTTCATTTGTACTCTTTTCAAATTTCATAGACACGTAGTTATAGAAGAGACTGTGTGCGGCTGCCACCTACAAGTATGCTATTCAGCACAATATCGCGGCGATGACCATTGCAAACAAAAAACAAAATCTTTTGTGTCACCGAAAATCGCTTGCGACCGACACAAGAAGCGGCGTTTACTCTGTTGCTCTGGCCCCTCTCACAGTGCTGCGTAGTCGATCACACAACCTATTTGATTGGTTTGTGGGGTTTAACGTCCCAAAACCACCATATGATTATGAGAGACGCCGTAGTGGAGGGCTCCGGAAATTTTGACCACCTGAGGTTCTTTAACGTGCGCCCAAATCTGAGCACACGGGCCTACAACATTTCCGCCTCCATCGGAATGGCAGCCGCCGCAGCCGGAAATCGAACCCGCGACCTGCGGGTCAGCAGCCGAGTACCTTAGCCACTAGACCACCGCGGCGGGGCGATCACACAACCTAGAGCCGGGGAATACTGTTAGTACTGGGTCTACATTAAACCGTGTAGCCTCCGTGGGTGCTTTTACCACACTTTCGGTTCTTGGATCGGTATATTTTCGGTAATGATTCTAAATTATTCTAGCCTAAAGTAGATATTACACACTTAAAAACCAATTAAGAAAGCGCTCTACCATAAGTGTTAACACGCATCTAAATTTCAAGGAAACGTGTTAGACTAATGTGTTGACTGCAATAATACTGCAATAACGTGGTATGAACAATGCCCAAAAAATAACATGCATAAAACTGATGCACTAAGTTATTTAACAATATTCCTGCAATTTTATCAACCGAGTAAACAGAGGTAAAAAATTTTCGCGGCGCTAATCGCCAGTAGCAAATTGTTTACTTACCCTGAAAGAAACACCTGTTCTGAAAAGGTATACCAACCACATGGGTTTATCATTTTAATGCCTGGGTTTCCGCTAACAAATCGTAACACACAGACCACATTTATTTTAGAGCAAAGAAAGAACATAGCGGACATGGTGCCATAAGAACAACTTCGAAGTAAGTAATGATTGATATGTGGGGTTTAACGTCCCAAAACCACTATATGATTATGAAAGACGCCGTAGTGGAGGGCTCCGGAAATTTAGACCACCTGGGGTTCTTTAACGTGCACCCAAATCTGAGCACACGGGCCTACAACATTTCCGCCTCCATCGGAAATGCAGCCGCCGCAGCCGGGATTCGAACCCGCGCCCTGCGGGTCAGCAGCCGAGTACCTTAGCCACTAGACCACCGCGGCGGGGCAACTTCGAAGTAAGTAGTGTGGGCACAGGTACAGTACTCATGGTTTGAAATAGGACACTCGAAACGCGTGGCCACCGGCACACACAGCAAAGCTCGTGGATGCTCGGGGCACCAAGCTGTCGTATTGTGGTATTGAGCGAGGAGGAGAGCATCTGCGGAGCAGGATTGCTGCTTCCGATCGCAAAGGAGTCGGCGTGTATCTAACCATGGACACAATACTTGCGTGGCACTGCTAGGCCAGCGCGCTTTCGCATGCCGACAAAAATGGCTCGCCGGTAGCCACCTTATCACCGGTGTACATGTTTATATTGTGGCGCGAGCAGACGACGCTCTCGTTCTGCGCCTTTTAGTGATGCGGCACGCACGCCCTCAAGTAAGAAACACGATTCGGCTAAGAGATTGCGCCTTGAATATGTTTACAGGCATGATAAACAAATTTCTGCACAATAGCATAGCAAGTTAATTTTTGGGCTTCGTGCCGTGATAAATAAAAAAGAAGCAGTCACACGCCTAGCAGCGCCACGCTAGCATTGTGCACATGGTTAACTACACGCTGACTCATTGGCGACTGGAAGTAGGAATCCAGCTCCGGGGATGTTCTCCTCGTTCAATACCACAATGCAACACCTTGGTTCCTCGAGCACTCACGAGCTGCGCTATCTCTGCCGGCGGCCACGCATTCCGACTGTTATATTTCAATCCGTTTGTACTGTACCTTCAGGTCATGAAGAAAACAGATGTAAACTTCAGCTTGACGAACGATACGCTCCCATTACATTTTCGGTTGTCCTTAGGAAACGAGAACACTCGCAGCATCAGTCCCTTTGCCGCGACTATTCGCCACGCAGCATCACCCAACCATTCGGATTCCACACCGTACAGATTGCGAATATCCAGTGCACAAAACGCATCACATATCCACGCTGCAGTTTACGGACACAAAAAAGATGGTCTTTTCAAGTCGCTAACAAGAACATGGCACGCCAGGAAAACTTTCGTCGGACCTGGCAATCCATGTTTGTCGAGTGACGAGAGCAAGCATAGACACATCTGTGAAGTGAAACACACTGGTCAAAACGGAGTGACATCAGAGGCTGTGGCCGACACAGTTAGGAGGCTTGAAATTATCTAGGTGGCATTGGCCCCGCACGCTACCAGGAAATGATGACGAGGGGGTTGCCTTCGCGGAACAACACTGTCTATTTGATGCCATATGCGAGGCATAGTGCGCTTTGCAGAGCTTCTCTGCGTTTTCGAGTGCGCTTTTCATGTGAGGGTAACCTTCAGACGAAGTTATTTTATTTTCTAAACCGCGGTGCAATATTACTGGGAGAGTGGCTTTTGGAGCTGTTCGTTCCAAAATAAAGCACGGCAGACACACACGCGTCCTCTACCTGCGGTGCAACTGCGGCAGGTCATCTGGGCACGAGCGGCTGAGTTGTGTCACGACCACGGTGTAAGAAGTAGGTTAGGTGACTGAACGGCACGCGCTAGGCGAAGGTCACTGCGGCAAGCTTACAGTTCACCTTTCACCGCTCGTCAAAAGAAGGCGCAAGAAACTTGTGACCACTCACTCGCTTCACGCTCTCAGGCAGCACGAACCGTTTGCAGCTTTGTTCATGACACGTTGTTGCTGCGCATTGTGTTTTGTCAACGCATTGTTCATTTGTCTGCCGGATAGCTCCCAACATTCGAACTTTTCCATGAACCTGCACAATGGGAAAGTGCTTCGTGCCATTTTGTAACACCGATTACAAGTCTTGCAAAGGTAAGTACTCGCTTTTCAAGCCGCTGAAGGTGAAGCAAGGCTTGAAGCATGGAGACGAGATATACCTCGTAACTACCGCATGCTCCCGAGAACGGATCGCCTTTTCCAGAAGCATTTTGCTTCACGTTTTATCCTGAAGACCTGGTCTGCGAAAATGGGCGGCCATGTTCTGATGTCTGGAACAACAAGAGCGTGCCTTTGAAAAGACGCTGTGCCGTCAATTTTTGAAGGTGCGCCAAGCTGCCTGTCTAGAAAGATTAAAAGCCCTCGAAAGCAAGTGAAACGGCTAGCGCTTCCTATTGCTGCTTCGGTGAGTTCCTGCAACAACGATAGCAGTAATTTGCCAACGACAGCTAGCCACATAGAAGTCTTCCCAGCGGACAATATTGAAACGTCGTCCGACGACAGCTGTTGTGAGGCAAAGACCGGTGAGAGTAACTCATGTGACTCAGTGTTCGAACAGCTTTTCAATGCAGTATCTTGCGTTAGCCTGCCACAGCCACCATGGACGGCGCATCTCATCAACTTAGCTGGAGTGAGGGACGTCGTTTTTATTGACGCTGCGGTTGCGCATAGGACAAGTAACGGATTATCGGTGCTCTTTAAAAGAAAGGCTCTGCATGTCAAAAGCAACATGAAAGTCCAAGTCTACATCTTAGACAAGTTCATTAACTCCGCTTCAATAGGGGTAAGCCTCTCCACAACATCTGCCCTTGAAGTTGAAACCATGCTCAAAGTTGTTCACGGCATAGATGTGTGTAGGGTAGGGCCTAGCTTAAAGGATTTCCCCTGATGTGTCCCCTGAATGTGTATTTGCGGACTGTCAAAAAAGCTGAAGACACAACAAATGTCTCTTGGTGACACCTGGAGGTGCTATTTGTCACCCGTGTTCTGGCCTGGTTGACACCTTTAGAATACATGCTGATCGCCGAGCTGCGCCAGCCAAGCAGAGAATACCTCTAACGCCTTTCAGGTTATCCGTGGTGCCTACCCGACAACAGAATCTTTCTGCTTTGCGGCATGCAAGATCAGCACTTCAATTTTCACGAGCACGACTAGCCAGACGCAACAAGCTGTTATTGGGGCAGTTGCAAGCAGCGATGAAATAGCTAACACACCTGCAGGAGCAATATATCAAGGAGAAACTAAAAGGACTTGATATACCGCCAGCACAGCTTCTTTTGATAGAAGAATGTGTATTAGTGGCAAGGTGCGCATCAAAAACAAGCAGGTGATACACAGACGACTGGATCGTGTTGTGCCTCTTGCTGCACAGATGAAGCCCGGCCACCTACTCTTGCTTGAGAAACAACAATATACTGTCTTTGGCCTGCGTCACCACAGTGCGAAAGTACATAACCATGGTTGGTTCGAAGTGCGGTTTCGACGACAACTTCTTAAAAGCCCTCAAGATAAAAGTTGCCGGAAAGACTGCATTCCAGCGGTGGGGAATGCGGATCTTCGACAAGATTCAAGAAAAAAAATGGCTGTGAACTCGCAGACAATGACGTACACTGGCCTTGTTGTTCAAGGTGAGAAACATAATCAGAGCAAGGAACTCGCAGATAATGACCTCGTCTTTGCATTTGCTTCTTTGGTGAAACGTACCTACAGCCAGCAGCCGTATTTGCGTCAAAAAGACAAACTAAGGGGATGCTGCTTTCGCATCTCCTTATCTAGTGCATCGTAGACCTAGAATTAGCCGGCTTGTTCATAGAAGGAGTTCTGTGTGATGGTGCATCCACAATTCGCGGGATGTGGAAGTAGCTGGGCATTACGGGGAATTGCAATTAGGCCAACCATTATGAGCAATAACGACGACTACGTCTCATAATACGTACAAACCACTCGTAGGTCTTTGACAGCGCTGTGGTAAAAGGAAAAATTTTGTTGCCCATTGGCAGAGCGATGCTACACCGAGAACGGGACGCAGGCGTTGAGCATGCGGAAAGCAGAGCCAAAGCGCATCAGTTTCGCGCGCCATCTGTCGGCGCTATTTGGAAGCTGTGACACAGCTGTGACACAGGTTTTGCCTTAGGTGACCGCGGCGCGCCCAGTGAGCATGCTCGGTCACCTAAGTTACCGCTTACATCGTGGTCACAACTCTTCGCCAGGTGCTGTTTTTCGGCACGTGCACCATTGCCTCCGAAATGGTGAGCGCGCGGCGTGTTCCACAGCGTACCTGCCATCTCGAAGGCCATGCGTGCCACCTATTCAGCGCTGGTCTCCCATGCCACGCTGAGCTACCAGCGGGGGTGCATTTCCAACCGCCGCCTTCTAATTGCGCTGGTGACATCACACAGCGACATACCCCGGGAGAGCTACGAAAAGTTGCGGGCGATGAGCCTCAAATATATTTAACTTCATTTTGTTCACTCTGTGTCACAGCAGCTATGCCGGCACACACGCAAAAAAAGTGAAACGGCCGTGGAACCGACAGCGTGGCCGAAGTGCTAACCAGTTTTCTACTGCTTACTCAGGCTTTTTGGCCCTGGGTGCATGGTATCTCGGCAGCGGGTAGTGCGGCATATATTTGCGGCAACTGCGCGCCACCGAATTCTTTGATGGATGACTGTTCAGTGGTGCTGCTGGGGTCCAATCTATGCTTCCACGAGACGAAACTTGGTGTTATCTGCACCTTAAGTAGACAACAATGTGCACCCCACGACAGCTTGCTGTCACCTGTTGGTGAAAATAGTCTTACGCTGGGGCAGGGAACAGGCAGCATGGCGGAAGCGCTCACTAGATTTCTGCTGCTTGCGCAGGTTGAAGCTACTGAAATCTTTTCTAATAAATCATAAGCTGCCTTGCCGGTTTCATCCCAACGCTGTTTTTATGTTATCTTCTCGGTAAAGTTAGGTCAAAACGCAACCAAAACGTCAGTTTGTCATTTTTTGCAGTTCAGCGCTTTGTTTTTTTTGTCACTGCGTGGCAAAGATAATAAAGTGAACCTATGGCCGACTGATGCGCAATTTTTTAAGCTCGTTGATGAGTAAAGTAGATTGATGCCGAAGTTAAATTGTATTGAAGAAAAACAGAACCAAATCACCCTATAGATGTCACAGACTTGCAGGCTTGTATTCTTCAAGATTGGCAATTTCGATGATGAACGTGATACCACTTGCAAAAATGGCTGAACAGCAGCCCGATGACAATGCGGAATTTACGGTTCTTACTTAAAAGATTGATGATATAGAGAACAGGCAAATAATAAAGAAGCTGATCTTTCGCGGCTTCGACGATTTATTCGTGAACGAGAGTCATTGTAGAACTCATTGTAGAACTGTGCAAAAGTAGGCTTGGTGTGACAGTCCTGAGTATTGAGCGCGCGCATCACATAGAAACATACATGGCTGGAAAACCACGTCAAGTCATAGTAAAATTCACTGCCTATAAATACCACCACTATATGATATCGAACGCCTACAAACTGAAAAGCACCAGTTCCAACATATCTGAAAATTTTTTCACACTGAATCAGGGAAAAAAGAAAGAAGCGATGGGACTCTGTGAAATTCAATAAGCAGGAAGGAAAGAAGGCGGTTTTGAAGTATGATACGCTTCATACAGGGGGAAGACGTTTTCAGCTTGATAAATCGACGAGAGAAGTTGTCCAGCTGTGACCTTTCTGTAAGGTCACAGCAGGGCTGCCTTCAAGGGTTCTAATAATAACTTGCAGGAGCATAAAGCCGATGACATAATTTTCAATGCCTTCTACGTACCCTTCAGCCCATGGTTGTGCTCGGCACTGAGTCGTGGTTAGATTATTTTGTTCCGAAATCTTCCCGGCAACCTATATTCTTGCTTAAGATGCGATATAATTCTCATGATAGAATTGTCTTTATTCTTATATAGAATAGTACACCTTGCGTTCATTTGCAGTGAACACATCTTGCACACATGTAGAGGCAGTTTTTTGCCGAATGCGGCCGGAAAACGGGAAAAGTATGGTGTTTGGCTCTTACTATCGTCCACCTAGTGCGTCTTATGATCCGACAGTGTGGAGTGTAAAAACGACCGTGTCCTGAGGGGGGGGGGGTGTAATTTGAGATGATTTAACATATCAGAAATGGACTTGTTATGCCAAATTCTCAGAAACACCATCACTGATTGTTTGTAGTCCTCTTTTTTCACTTTAGTGGACACTTATGCACTTGAATAATGCGTCCGTGGTGATGATACTGGCCATATGTTCGACTTGCAATTGTGTAATCCGTGTGGTAGTGTATATGATGTTCATGCTTTACCTAGTTTGAGCGACCATAGCACTGTCGTTGCTGATGTTTGTGTTAAAAATGGTGAAGAAACCGCCGAGGAAAGTATGCTTTTATTGCAAAGCTGATTATTATTCAATAAAACAGTCGACATATTCGTACTTCTCCACATATGTTATACATTAGCGTATGATTTGGGCGTTGAGAAATTGTGAGAAAGTCTTAAAGAAAAACTTTTCTATCTTCGAGATAAGTTCCTTCCGACGCGGATGCTTTCGTCTAAACGTGATAAGGATAAGCCGTGGTCTAATCAGTAACTGCACATCATGCTGCGCAGGGTTTGGAGAGTGTACTCAAAGTGTGAAAAGCACAGGTCCATGGAAAACCTAGGAGAACTCCAAAGTTTTAAGTTAAATTCCTCTCCTCGGTTAACTTCTACACTAGGTAAGGAGGGAAGGTGTTGAGGTTTGGATAGAGTGCGCCTGGATGAGCCGAGGGCACAGTGGCAGCGCGAAGGAAGAGCCGTAGTCCGGTGAAGAGACGCTTTATTGCAGCACTCAGGCGTGTGCCCGGGTACAAGCCTGAACCTTCGCTCTCTATTTCACATTCAAACACCCTCTTTTTAACCATCAGTTGAACGAAGGATCTCCACACAAGCCAATCACACGTGTGGGCTCGCATCGCCACAACCAATCGTAAAAACACTTTTATAACAGACAATCCATTGGTAAAAACTAAGTTACGAAATATACACTTGAGGGATATGTTCTCAGCGTGTCACAATCTCTCACATGTCAAGCCGTGATGGCCTCCATCGGCTGACCTTCGTCGGTAGCTATTGGCACGCTCGAGCTCCATCAGCTCTCTCATTAAACGCCAGGGCCTGTGCGCTGACCAGGTGTGCATGTGACAGCGAGGCGCCCCGCCACGCTAACAACTCTCAGTAGAGAGTTTTAGTTCAGCGCGCGCCGGGCGGTACGTGCGCAATGGCTAGCGCGCCAAGTATACGTTACAGCTGAGACTGCTCCCTACAGTATTAGTTTAGTGTACGCGACAATGGACACATCGACTGCGCCTAAGCGTCAACACCTTCGTCTTGAAGTGCTACTTGGCGCCATCTAGTCTATAGGCAATAAAATACGATATGAACGTCAAACTCTGGAGTTTTGCGGACACGCAGCGCCATCTGTCGACGTAGTTTTGAGTAATGCAAACCCGACTCCTGCGCACTTAGAAGTGTGGCAGCTTGGGCTAGTTGGTATGGCATGACGATAGTTATTGCGCGAGAACAAAACGACGACACAGAGACAAGAAGGACACGAGACAAGAAGGCGCTCGTGTCTTTCGTCTCCTTCTTGTCTCTGTGTCGTCGTTTTGTTCTCGCGCAATAACTATCGTCCTGCGCACAGTTTGCTGCGCAACCAGGTGCAACCACAGCGTACGAAACAAAGATTCGGCCCAATATTAGGTGTGTTTTCACATTCAACGCTTTGAAAAACAGCTACGAATTTCTCTCCGCTAGTTGGACGTCTCAAGTGCTTGCGGATATACTTGCCAGAATAACGGCGAGAACAAGAGCAGACGCAACAGCTCCGCGCTCTACAAAACCTATATTAGTCGACGCTACTGTTCCGTTCCGAATCGCTGCAGATGTAAAGGGCTTCAGTATTGCTGATTTCTGCAGTCTTTACGAAGCAGAAAGGCGAGAACGATGGATACGGACCATCGCAAACGTTTTGGGTAAGTGAATTACTAACGTTCTCTATAGCCGGCCTCATGAGAAAGTGTGCTAATGAAAGTGATATGATAACGCGCCCGATCGTTACCACGGCGAACTGTGGTAACTTTGATTACGAAGTTCAACAGAGACTCTGGCTGTCGTGCGCGCTGTGCAATAGTAAACAGGTGACGCGCGCAGTAGACGTCAGACTGCTCAGGCAGCACGTTGAAAAACGCCGCTACCAGTGCGCTCATCGCCATGCTGGCCGTAACTGGGTAGTGCAAAGAGAGTCGTCCGCAAGTAAACGTGCATAAGCCTCCCTTTTGCTTTGGTGTTGAGGCGCGGTTCCCTAATAATCAAGGACATGACAAGCTTTTGACGTCAGTACAACATCACTTCAGAAAAGTAAGAATCTCTTAAAGGGAACTTCGGGTACAACACAAAAGATGTTTCAGTTATTTCGGTGTACTGTGATTCAAGTGCAGGCGAGCATCGCATGACATCGAGTTCGAGGCAAGCACTCACTCCGATGGGCGTTCTGTAACGCCTAAATGCGTTACATTGGGGTGCAAGCATAATGCCAAAGCGATAAAGTACATACGCGAGCAATGTATCTTACGATCTGTGAATTCGCTTTATCAGATGGCTCCGGTGATTTTCATCTTTGCAGCTGCATTCTCCTCCCATCTCTCGCTTTTTGTGCATTTAACTATTTTATTTTATTATGCAACCTAGAAAGTTCTGTTGACGATAACCTTCCTTTTAATATACTTCAAGCGTCTCCGCTTTCCCAGTGTACCATGAAAGGCAAAACCGAGACCTTCTAGATAGCTTCAGCAATTGCCGAGACCAACGGCAAAAAAAAAAGTCATTGTGGTCACGACCAACATTTTGCCATTTACCTGTATGACGTGCGCGTTAGCATTTCTTAAAGCCTGAACTTACAGCCTTCAAAGCGTTGGTGCATGATGGCCTAAGCTACCCATGCACCATAAAAAACCCAACCAAAGTGTATACGTACGCGTTGCTGAGTGATGGAGACCACTTCAGATTATCGGTAGTCGCGGCTTTCGCGACGTTTTAAAGCGCGTCACCCGTCTTCATTTAACACGGTGCGCACCGTGGTCGGAGGCTCTGTTAAGATTAATAATCAAAGTTACCGCGGTTTTACAACAAGGCTGCTGACAACAATAGGAGAAGACTTACATTATCACACTTTCTCATGCGACAGGCAATTGAGAACGCGAGTAATTCACTTACCCAACACGTTCGCAATGGCCCGTATCAAGCACTCTTGCCGCTCTACTTTGCGACAGCTACGGAAATCAGTAAAATTGATGTCCTTTACGTCTGTGACAATGAACAACGTAATAGTAGCGCGACTAAGGTCTTTCTTAATAGACCGCAGAGCTGTTGCGTCTGGTGTTTTCGCCGTCGTTCTTGAGAGTGAACCAGCAAGTACTTCATGGTGATTCAGTGGCGCGTCCGACGGCGGAGAGAACTTCATAGCACTTTTTCTTCGTGTTCTGTTCACAAAAACACCTAATATTTTGCTCAATCGTTTTTTCGAACGTGCCGACTGCAGCTGGTTGCGCAGAAAACTGTGCAAGAGTGTTGGCCTTTGCACCATCCAAAACTACCTCAACAGGTGGCGCTACGTGTCTGCCGAATTCCAGAGTCAGACGTCTATAAACATCGTACACGCCTCGACCACCGGTAATCTGAAGTGGTCGCCACTACGCAGAATTACACATGTAGGGCTTTGAGGGCTCTAAGCTCTTGCTTTAACTAGAAATTGTGAACACGTACGTCACACAGGCAAATTGCAACATGATCGCTACCACAATCAGGCGTTTTTTTGATTGATTGATATGTGGGGTTTAACGTCCCAAAACCACTATATGATTATGAGAGACGCCGTAGCGGAGGGCTCCGGAAATTTAGACCACCTGGGGTTCTTTAACGTGCACCCAAATCTGAGCACACGGGCCTACAACATTTCCGCCTCCATCGGAAATGCAGCCGCCGCAGCCGGGATTCGAACCCGCGCCCTGCGGGTCAGCAGCCGAGTACCTTAGCCACTAGACCACCGCGGCGGGGCACAGGCGTTTTTTTTTTTTTTGGCAGTTTGTCTCCGCGGTTGCCGAAGATATCTCGGAGGACTCGGTTTTGCCTTTCATTATTCACTGAGAAAGTGGATACGCAGGTATCCACATTTGTAGTATATAGAAACACTCCAGCAACCGTTTAACCCACAGGAAGCAATCGATCGATAGAGACTGCAGCTGGAAAGGCGAAAATTGTCAGGGCCACGTGCCGGATAAAGCGAGCATCGCACCAGTGATCGTAAGATAGATTGCTCGTCTATGTACTTGGTCACTTTAACATAATGTGTATGCTCGAGGTTAACGCACTTAGGCGTTGAAGAACGCACGTCGGAGTGCTTGCCTTGAACTCAATGTCATGCGATGCTCGCTTGCACTTGAATTGCAGCACACCGAAATAACTGAAACATCTTATGCATTGTACCCGCAGTTCCCTTTGATGAGCTTCCTACTTTTCTGAAGCGAGGTTGGATTGACGGTAGAAGCTTGCAGGTCCTTGATTTTCAAGAAACCACGCCTCAAGCCCGATGAAAGAGGAGGGCTTATGCACGTTCGCTTGTGGATGGCTCTCTTTGCACTACCCATTTGTGGCTGGCAAGTCGTTGGGGGCGCTGGCGGCAGCGTTTTTCGCAACGCTACCTGGGCAGAGTCTCACGTCCATAGTTGGCACGAGTCAAGACATGAGACCTGCATATGCGGACATTACGGGCGTTGAAAGGCATTCCTGTCAGCTCCTGTATTTTCACAGCAATAACTGTATATCGCACGGGGTCCGCGAACGAATTTAAGCTCCTCACGTAAGCAAGGGGCTCCATAAAGAAGACCCACGCCGAGAGAGGTGCTGCAGTTCCGGGCGCTGTCAGTCAATGTGGGGTGAAAACTGGTTACTCGAGTGTTGACTCCTCCGCTGTCTCCTTCAACCTGCCTTGAAAACGCGTTGCTTTGCTCGCGCGCTGCACGCGTTCTGCACGTGTTTTTGAGAGTTTCGCGTCAAGCGTGGTTATGATGTATACGCTTCTGTCCGCGTTTAATAGGATCGCCGCAATTGAGGATTTTTTTCGTGGCAGCAATTTGGTAAAAGGGCAGCGTCTGCTCAGCAATGTAGGTGATGCGAAGCAAGTTGTAGCAGACGACGCCGTCCTCGTCAGAGCAAAGTGCGTTTCGCAAGTGAAAGACGATGCTGTTTAACACGTGGAGTTAGAGGTGAGTATAAGCTTCGGTACGTTCATAATTATATACCTGTTTAATTTGGTTTGCTGTGTGTACTATGCACTGTTTGTTACTGGATGCATTGGTCAGGCCGCTTCTCGTGCTTTAGGTTAAGCGGTTCTTGCGCTGTGACTGCTATTTGTTGGGATACCTTAATTTACTAGCACCCATCCCAGTTATCGTGCGGTACATACACAGCACTTCAAAAATAAATAGTCTATTTGAGGCTTCTTTCTGACCCACTACGAAAATTGACATCTATCTCGGGTGTCTTTCCTTGCATTATCACCGTTCTCATCGCGGGTACTTCGAGTTCACGAACAGCGTGCGTACCATCATGATGAGCGTCCAGTTTTCAGAGAAACTTTCTTTTGTGGTGTCTAACCTGCGGGGGAAGAGCACATTGCTATAAAGGCATTTTATGTTGGTCACTATCGAAAATGCACCGTGTTGTACGGGCTGCACCTGCCCACTCAGTAACAACTAGTTCACTGTATCTGCCAATGAACGTGCAACAACGGCTAATGCATTTTTTACTTTTTTCGTAGTTGTCGTGATCGTGCCCACTCAAGCAGGAGCTTCAAATCTCCAGCGGCAAATGTAGTTGCATCACTAGCATCTCTAGCGATTCTAAATCACTTAAAAGCGCGTGTCATAGACTTCAAGGAAAACAGAGTTCTCTTTATCTTGCATTGCTAGGTCATCTTGAGCAATACCTTGCGGCACAGCCTGCTCCATGGAATTTTGTGCTGATCTGGCTGCCCTCACAGAATGACTCTTCCACCTAAGCAAAATAAGGTTGTGGCAGAGATTAGATCATGCCGTTCACAACAAAGTTTATACGTTAGAGTTTTCTTATTCATTTATTGTACGGTGATCAACATTAGGCATATCTGTAGTGCGCCAGAGAATAATAATTTTTTTATCATCTTCAAGTATAAAATGTACAAGAAGTCTGAAAATGAGTATACGTTTAAGGGTTTTCTGTGATCCTGTTAGTAACGCCTTACATACACAAAATAAAACAAGTACTGCATATGAAATCAAACTCTATGAAAACAAGTACGATGGCGAATTGCCCCATTAAAAAAACTAGCAATTGTGTTCATCTGTGTGCACAGAAACATTTCATACATGAACTTCATGGAGGTAGATACGTATGTAAAATTATTGATTAAACGTTTTGCATTGTCTGTTGCACGAATCATTTTTACTTTGTATGAAAACTATCAAAAAAGTAATTGTGTCCATTTGTGTGCACAGAAACATTTCATACAAGAACTCCACGGAGGTAGCTACGTACGAAAAATTATTGATGAAACATTTTGCATTGGCTGTTGCTTGAATCATTTTTACTTTGTATGAAAAATATAAAAAAAATCAATGTATATTTTTCGGCGCACTGCTTTAATCTATTTTGTCGTCGGCTTTTTTCGTACCATCTGTTTGTGAATCGGTAGAGTTTCAGTGGTAGAGTCAACCCCTTCGTGTTTGACAGTTGACGACGCAGCGATACTTCCCCCCTTTCTGTTAGGGTGACATCGTGGAACGAGGGGCGTTTTACGTGCAGCGCGCGCTTCACAAATGCGCGGGAGCCAAAGGGAGTGGAAGGGTCGCTACACGCTACTGGTGTGCGCTTTTTCTGGCAGGGGAAAGGCAAGCGCTGGCGTCGGCGGGCAAACTTGAGCGGGTCTCCCCTATAGTGGGATAACCTCTGCGGTAGCTCTGTGGTTAATCGGACGCGTCACTTGAAGGTGGCGCGTTTGGTCACTGTAGGCGGAAAGTTATATATTCGTGCACTTCTTTCTTTACATTTGAATAATAATTACTACTTTTCAGAGCTACCAAACTTATAGCATGTCTTCGTGCCATATTTGTACTCTTTGTTTTGTGACGTTGCGTTGTTAGTACACAAGTGATGTTAGTACGCACTTATATAGGTATTATGCTATGCGCAATTGCATGCCATGCACTGTATATTATTCTTTTTACCGCGTTAAAACCTGTGTGTCCGCGGCATTCTCTGTGTGTAATATATTGTGAAAATGTTCAGTGTGCTATATTTATATGTTACCCACTCCTGCTTATGGCTTCACTTTGAAGCCAGCAGAAATCCTGTAAATAAATAACATGACGAATGCTTTTATTGGCAGCACAGTCTGTGAGCTCTCATTAATGTTGTGTCTAACAAAGAAAGCGAGCCATTAAAATTTAGGCGTTGTGCTGTAAATATTAGGTGTTGTGCTGGAGATGACGTCTGTATAAGTGACCTTGTGTTCTGCAAGACTGCCACCGATTTCCTTAGTCCTGCTCTGTTTAATCTTCATACCCTCTCCTCCATTCTCGGAAAAAAAGAAGGAGAGAGATAAAGTGCGATGCGGGGGAGAGGAGAGGCCGCCATGTCGAATCGGGTTATTCAGTAAGAAGACGTATTGCGTTAAAGAAAGAAAAAGAAAGGCAGGAGGGTGGCGTACACGTTTCATCAACTTATGGTTGTCAGCAGAAAGCATCACTTAACGATGGTATAGGTTAAAATTTCTAGAAGTGTAAAACACTTTTCGGTTTCTATTGTGAATGTACTATATCGCATGGACTTAGGAGGCCATTTAGAAACGTTTATGCCTGCTCACTAAAGCGCAATGAAGTTGTGAATAGGTCTTTTAGTTGGGTACTTCAAGTTTCACTGAAACATGTTAAGTTTCAGGTCGCCCAAGTTGTGAGGTTGCAACATTCAAACTGTTGTCTGGTTGCTTCCGATGATTTTTCTGATGTTTCCGTCCGATGCCCGTCTAATCTAGCATTAACAAGCTGCCCCGATTTAACAATGTACCCTTTCTGGCAATGCAATCAATCGATCCTGCTGACAATGTTTCCACTAGTGTAGGTAAAAAGGGGTTTATGTGATAGGTTATACAAACTTATAGTGATTTTAACTGAAGCATCATCGTTTGTACACGAGAATTGTTAAGACGTACTACGCCAAACATTCATCTCCCTCCAGATTTCACCTAATTGTTTTCATCAGTCTATATTCAGGTTGATAGGCGACCTGTTGCTTGTCATCACGGCTGTAACGTTCGTTTGTGCTGGTTGGTGGTAAAGCATGCTAACATGCAATCATTAGGTCTCGAAGTGACTCTCGTCCTCCCGACGTGTGCTTAATTCGTCGGCCCTGTTTCGTGCATTTTATTGTATTTAACAGTACGCCCAGCTGCTTTACCGCGGCGAGAGTATGTTTCAGCATGACTATAGGAGTGCGCGCAGAAGGTGGACACGGCCCCACGCTTCTTATCACCAATATGGCGGGGGGGGTGCACTCCAAATCAACCTCGTCTATTTACTCATTCAGTCGGCCCTGTTCTGCAAAGCAGGAGGTTTATGGTGACAAAGACTTTGGAATGTAATGGCAACCTAGAGCATTGCATTCTAAGAACCCATCACTATCCTCCTTTGCCACCGAAAAGGGGGGGGAGCAAAGGCTCTGTGTTGTGAGCACTTCGTGACTGCATTTTGCATGATTATTTTTAAAGCTCTTTCGGACGCGACCATGAAAGAGGGGGAAGCCCCCTCTCCCATTTTAAACAATCCCGCCCATGCTGAGGAGCACGACACACCTTTAAGGGCTTCGTGTCGTCAGCGATGATAGAATCCAATAAGTCAAACAAACTTGCATAATAATTATCAGAAATAAAGATGATTTTCACAGAATAAAGTATTTCAAACAACGCAATCCTCCTTCTTTCAAGCACTGCCATGCGGTCATGGTATCGTGATCTACATTCTCCATCTTACAATAAAATAATATAGAGCACTGTCTTTCATTGTTTCTTCCACGTGAATTGTTGTTCTCAATGCTTTCTTAGGCAGCAGAATTTTTATTAAGGAAACTCTCATGAAAAAAAACCTTGCTTTAGCCTATATCTTGTCGAATGCCGTATTAGCAGGTCATAATTAGGGTGTCGTAACCGTAGAATGTAAGTGTCGAAGTCAAGAACGTCGTAAACTTTAAATTCCCAAGCTCATTAAATAACTAGTACTTTTGAAAGTGTGCCACGGCGAGCAAGAGGTATTTGCACTTGGTTTGCCTAAAAAAGCACACCAATTTTATATGTTTACAAGTTGGCGATTTTTCACTGATTCGTTTCAAAGATATTTCAGGCTATTCATAGCAAACGCAGAAGGGAGAGTAAGGAAGCTAAGGTAGTCCAACATCGTTTCTTGCTGCTTTCGATGTGTTTATTTATTTAGGTACATTAAGCTTCTGTTTAAATATTTACAACATACGGGGCCCTGCTGGCACATCTCGGCGTCATAGGATCAATATTACATGATAATGCGTCTAGCGACTCTGTGTCAAGATATATTAAAGCTTTTTTGTCTACTATTATGTGCTTCTAAAAGGGAAGCTTTATTGACTTTGCGTGAACCTTAAAAAGCGCTTCTCGCCTATATTAGCCGGGAATTGAGTGGCTGACATTTCTTAAAACCAAATTTTTAGAATTCACTTTCAATTTGTTACCTTGTAGCACAAATCAAATTATTATTAATAATATTTTACTTTCATACACAGATACACAATGACAAAGAGGAAAGAGGGAGAGCGCAAGCTGGAAACTGCCACCTTGAGTGGCACAGCGCCTGCTTAATCTTTCGGGAGGAGGGAAGAAACCGAGGAAAACAAAGATTAGAGGGGAGAAAGAGGAAAGATGAGGCAGAAAAAAGTGACGAAGACTTTGACGAGTATGAGTAAAAAACACAAAAGGAAAAAAGGAAAAAAAAAAGAATAGAGAAAAGAGACCGTAAATAAACGAGTGGCCAGGTCTGTTTGGTTCATAAATGTAAGGAGAGCTCGGTGGGCCTGATCGCGTCGGGAAGCACTACCACTCGGAAAGAGGAGGAGTGCTTCCTGAAGCGACCACACCCAAATCAAAAGAAGAAATGTAAGCACGCGTTATTACACAGACCCCTACTTTCTAAATATCCGCGTGTGCCTGTGTCGATGTGGGCGGGCACATGTCCTGCCCTTTTATTTTCGCTACGAGGAACTCTTTACTAAATATATGTTACTAGCTAACACGCCCCGCATTCCTCCTTATCTATTTAAAAGGTCACTTTGAGAGGAGCACGACATCGGCGTGCCGCTCTTGGAGAAAGAGTGACACCAAGTGATGTGTTCAAAGCATCTGGGCTGGTGAAGTACAATTACCCGAAAACATCAAGGCAATTTATTGCGCACCCGTCACAGCCACTTTTCGGTATGTCTTGCAAAAAGAAGTCGGGTCTCCTTCTGGACAGGTTTTATACGCTATAGTGGGAGTGTAACATGCTGCAGAACTATTAAAGACGAATGCCTCAGATCTCTGTAGCGCAGTGAGGCGGAATAGGCTCGAGCAACTATAAATGCCGCTCGTCGTCACCGCCTTTGTATGTAAGCGACCATAGATGAAGCTTTTTTCGAAATTTCTGGAGCCCTCCACTACGGCGTCTCTCATAATCGAATGGTGGTTTTGGGACGTTAAACCCCACATATCAATCAATCAATCAATAAATGAAGCCTTAGCCAACGAGGGAAACATACGGACCCTATTGCGACGCAGGAGTTCTGAGATGTCAGAATTGCATATGGTGGTTTTGGGACGTTAAAGCCCACATATCAATCAATAAGATGTCAGAATTGAACAGAGGCTGCTGCCGCTATCGCACAAAGGTGTACACGATGTTCAACAGCAGGTTCACCGTAGGTGCCACTAGAAATATCATATTGTCACGGGGTCATGACGTGGCCGAAGACAGGAGACTTTGTGTTGTAATTTAACTGTTTATTTGGGCGAACCTGTGCCCGGTAAACGGAAAGTCCGATTACGGTAGCAGTCTTGGACTGATACAAAGAGAAGTTTATTAACTTCAAACTAAAAAAAAACTCTTTACATCAATTTATAGATACAGTGTTCGTTTAGACACCCTTCGGACTGATACAAAGAGAAGTTTAATAACTTCGAACTCAAAAAAACTGTAGCGGCGAACGAAGCGTCGGCCTTCGATCAACTACTGACATTCGGCGAAGTGCGTCGGCATTTATACTCTTGGCATCGAATGTTCTAGCGTTATCGCTGGCGATGGCGTAGGTTCCAAAATAATCTGTGAAGTTCGCAGAGTGAGCGTGATCTTATCAAAATGATCTACTAAAGTACGGAAGCTTCTCGAAAACTGCACGCGCGTTTTGCGCTGAGAATTGTGTAGTGTTTTGTGGCGATAACAACATTTCCGATGAAGGCGGAAATGTTGTAGGCCCGTGTGCTCAGATTTGGGTGCACGTTAAAGAACCCCAGGTGGTCTAAATTTCCGGAGCCCTCCACTACGGCGTCTCTCATAATCATAGAGTGGTTTTGGGACGTTAAACCCCACAAATCAATCAATCAATGTGGCGATAACAAAACTTGAGAAATGGAACGGGGCATTGCCCCCCTCTGAAAAAGGCATCGTCCCGAAGCTTTAACTAAAGTTGAAGGTACAACAATAATGCAAGAAAGTACAATGAATAAATTACGATACAATAATAATACAAAAAACACTGTTTAAGTTTGTTAACGCTCATGAAACGGCTTGAGGCGCGCGACATGGGCGACTTCAGGTCGCGATCGGCGTCGTTGAGAGTTCGTGATGCCGTCGGGGACAACCTCGTAATCAAGTGGGCCGAGACGTCGAACCACCCTGTATGGTCCGAAGTACTGTCGCAGAAGCTTTTCACTTAGTCCACGTCGGCGTATCGGCATCCATACCCCATCCCGGCTGCGGCGGCTGCATTTCCGATGGAGGCGGAAATGTTGTAGGCCCGTGTACTCAGATTTGGGTGCACGTTAAAGAACCCCCGGTGGTCAAAATTTCCGGAGCCCTCCACTACGGCGTCTCTCATAATCAAATGGTGGTTTTGGGACGTTAAACTCCACAAATCAATCAATCAATTCATACCCAAACACGTTCACCGGGCTGGTATTCCACGAAGTGTCGTCGAAGATTGTAACGGCGGCTGTCGGTCGTCTGTTGATTCTTGATACGTAGACGCGCGAGTTGTCGGGCTTCTTCGGCGCGTTGAAGGTACTCACTCACTTCGAGGTTTTCTTCGTCGGTGACGTTGGGTAACATGGCATCGAGCGTCGTTGCCGGGCTCTTTCCATAGACCAATTTGTATGCAGATATCTGCGTCGTCTCCGGCACCGCACTGTTGTATGCGAAGGTCACGTACGGAAGAATGGCGTCCCACGTCTTGTGTTCGACATCGACGTACATGGCCAGCATGTCGGCGATCGTCTTGTTCAGCCGCTCGGTGAGGCCGTTGGTCGGTGGGTGGTACGCTGTCGTCCGGCGGTGGTTTGTCTGGCTGTACGCCAAGATCGCTTGAGTTACGTCGGCAGTAAATGCAGTTCCTCTGCCGGTGATAAGGACCTCCGGGGCGCCGTGACGTAGGACGATATTTTCGACGAAGAACTTAGCTACCTCGGATGCACTGCCTTTGGGAAGGGCTTTCGTCTCGGCGTAGCGGGTGAGGTAGTCGGTAGCTACCACGATCCACTTGTTTCCGAAAGACAACGTCGGCAACGGCCCCAGTAGACCCATACCCCCTGCTGGAAAGGTCAGCAAGGTGGTTCAATTGGCTGCAGAATTTCCGCTGGCCTTGTCCGCGGTGTCTTGCGTCGCTGACAGTCCCGCCATGTCCTCACATAACGAGTGACGTCGGTGGTAAGACGTGGCCAGCAGTACCTTTCTTGTATCCTCGCGAGCGTGCGAGAAACACCGTGGTGCCCTGCCGTCGGATCGTTGTGCAGGGCCTGCAGGAGTTCTGGTCGCAGAGCTGAAGGCACCACAAGGAGGTACTTGGCTCGGAGCGGTGAAAAGTTTTTTTCTTGTAGAATACCGTTTCGCAGGGAGAACGACGCAAGTGCGCGCTTGAATACCTTCGGGACTTCGGCGGTCCTGCCTTCGAGGTATTCTATTAGGGCCTTAAGTTCCGGGTCGGCCCGCTGTCGTTCAGCGAAACCGTCGGTAGTTATCGTTCCCAAGAAGTAGTCGTCGTCCGGGTCGTTGGGTGGTGGTTGGTCGACAGGCGCACGAGAGAGACAGTCGGCGTCGGAGTGTTTCTTGCCGGACTTGTAAATGACAGTAATGTCATATTCTTGAAGTGTCAGGCTCCATCGTGCGAGGTGACCTGAAGGGTCCTTCAAGGTGGCTAGCCAACACAAGGCGTCGTGGTCGCTCACAACTTTGAAGGGCCTGCCGTAGAGGTAGGGGCGAAATTTCGGCGTAGCCCAGATGATGGCGAGGCACTCCTTTTTTGTTGTGGAATAATTGGCTTCTGCTTTGGATAGCGATCGGCTGGCGTAACTAATAACCCTTTCAAGTCCGCGAGCCCTTTGCACAAGAACGGCGCCAAGACCTACGCTGCTTGCGTCAGTGTGTATTTCTGTTTCGACGAATTCGTCGAAATGGGAAAGTAACGGAAGCGTCTGTAGGCGTTGTTTAGGCTCTTGGAAAGCGTGTTCCTGCGGTGTTTCCCACTTGAACTCCACGTCGGCCTTTGTAAGGTTAGTTAGAGGATCGGCGATGCGGGCGAAGTTTTTCACGAACCACCTATAATAAGCGCACGGGCCCAGAAATTGGCGCACCGCCGTCTTGTCAGTGGGCGGCGGGAATTCTGCGATGTCGGCGGTTTTTCGTGGATCGGGACAAACTCCAGACTTGCTGATAACGTGCCCCAGAAACAAGAGCTCCTCGTACGCAAATCTGCACTTTTCTGGCTTCAGTGTGAGTCCGGACGTCTTGATGGCATGAAGTACAGCTTCAAGGCTCCGAAGATGCTCGTGGAAACTCGAGAAAAACACGACGACGTCGTCCAAGTACACAAGGCAAGTCTGTCACTTCAATCATGCGAGTACTGTATTCATAACGCGTTGAAAAGTTGCAGGCGCTGAGCACAGACCGAAGGGCATCACCTTAAACTCGAAGATGCCATCCGGTGTTATAAACGCCGTCTTCTCTCGGTTTCTTTCGTCGACTTCGATTTTCCAATAGCCAGTCTTGAGGTCCATTGACGAAAAATACTTGGCGTTATGGAGCCGATCAAGTGCGTCGTCTATTTGTGGGAGAGGATACACGTCCTTTCTTGTGATTTTTTTCAGGCGGTGATAATCAACGCAGTAACGTAGGGTCCCATTCTTTTTTTTTTTACTAACACCACGGGGGATGCCCATGGACTCTTGGACGGCTGGATAATGTCATCCCGCAGCATTTCATCAACTTGTCTCTTCATGGCCTCATGTTCTCGCGTTTAAACCCTGTACGGACTCTGACGGAGTGGTCTGGCATTTTCTTCGGTTATGATGCGATGTTCTGTAATTGGGGTCTGCCGAATTTTTGATGACGACGAAAAGCAATCTTCGCATTGCAGGGGCAGGGCCTTGAACTGTTCATGCTTACGGTTTGGAAGTCTGGGATTGACATCAAAAGCTATGGGAGGGCCTTGGTTCCTCTGAGCAGGTTCCGCAGAATCGGCGAGGGCGAAAGCACTGATGGCTTCGACAATTTCTTCGATGTATGCGACCGTTGTTCCTTTGTTCACATGTTTGTACTCATTGCTGAAATTCGTGAGCATAACCGTTGCTTTTCCTCCCCGAAGCTCTGCAATTCCTCTTGCGACGCAAATATTTCGGGTGACCAACAGATGCTGACTGCCTTCAACAACGCCTTCCAAGTCAGGTGATTTAGGAGCGCCGTCTGAAATAATGACGCTTGAGCGAGGCGGAATGGTGACTTATTCTTCCAGCACATTGAAGCCATGGTTTCCTGACGGCGTGCGCTGCGGTAGTGCTTCTTCTGTGGATAACGTTATTGTCTTTGTTTTTAGGTTGATGACAGCACCATGGAGGCATAAGTTGTCCACGCCAAGTATGACATCTCTCGATCAACGCTGTAGGACTACGAAGTCTGTAGGATAAATACGGCCGTTAATGATAAATCTCGTTGTGCAGATTCCTGCAGGCGTTACGAGATGACCTCCGGCTGGTCGGATTTCAGGGCCTTCCCAAGCTGTCCTAACTTTCTCTAACTTCGCGGCGAACGACCCACTGATGACGGAGTAGTCGGCTCCAGTATCGAGGAGAGGGGTCACACTGTGGCTGTCGATAAGAACGTCCAGGTCGCTAGTTCGCCGTCTCGCATTACAGTTAGGGCGTGGCGTCGGGTCACGGCTGCGTCGACTTGTTCCGCTACTTCCATGTTGCGTCGTCAGGTCACCTTCAGTAAGTGAGGTTTCGCCGTCAGGGCTTTGCCTGGTTGGCGTTGTGTTCGGAAAGCTTCGTCGTGGCGTCGTCGTCGTCGGAGGACCTTCGGTAGTTCATCGCAGAGCAACCGCAACTCCATCGGTTGCTGCCCTTAGTTTCCCAGATACGGCTAGGAGACCGGCCCCGCGTTGGGCCAGAGTACTGCCGGGGGTGCGGTGACATGCGGCGGCTGGGCGACGTTGAACGGAAAGGACTTCTTGGTGTCCATTGAGTTCCTGTCAGGTAGTCGGTGAGGTCACGTGACCGTTTTCCTGGCTGCGGACGCGGTGCATTGACGGCGAAGCCACGCAGTCCCATCTGTCGGTACTGGCAACGGTGGTATGTGTGTCCGGCCTCGCCGCAGTGGTAGCAAAGCGGGCAGTGATCAGGGGTGCGCAAGACGTCAGTCTTCCTCGGCGCACTGCGCTGGGCCGCTGGCGAACGGTAGGACGTCGGTGGCGGTGGTGGCGGCGGTGGCGTCTGGTGACGGAAGTGCGATGGGGCAGCGTTTTGGCGAGCGCGTGGATGAGGGGTGTGGCGGCGGGCTGCAGCAGCATAGCTCATGGCTTGCAGCTGAGGCTCTTGAGGCTGAGAAACGCCCAGCGATTGCTGGACGTCCTGGCGTACGACGTCCGCGATGGATTCCACGTGAGGCTGCGCTGATGGAAATAATTTTCGCAGCTCTTTTTGCACGTTCGTTCGGATCGTCTCACGCAAGTCAGTGGTTCCAAGCGCTTGAATGCCGGCGTAGCTGGTAGACGAGAAGCTACGGTTATATTGCCGCGTACACATCTCAAGCGTCTTCTCTATCGTAGACGCTTCTGAAATGAATTCGGCGACTGTCTTTGGCGGGTTTCTGATCAGCCCGGCAAAGAGTTCCTGCTTTACTCCTCGCATGAGCAGACGGACCTCCTTCTCCTCATACATGTCGGAGTGAGTGTGGCGGAAAAGTTTAATCATATCTTCAGTGAATAGCGCCGCGTTTTCGTTTGGCATCTGCATGCGGGTTTCAAGAAGAGCTGCGGCTTTCTCCTTGCTCACCACACTTGCGAAAGTGGTGAGGAACCTGGCGCGAAAGACGTCCCACGGTATAAGGCTTCGCTCTTGATTCTCGAACCAGGTCCGAGCAGCATCTTCTAAGGCGAAATACACAGGCCGGAGCTTGTCATCGTCTGTCCAGTCATTGAAGGCGGCGACGCGGTCGAACCTTTTGATCCAGCTTTCCGGGTCTTCCAGTAGCGAACCGCGGATAGTTGGTGGCTCTTTGGGTTGCCAGAGCACGAGTGGTGCAGGCTGCACGAGGGCGGTCATGGTTGCAGTAGTTGATGGCGGGTTCCGAGTCTGCCTGGCTGCTTCAGGAAGGGGCCCGTACTCTGGTTGTAGTCCCCTCTGCCTGCGGCTTGTTCGCTGTTCAGGGTTAGCGTCCGTGTCTTCTTTGACGCTTGGGCTGGGGTCTCGGCTCGAAAGAGGCGTCCGGTACATGGAAGAAACAGCACCTACACCAGATGTCACGGGGTCGTGACGTGGCCGAAGACAGGAGATTGTGTGTAGGAATTTAACTGTTTATTTGGGTGAACCTGTGCCCGGTAAACAGATAGTCCGATTACAGTAGCAGTCTTGGACTGATACAAAGAGAAGTTTATAACTTCAAACTAAAAAAAACTTTTTACATCATTTTATACATACAGTGCTCGTTTAGACACCCCTCTTGTGCACTATGGGGCACACGAACTCCATTATCCATAGAGGAAACTAGCGGCACATACACAGATATATCTATATATATATATATATATATATATATATATATATATATATATATATATATATATATAGTCTAGTAGATCCTCCGTGAGCGGTCACAACGTGGTTTATTTAGACGTTTCGGCCTAGAGTCTGGCCTTCATATATAGGCCGAAACGTCGAAATAAACCACGTTGTGACCGCTCACGGAGGATCTACTAGACTATATGCAACGCTACGGCCACTCAACCACCATGCCTGCCTATATATATATATATATATATATATATATATATATATATATATATATATATATATATATATATATATATATATATATATATATATATATATATATATATATATATATATATACATGTTTGTGCTAAACTACGCATATATTCGTAAAAAATCCACAAATATATATTTACAATCATGTATACATATATTTACAACAGATCGTGAACGTGGGTAGGCATATTTACAATACTTCAACTGGCGCTATACATACACTTGTAACACAATGTTTTGGGAAGAAGGGGTTAGTAGGGGATTATGGGGGTACGGAGTTTCGCACCTCTGACGAAAAAAACTTTGTGTGCCAGCGGCGAAGGAACTAGTCCTTCCCGCCAGCTTCTAGTTGCTTGACCAAGTACTGCACTATTTTCTGCCTGATCATGGCTAGTGCTGGGTAGGCCGCTGTCACTGGGGTGTTTTTTACCTCAGCAAGGCACCGGCGTTTCCAAATCACAAAGAGTGTGATGGCAACCACCAGCCTTGCGAAGCAGCCCCTATTCCTTTCGAGGGCCGGGGGAGGGCGGATGCTAAAGCATCTCGCAACCAGGCGCCATACCGACTTGGCCGCCCCGCATTCTAACAACGCGTGGGAGATCGTTTCCTCAGCGCGGCAATCAGGACACTGGCTATTCGGCGTCATGCCGAAACGGTGCAGGAGACGTCTCGTGGGCAAAACTTGCCACTTGTGCTTCCACTCGAAGTCACGCACTTCGCGCGGTCGGTACTTATTGCGTTATTGTTTGCACAGTCCTAGGCTTTTGATCTGCTCCTTTTCTTCTTCGGACAACTGGTTTTCTTTTATCGCTTCGACGATCCGGCCGGGTGGGTCTTTGTCAATGTCGCAGTTCGGGGCTTCTTTTTCTATGATCTTTGTCGTAGTTGCCGCCATCCTGTAAAAGTGAGAGGGCGCTTCCGCGCGCGGGCCAGTGTGTTTGTGGTTTTCCAGATAGTGCGTGATGGTGCTTGTGCAGTAGTTGATTAGATTCTTCGCAACGTAACTCGCTGCGTAATAAAGCATGCGGGTAATCTTGAGGGCCAGTATCTGGCTGGTCATTTGTAGGTGTGGGAGGCCGAGGCCACCTTTGTCCTCGAGTAGTTGAAGGAGGTGTCGCTTGACTGGTGCCGGTTTCCCTTCCCATAGCAAATCGGTGATCACGGCGTTCAGTTGGCTCGCGGTTTTGCTAAGGATCACCGCTACCCTACTGGCGTAGAACGCAAAAGCGAAAACAGTGGTCCTAGCTGCCAGCGCTTTTTCACGTAACGTGAGGTTTAGGAGGCGAATGCGGTCGGTTGCCTGCTGTGCCCTCTCGAGGGCTCTCTGCCACGTGGCTGGTGCCACCCCTTCACTGGAGAAGTAGATTCCCAGTACTTTAACGATGGACACCACTTCGATGTTTCCTAGGGCTTCTCTAGGGAAAGTTCCAAATAGCATCGCCTTGCTCTTGTCCGCATTTATCGCCGCTCCGGATGCCTGCGCGTATCTTGTGAGCGTCGCACTGAAGTATTGGAGGCTGCTTTCATCCCGAACAAACAGGGAAATATCGTCCGCGTATGCCAGCACTTTCACCTGCTCCTGGCCCGTCAGTGGGAACCCCCGAATGCCTTCATGCGCAATAACGCTTGTGATTCAGCGGCTCGCACGACCTGACGAAAAAGGTCGAGCCCAATGGGCATCCTTGCCTTATGCCTCTATGTCACAAACGACTCCAATTTTCGGAGCATCCGCGGGCCCCATCTTCCAAGGAAGGGCGCTTTTGTGTTGGAGGGACGACATCCGGCGACTATAATGACCCAGCGTGGCGCCTGCTCGTCTTCTCTGCACGGGTACCGGAAGGGGCACCGGCGATCTAAACAAGGAAAATTACTCCCAGATGAGACGGGAGCACGTGTACGCCCCTGAGGAGGTTTGAACTGCATCGGAAGGGGAGTTGCGTACAGCCAGCAACAAGTGCGGTCGTCGGTGTCGCGAGTCTCGCGTAGGCGGCGAGCATGGAGTGACCCGTGCAACGTATTGAGACGGCTGCAATTCCGGGCACCCTCGTCGTCTACCAAGCCGGCGAGACCTTCAGCGGCACCCGTCAACTCCCCTACGCGCACCAAGAGCTGGCCTGGTCCGTATTGAACTTTTTATTGTGACTTTTTTGAAACCGTTAATGTATTTTAACCAGCCTTTTTTTTCTTTAAACATTCGTAGTTGTGTGCGCTGCGTCGCACTTAGAAACTCAAAAGCGCTACTATGATCATCCTGTAATTAATTTCTTGTATCCCTCTCCTTTGATTTACATCATGTTGTTATTTTATTGATATTCTGCGTATTTGTTTTCGTCTGTACCTCTTGTAGTGTTCTTTTAGAGCATAGTTTGTTACATAGCCGTTCTTTCTCATCGCGTATCAGTTTTCTTCCTCTGTTTTTCTTGTTAACTCTTGCATTTGCCCTTGTTTCAATTAAATGCTAGTTCGTTTTGCATAAAGTCTTCGTGTCTGCTTATGAGTGCGTCGGTCAGGCCCACACATCCCCACACGTGCAACCCCGCACGGGTCGACCAACCCACAAATAAATTCGAAATGTGGCACTTCGAGGCCTTTCAGGCGTCGCAAGCCGAAGCGTAAAGTGGAAGCCTGCGAGTCGGCCGCACGTCGATGTTGGATCGGCGGGGCCTCACCCAAAGTGTGTGACATTATCTGGCGTCCGCGCGACAGGCCGGGCCGACAACGTGGTGATGTCTGGGAGACTGACGTAACTCTGAGCGTTCAGTATGTAGCCGGTCTGTTATTGCTTTGTTGGTTGACAACTGTGTATAGTAATGGACGACACGGTGTTTGAGAGGCTTATTGAACAGGGAAAAGCCTTTGGCTTTGTAGGCAAGGAGTTATATAATTTCGTCGAAAAAGAACGAAATAGACCTAAAGAGGAGCGCGATGCCGAACGCATTCGGTACAGGCAACATCTGGAATGTTCGATGGAACAGGAGCGACAAAACTCAAGGCTTAGAATTCAGAAGGAAAAAGAGCGCTTGGGCTGTGTGCCACGCAGTCGGGTCTCTGCTTAGCCGCTAGAACGCCCAGTAGCGTGACCGACCGTGTCCCGAACAAGCAGTCTTACCAGGATCATGTTCAGCTACTGCGCCAGAAAATGGAAGGTAGACGGCACATGTTTGAGACCTGGGATGCAAGGCACAAAAGGGGCAAAGAGCCCGTAGGTGCCAGACCACTGAGAGCCGGCCAAGGTAATAGTACTGTTGGGGAGAACATCGGGTTCACGAGTGAACCTAAAATGTTAGCTGCTGAAAGTCCCGTTGTGGCCACAAAGGCCACTGAAGGCCTCAGTGATGGCGACGAGGCGCTGTGCCTGGAGAGTCTTGTTAATACAGAAATGCCATCTGTAATGGACTTGGCACAGCCACCATGTTTGTGCGTCGCCATAGCAGCTAAATGTGAAGTTCGCAGTACCTCTGGCCCGGTAGGTGAGGACCCCTGTACAGAGAGCGGGGCACAGTCGGGTGCTGACGCACACTGCGAGCTGGGTAATGTTGGGGCAAGTAGTTCTTCCAAGTGCGAGCTGCGCAGCCCCAAGGAAGACGCTTGCATTGCTCAGCCGTCAGTCAAGCTTCCCGCAAGTCAGGGTGTCCACAAGTTAACGGAAAATCCCGACTGTATAGGCATTATAGCCGAAAAGACAAGCGAGACAAGTTCTGCTCTGCAAATGTTGCAAGCGGACTTCTCGAAAGTGAGCACTGAGCAACGTGCGAAAGGAAAAAAACGCCGCAAAAGCAAGAACAAGAGAGAAACGAAGGGTGTAAATCCACCCATGAAATCGAGAATTGCCAAACGGCAATCAACGCAACGAAAGCTTCGATTGCGTTTTGTGGCATTCGCCAGTAGAGTGGGTTGCCATGCTCCAAACCACCCGACAGGTAGATGGGGGAGGCAGGCATTTGTTCGTGGAGCTCGGAAGAGCCAACCCCCTTCGCTCCATTGTCCTTCTCGAAACGCGGGGCGCCTTGTGAGGCAGCGCCTTCCGGCCGAGCGACACGACATGGTTCGGAGACCCGTTTCCGTAGAACGCGGTGTCGATGAAGGCATGCCTCCGAGGTGTAGACTAAAGGGAAACAGGTGTCCGTGTAGCGGCCGTACACGCTTTTGTCTGCCCCGGTTGCTTCGAATGGCTCCCCCAAGAGCGCGACCACCTCGATCGCGGATAAAGGTTACGCACATCGAAGTGAAGACGTGGCCTTAAAGAAAAAAAATTAAACAATGTTCATTTATGTTTTTCGATTTAGGAGCATTCCATGAATGGGGGGACTAATAGCTTAGTTAATCTTTTGGTTTGCTTTTGTCGTCTGTGTGTTTGTAGACGATGTTCTGTTGTTTCAACCTATTACCCGTTCAGTTAGGAAAGCCTTAATTTAGGGATATTGTTATTTTGTTAGTTGGACTTTTCATTTTAAGAGACCGGTTGGTCATACAATCGAAGTGTATCACGGTACGCATGTGTGATAAACATGACGCTATGTTATTCAAGACTTTTCTTTCTATTTTTATTTTGAAAGGATGCGCCTTAGTGTGGAGCATGTCCAAGAACTGCGCACAAATGATCATGCCGAATTATTACTCATTCATCTTTTTCAAAAGCTGCGTGTCAATAAGTGACTTTTCAATACCGGTTAAAGCGTGTATTGTTTTAATATGTGGCATCAAAGGAGGCTTAAGTGCCTTCGCTTGGAAGGGTACAGTATCTTTGTGATTTTCTTTTCGAATGTGTGCGGCCATGACGTTGTGCGCGAGTTATAACTTTCATCTTATGGTGACCGTGAAGCGTAGTGTGTCAGGTGTTCTCTGCGATGTCGTCCACGTCAGTGAAAGGGTGCGCGAAAAAGAAAACGCATTGGTGGACAACCGGAACACTGCAAGCTCTCGAACATTGTGCGTTTGTGATTTTCTTGAACATTACGCAGTAATATTCTTGAGAAGGGGGCTGTGTCACAAACGACTCCAATTTTCGGAGCATCCGCGGGCCCCATCTTCCAAGGAAGGGCGCTTTTGTGTTGGGGGGACGACATCCGGCGACTATAACGACCCAGCGTGGCGCCGGCTCGTCTTCCCTGCACCGGTACCGGAAGGGGCACCGGCGATCTAAACAAGAAAAATTACTCCCAGATGAGAAGGGAGCACGTGTACACCCCTGAGGAGGTTTGAACTGCATCGGAAGGGGAGTTGCGTACAGCCAGCAACAAGTGCGGTCGTCGGTGTCGCGAGTCTCGCGTAGGCGGCGAGCATGGAGTGACCCGTGCAACGTATTGAGACGGCTGCAATTCCGGGCACCCTCGTCGTCTACCAAGCCGGCGAGACCTTCAGCGGCACCCGTCAACTCCCCTACGCGCACCAAGAGCTGGCCTGGTCCGTATGGAACTTTTTATTGTGACTTTTTTGAAACCGTTAATGTATTTTAATCAGCCTTTTTTTCTTTAAACATTCGTAGTTGTGTGCGCTGCGTCGCACTTAAAAACTCAAAAGCGCTACCATGATCATCCTGTAATTATTTTCTTGTATCCCTCTCCTTTGATTTCCATCATGTTGTTATTTTATTAATATTCTGCGTATTTGTTTTCGTCTGTACCTCTTGTAGTGTTCTTTTAAGGAATAGTTTGTTACATAGCCGTTTTTTCTCATCGCGTATCAGTTTTCTTCCTCTGTTATTATTGTTAACTCTTGCATTTGCCCTTGTCTCAATTACATGCTAGTTCGTTTTGCATAAAGTCTTCGTGTCTGCTTATGAGTGCGTCGGTCAGGCCCACACATCCCCACACGTGCAACCCTGCACGGGTCGACCAACCCGCAAATAAATTCGAAATGTGCCACTTCGAGGCCTTTCAGGCGTCGCAGGCCGAAGCGTAAAGTGGAAGCCTGCGAGTCTGCCGCACGTCGGTGTTGGATCGGCGGGCCTCACCCAAAGTGTGTGACACTCTGCTATACTTGAATGCCGGCGTCGTGACTCCGTTTATCACAACGGTGCAGGTTAGGTCCTCATACAAAGTTTTTGCCAGTTTTATAAAACTTGCCGGTAAGCCGGGCTAATGATGTCCGGTACGGACATCATTAGCCCGGCTTTGGGGTGAACCACAAAAAGATGTGATTGCAGATAACTTTTTTACTGGGAACAAGGAATGCTTCCTTGATGATTGAACCTATGGCAAAAGCACTGCTAGATTTTCAGGAATATCTGAATACGTTGGCACGCTTCTAATCAAGGAACGTGATAGCGAGGGCCACTTGAAAAAAAGTCGCAGCTTTGCCGCAAAGGTGAAGCGATGATCGCGATTGGAACAAATTTGAAGGTCACGCACTGAATGGCAAGCAGATCGAAACTTGCCCCGCGTTTCTCACGCACACATGACGCACGAAACGTACTCGCAGGTAAAAATGAACGCGAATAAGCGTCTCAGTACTTCACTGTGTCTGAAAGCGCGCCTTTTTCGCAAACGAAGACTGTTCTACGATTGCAGTCACTGGTGTGCACCCGGTAACTACAGCAGAAATGTTCTATTTAAAGCCCTACGCCAGCCAAGACGTACGATCGTCTCCACTTCTCACGCACCCTTATCTCTCGCGAGAGATAAGGGCGCTATAGCGAGTGTCCACCTTCTCCATTTCCAGCGGCAGAGTACGCGTGGGAGATGAGAACGTCCGCCGCCACCCACTCATTGCGCCATTATGCTGGTATAGCTGAAAACGTGATAGTTCCTCTTCAAGACTCGTGCCGCCACGCGCTCATTGCTCCATCTTGCTGGTAATGCTGGAAACACCAAATTTCACCCCCGAGATGCCCATCACCAGCGGCATGTGTAAGATATAAATACCTTCTAGTTTGAACGTTGAAGAACGTGCTTCTCGGTTTCTCAGTTAGTCTTTTCAGAATTTTTTTCATTCTTGCGTTTTTCACACACACACACACACACACACACACACACACACACACACACACACACACACACACACATATATATATATATATATATATATATATATATATATATATATATATATATATATATATATATATATATATATATATATACACGATGAATGACGGTGATGCCTACGCGGTGATCCATACATTTAAATGCTATCGCAATAAAATTTCCACAGCATAACCATGGAAGGAATGACGATGAGTGGGGCGAAGCGCCTGTCTGTCAATCCGTCTGTCCATCCGTATGTCAGTGTGTTCGTCTGTCTGTCTGCCCATCCGTCCGTCCACTTCCGGGCAGGCATCGGACGGCCGGATGGAAGCTTCACCCAACTCATCGTCATTCACTTCGTAAACAAGCTGCAAATTTCTTAATATACCAGCGAAAAATAACTTACGTCACTAATGCAGAAGAGTTTCCCAATTCTACGCAAAGTTACACAACAATTTGCTGCATGTTTGGTCCCGAAGACTTCATTTGTGAGCGAATGAACGCGGTACATGTCGTAACATGTGTGTCATGTCCTGTCATGCGCATTGATTTAATTCCAGCTGAAGATGTGACTGCATTGTCATCTTTTCACTTGACATTGAGGTCGCGACATACGTACTTGAGTTTATTGTGAAGAGTGCAACACAATCCCGTCTGGTTCGGGACAAACCTAGTGTAATAAAAGAAAAATGGCGACCAAGGTAATGTCCACAAAGGAGGTATCGTCTCCCTACACGGGAGCCTTGTGAACACTGTCCAATGGGTCATTGTCAACAAAGCTCTTATGTAAACAGCCGAAAAACCCTCGCCATTTTTACTGCGAAAGCTGTTATGTGAACACAACACGGGTCACGCCTGGCGCCATAGTTTTCCACCGCCGCCGTCACCGCCAGTGTTCCTAATCACTTTCGCATGAAATAATAAAAATCGGTAGATGCTATGTTCAGTGGGAATCGAGAAGAACCAATGACGAAAGTTGAATGGTCACGTTAAATCAGCAACGCGTTAAGAGATTGACATAAATTACGCCGTACATGACTGCCATGTCTTGATTATCACGTTGTCCTTTCACGTCACGTAAAACTTATTTTTATATATAGGAAGCTGGCTAAACGACCGCGAATGAGTGATCACCGTGGCATTTAGGCATGGTCTCACATGAACCGCACTTCATTATTATCACGTTTGCACCAGTCATAAACTTTCGTCATCCATTCACACGACGTAACGCCTAATCTAGTATATGTGAAGCTAGCGAAACGACCGCGAGTGCATCATGAGTGTGGCATGTAGTTATCTTCTTACATGAAACCCATGAACATGAAGTCATGTTCTTACATGTTATTACATGAAAAACACAGCAGGAAGAACATGACATGTTTATTATTTCATTCATGACATACATGTAATAATTTTAATTATTACACGAGTGCTACACGAGGGCCACGGGTGCTGAAAACTGTAGATAGAGAGATAGACCGACAGACAGACAGACAGACAGACAGACAGACAGACAGACAGACAGACAGACAGGCAGACAGACAGACAGACAGACAGACAGACAGACAGATCCGGTCAGATTCGGCGAAGTTCGCCAAGTAAAGCTTCTCAATTAAAAAGGTAAGTGGAAAAAATGGTAGATCTCGCATATAGTGGGAATCGATGATATGCGAAGCTCGAACGAGGAAGGTTACAAAGACCTTTTTCAAGCGCATTAGCGCCACGAACGGGCGCGCAAGCGCTTAAGGTAAAAGTTAGTACGCGGCAGCAGCCCCCTCGACGAGTGCGTGAGCCTCACGATTCAGCTTTCCATGTTCACCGTGCCAGCGCTTCTCAGATCAAGTGAGCACTACAAAGTGTGAGTATATTGTATGGTTCTGGTATGTTTAAGTAGTACGTTCTTTAAGAATGATCGGTATTATGTGAAATAAAGTATATTCACTAGGCCGTGTGCACGTCGGTTGCACGATATGCACATATCAACTGTCCTTGTCACAATAACTACAGGTTGAAATTAAACTTCCGAGATGACTAGAAAGAAGTAGGACCAGGAAAGAGATAGTCGCATCGAAAACACCCTCTCACGACTGATAGGTAATTGCGCTTGTTTAAAACATACATGTGAGAATATAAGGGTGCATTGCGCATGCCTCGAGGAGGCGCAAGAAAGTAAACAACCGAGACGTGTGTTTACAGTTGATTAATAAAGTCAAGTTTCTTGTGTTGTAACGACAGCGAAGGTTTTTGACTTAAGGAACGTGTGGTGTGCTTTATGATATGTCTCCGAGATTTCTCGCGTGGTCTGGTTACAGCGACTGTGCAAGATCCCCAGGCCTTCGAAGATGAAATTCAATGTGTAGACTGAAAATGGGAGGTGTGATAAGATGACTTTATTCAAGAACTTTTGATGCTCTCTGAGGCTCATGCTGATACATCAAACAGTCTGACCGATTTGTATATGTGAATACAAAACGAATTGGTTTAGCAAATCTTGCACAACAATTGAAAGAACCATGGACGTGCCTCTCAAAGTCCTGTTACCTGCCAACTGCAGACCCCTCTGAGCTTGTGCGCTCTGCGGAAGAATTGTTACCTAGTTTATGGTGCGGAAAATAAATGTTCACCTCATATAGCTTCCCGATTTTATTTCAGACGGTGCAGAACATATATATATATAGAGTAAATGCACTATTTCTAGTTTCTTCGTGCGTAAAGGTGGTCCAAATTATTCATTGTTTGAAGTGTGAATAAGGCGTTCACAAACGGATGCAATATGTTATAGGCAGGGCACCGCACCTTCTTGCTGCGGGTAACTATTGGTCAAGTGATACTCCAAAGTTCTTTTTGTTTTTTTTCTTTGATGAGCGTAAGTACGACATTATATTCCTCATTGAACAATATTGGAATGCGCCGGCCGACGCGAAATGCAGCACTTATCTTACTCTATGTGGATTATACTGCCAGCAAACATTCCCCGCAGAGACACTTAAGCATCTTATAGAAAACCACCTATTATCTGAGCAAGGTATCTTGCACGTGAGTTCCAGTATCACTTCGTCTTAAAACATGTTTAGGATGTGTTTACTTTTTCTGTTTTCATATCATGACTTGTCCATAAAAATTTTAAAAATTCTGTATCTGTAACACTTCCCTACAGTCTTACGTTGATGGTCCAATCAAACCTGGAAGGCATTAAAAGCCATTGCGCATCATGTGCAGTTCATTGTTGCATAACCACGAAGCCAGTGTTCCAGCTCACACTCCCCAGGATAACATGTTTTGAACACATCTATCGGTACGCCGAATTCGCATGCTGCAACGTTCGATGTACATTGTTATGACCGCCATCGGTAGGCGCCATGCTGTCGCTGAGAAGCGTAGCCGGGCAGCGTTCCCACGCCTGGAACCCCGGTTTTCTTGGAACCAGCGTCGAGAGCTGATGGGGGAGCGGCGCTCTTTTAATCCTCAAACAAGTAGCCGAATGGCCGGCTGCCTATGCCCGCCAGGTATTGTCCCTGCTAGCCGGCGGATGAGACGCCGTGTCGCCACGAAGCTGTAAGCCGTTCCAGAGAGGACAACAAAGGGAAGAAACGACGACCGCCGCCACAAAGTGCCCTGCTAATTGCGCAGACAGATTGGCGGACCGTTTGATGTCTGCTGTCCGAAGCTTGGGACCCCTCGACCAGTGACACACACGACGAGCAAGAGCCCCTCTGGAGCCACCTTTCAGTGCAGTGATCTTGACTCAAAATTGGATGTTCACGTGCGCCGTGCATGCTCGTACCCCTCACCTGTTGTGTGTGTGTGTGTGATTGGTGTTCCACTGAAGAAGGAGGAGCCCGACAGGGCTTATAACGGCGCCGCAGAGTGCAGGACGGGGCTCTGAACCAAGTAAAGGTTCAACCACCACGTTCGTAGTTTGTGAAGGCTCTGAACTGTGTAGCGGTTCAACCACCACGTTCGTGGTTTGTGAACTCTTAACCTCATGCTGTAAATATTTGTAAATAGTGCCATAAACCTGTTTGTTTTTCGCATCCCCATCTCGTAAGCGTTCGTTTCCTCAACCCGAAGCTACACCACGCTACCACAAGAGACCGGGTTTTGTTTTCGTATCCTCCAGCGACCTTCCTTCCGACCTGCAACAACTGGTGGCAGCGGTGGGATACGACTCAGCACGCCGAGTCACAACAACTGGTGGCAGCGGTGGGATTCGCCACAACTGGTGAACAGCGGTGGGATCACAACAACTGGTGATCAGCGGTCGGATGCGAAGCTACAAGTGACAACAACAGTCGGCCCAAGGGAAGCAGCTGGCTCGAGACATGGATCACGTATGGGTGAGTGCTTGGTTTTTCCTTTGAGTGAACCAGGTTCTAAAAGAGGGTATATTCTAGAACTGGTAGTTAACTTTGCCGAAAGACTCAGTTTCGCCGTTTCGGAAAGTTTTTTTGAAAGTAGCGAGCACTCAGTACGATCATGGACTTACGGGAGCTGCAGAAGTCAGACTTGTTGCTGTTGTGTGAGGAATTGGGGATCGATACAAAGGGTTTGGCACGAAAACCCATAATCATTCAAGCGATTAATGATTTGGGGGCTGATGATGAGGAACTAAGCGAAGAATGGGACCTCATCATCGAAAGAAAACCAAGAGCAGCTAAGATGGAAGGAAAGAGTGAACACGAAAGAGAAGGCCTCAAGCTAAAGTTTTTCAAACAAGACTACGAGTTGAGTATGAGGTGGGGACCCCAGCAAGGAGTACTTCTCGAAAATGAGGCAGAGTTCGAGATGTCTAGGTACATGCAGCCATATGAGGTATCATGGGATATGGGCCTGTATCTTAGACTCTTTGAACGAAAGTGTAGTCAACTTAAGTGTGAGCGAGACACCTGGTCTCAGAAGCTACGCACGGTTCTGCCCTGCGAGGCAGCGGATGTTGTTGCGCGACTCAGTGAGCAGCACGCGAACAACTACGAAGTGGTTAAATCAGAGCTAATCAGAAGATTCGGAACTTCTGTTAGCAAAAAGAAAGAAAGACTCGCACCGGAGTCTGAAAGCGAGGCGCGTCGCAAAGCGCCGGAAGTTGAGGCGCGTCATGAAGCGCTAGAAACAGAGATTGCGCCAGAAAATGGCCCGCATATTCTTGAATGCATCAATGTAGAGCATGCAGAGAACGAGGCCTTGGCCGGTGTGGAGGTAGGGACGATGCCGAAAGACGCTCCTTGCGTGGATGAGGAAGGTGCCAGCAGCCCTAATGGGCCCAGCAAGATGCTGGAAACCTCCTTTGTGCCTCAAGGGGACCTTTCGACATTGTCAAATTTAGGCATGGTTAGCGCAGTGGCTGATGAGAGCAAGAGCACCACGCTTCAGCAGTGCAGCGATAATACCGAGCTGGTTTGCAAACATCGCAGAAAAAGGAAGAAGCGGAGGCGTTCGTCACTGCGCAAGCCTAGGTCGGGCCCCACTCAGTCACAAGAAAGACGAGAGTGTAGGCCGTTAATCCGTTCCAGGACACGTCAATGGTGGCGTTCCGAGAGGTACAAGCAGCGAGCCAGGTGTAGAGGGGGGAAACGAGGTGCGTTACCCCAACGAAAAGCGCGGTTGCGTTTGACGACTTCGGGAATGTGGCCTTGCCCGGTGGATCAAAGTCGAAAGCACAGAGTGGCTAAATACCGCGTAGGGGAGAACACAAAAGAGAAACGGCACAGGTTTTACTCCTGCTTCTCGCGTCCCTTTCAAATTCCTGAGGGGAACAGGCCAAAGTGGAAAATTAGGCGTGACGGCAGTGCACTGCTTAGAGTTTGTGCATTTTGTAGCCTCTGGCGTGCTCGACAACCGCCGGGACCGCGACCCCATCATGTGCGATTAAAAGCACAATGAGAAGAGGTTTCACGTTCAGCATGAGTAACTTTTGCACAGGCATGTTAAATATTGTTACTCAGTGTTGCATTGGAGATGCAAATTAGAGTCATTTTAACTGTGAATAGGTTACAAAATTTGATGTAAAGTTTGCCGAAAGAAAACCGCCGAACTAGAAGAGCTTTAATCATTTCTACGAATATACCAAAAAAACTGAACAAAATGTTTCATTTTTTTAGTGTTTCAAAGGTTTAGTCTCATATTGCGTGCTTTCACTGTCATGTGGATGTGGCGTGAATAAGCAATTGAGGAAGAGTTGGAATAAACCGAACGATTTCGTAAAATGATAGAGTTTGGCGCAACACAGAGGAGCTGTCGTTGCGCGCTATGAGAATTGAGAGCCATTGGTGCACAGTTTTAGCGAAACCCTGTGCATTATTGTGAGGTGCATTTAATGAGTATTGCACTTAGCATTATTTTTGCGTTGTACACGGCGTGTTGCAACGTAACGTAAGAATAAGTCGTTAGACCAACTGCGAAGAATTAAGCGTTTTGATTAGTAGTGCCGTGTTTCTTGCAACGCTGTAGGAATGAGAGTAGTAATTAAAAAGCTCAGGAGAGCTCAGTGTCTTTTTTTCTCTCAGAAGCGTTTGCATAAGCTGGTAACTTTAACGAAATGAGCCTTTTAAAAAGCAATGTTTTGTTGGCTATATTTTGAAGAGCGATTGGTCAAGTGATCGTATGAGCGAAACAGTAAGCTTTTTTAATTCTGAGCAAATTAAGAGTATATTGGCCACAGTGTAGGCCAAAGATTCAGAAAAGCTAGATAGCTTTATGTCTCAGTGGTAGACAATTATGGGCGGCCGTAAACAAAGACGGACGTTCGGACAAAATTAGCGCTCACTGAATCCGAGTTCCTGACTGATGCTCTCAGCGGGACAGAGCCGATGAAAGTAGTCAGTGATTAAAAGGAGGAGGCAGCCTTCTTAAGTAAAGAGGCGATACTGATCGTCATCTGGTTTTGAAAGCTTCTGTTGACTACCGAGAATTAACGGTTTGGTGTTATGTGAGAGATCGAGGCCTAGGTGCCGTTCTATGTCAGGACGACAGTGGTAACAGGCAAAGCTGCGCTTTACTTGAGCCAGAATTTGGGCTCTCGTGAGATAACGTACTGCGCTTTAGGAAAGGAGTGCGCTTACCTTGTGTAGGCCATTTCTAAGTTGCAGCGTTATCTCGGAGGTGCTAAATTTAAAGTAGGGACAGACCATTTTCCCCTTACTTGGCTGCAAACCGTGACATAAAAAAACAGTCGCCTTGTGAGGCAGAGCTTGATTCTTCGAAAATATCATTTTGATATTAAGTATAAAAAAGGCAAATTGAATGGAAACGCGGACGCGCTCAGCCGCACTTTCTAAACCATTCTGGAGTGCTCTTGGTGTATCAAAATTGATATTTTAGTTTTTTTCGTGCATCGTATGTAAATTTGTAAAGTAGCACGTCTGGTTTCTCAGCGCAAGTGAGTCCTGAGAGTTCTGAGTGTGAGCTTTTGTTAAAGCTAGTAATTAAAAATTGGTTTGCTATCCCTCTTTTGGCTTGGTTTGTTCGAAGGGGGCCGAGTGCTTGCTTGTACATGTGGTCGAGTATCAGAGATGCTGTCGAAGATTCGGCAATCACCCGGACCATGCCACAAGCGAAGGCCAGTTCCTGGCATTCAACTACTGACCCTTTCGTCGTCCCGGCGAGCAGAAGTGTTGACTGCTGCCCTCCGTGACTCATCTGGCGAGGGGGAAGCTGTTATGACCGCCATCAGTAGGCGCCATGCTGTCGCTGAGAAGCGTAGCCGGGCAGCGTTCCCACGCCTGGAACCCCGGTTTTCTTGGAACCAGCGTCGAGAGCTGATGGGGGAGCGGCGCTCTTTTAATCCTAAAACAAGTAGCCGAATGGCCGGCTGCCTATGCCCGCCAGGTATTGTCCCTGCTAGCCGGCGGATGAGACGTCGTGTCGCCACGAAGCTGTAAGCCGTTCCAGAGAGGACAACAAAAGGAAGAAACGGCGACCGCCGCCACAAAGTGCCCTGCTAATTGAGCGGACAGATTGGCGGACCGTTTGATGTCTGCTGTCCGAAGCTTGGGACCCCTCGACCAGTGACACACACGACGAGCAAGAGCCCCTCTGGCGCCACCTTTCAGTGCAGTGATCTTGACTCGAAATTGGATGTTCACGTGCGCCGTGCATGCTCGTACCCCTCACCTGTTGTGTGTGTGTGTGATTGGTGTTCCACTGAAGAAGGAGGAGCCCGACAGGGCTTATAACGGCGCCGCAGAGTGCAGGACGGGGCTCTGAACCAAGTAAAGGTTCAACCACCACGTTCGTAGTTTGTGAAGGCTCTGAACTGTGTAGCGGTTCAACCACCACGTTCGTGGTTTGTGAACTCGTAACCTCATGCTGTAAATATTTGTAAATAGTGCCATAAACTTGTTTGTTTTTCGCATCCTCATCTCGTAAGCGTTCGTTTCCTCAACCCGAAGCTACACCACGCTACCACAAGAGACCGGGTTTTGTTTTCGTATCCTCCAGCGACCTTCCTTCCGACCTGCAACAACTGGTTGGCAGAGGTGGGATACGACACAGCACCCCGAGTCACAACAACATCCACCCAGCGATACCTACACTGATTGCGTTATTCATTTCACCAATTCATGCGTAGATATACGGGCTGATGAGTTTTCACCCTATTAAACAAACGCCCTGCCGCGGTGATCTAGTGGTTAGGTACTCGTCTGCTAACCCGCAGGTCGCGGGATCGAATCCCGGCTGCAGCGGCTACATTTCTGATGAAGGTGGAAATGATGCAGGCCCGTGTTCTCAGATTAGGGTGCACGTTAAAGAACCCCAGGTGGTCAAAATTTCCGCAGCCCTCCACTACGGCGTCTCTCGTAATCATATGGTGGTTTTGGGACGTTAAACCCCACTTATCAATCAATATATTCAACAAATGTTGGCTTGTTTTTTCTATTTCATGCTCGCACCACGCCAAGGAGTATGGGCAGAGGAAGAGCCGGTTTGCTCGGCGTGCAGACTCTTTCAATATTGCTCCACGTGCCCGGTGGACGTTGTGGAATACCTTGAAATAAGTTCATTGTCAAATTAAAACCAGCCCAACGGTACGTCGGGGCGTAATTTATGCCGTATATGACTTCCATGTCATGATGATGTTTGCGCCTAGAATTGGCGTTCAATCGTCCACAAATGTCATGCCATACCAAAGTTCGTATATATGAAGCTAGCAAAACGGCCGTGAGCGCGCTATGAAAGTAGCATGTAGTCATGTTCTTACATGACACGCATATCATGATTTCCACGTGAGGGCCTCCTTGACACCTTGCTGCACCATAACTGACATTCAGCAGGTTTTGCGCTAATACCAGCTTCTTTCAACCTGTTCAGCACGACTCGTAAACGCACTACATGTTCTTCCAAGCTGTTAGAGAAGATGGCAACATCGTCAATATACGGCATAGCAAACTTGGAAAGGCCGTTTTAAATTCAGTGAATTAAGCAGGATAAACCAAAAAATGCATATTTCAATAGAAAGTGGAAGGTATGACGAAGGTGTGTGACTAGTGCAAACTTGATAATCATGACATGCGTGTCTTGTAAGAACATGACTACATACAACGTTCATGATGCACTCGCGGTCGTTTAGCTAGCTTAAAATTTAAAAAATCTGGTGACTTGAACAGATGAGGAAGATGTATGACTGGTTTAAACACGATAATAATACTATGCGTGTCAAGTAACAGCATGACTACATGTCATGCTCATGGTGCGCTGGCAGTCATTTTGCCAGCCTCACATAAACCATATTAGGTATAACGTGACGTGAATGGACATCAAGCGCAAATGATTGGCGCAAACATGCTAATCAAGAGATAGAATTCATGTACGGCATGATTTACGTCCGTTTCATAATGTTGTGCTGATATTAATGTGACAATTTAACCTTCCTCCTTCGTACTTCACATGTCATAGATTCTCACTGTACGTGGGATCTACCAACGTTTCTTATTTCTTACGACAGTGTATAAAAACACTGGCGGTGGAGGCAGCGGCGGAAAAATATGGTGCCGCGCGTGACCCGTGCTGTGATCTCATAACTTCTTTCACTGTGAAAGGATGTTTTGGTGGCCTACATGGGAGCCTTGTTGACAACAACCCATTCGTAATTGTTCACAAGGCTCCCATGTAGATAAACAAAACGTTCTTTGTGTATTTCACTTTGGCAAGCGTTTTGTTTTATTCCACTATGTTTCTTTCGAACCAGACGGGATTGCGTAGGACCCTTGTCTATGAACTCATGTAATTTGTCATGTGTCATGGCATAATTGACAATTTAAAAGATGTCGTTACAGTCTATTCGTTAGCTAGGACGATACACATGACAGGACTTGAATGACACACATGGTACGACATGTACTGCAATCAATCATTAAAAATTAAGTCTTTGTGACGAGACTGTCATCATGATATTGTGTAACGTTGCATATATTTGGGAAAGTCTTCATCATACGTGGTGTAGCGTATTTTTCGCTGTTGTTATAAGAAATGAACATCACGTTGACAGAGTGAATGACGATGAGTTGGTCGAAACGTCCATCCGTTGATCCGATGCGTGATCAAGTGTGATAGGAGTGGTATTGATTGATTGATTTGTGGGGTTTAACGTCCCAAACCACCATATGATTATGAGAGATGCCGTAGTGGAGGGCTCCGGAAATTTTGACCACCTGGGGTTCTTTAACGTGCACCCAAATCTGAGCACACGGGCCTACGACATTTCCGCCTCCATCGGAAATGCAGCCGCCGCAGCCGGGATTAGAACCCGCGACCTGCGGGTCAGCAGCCGAGTACCTTAGCCACTAGACCACCGCGGCGGGGCTGATAGGAGTGGTAGGACGGGCGCACAGGCAGACAGACGAACACACAGACTGACAGACCAACAGACAGACATACACATAGACAGATGGCCAGACAGACGCTTCGCCCCACTCATTGTCATTCACTCCGTGGACATGCTGTGAATGTTTGGTTGCAGTGAAACAATATGGATACTCACTACAGGATTTTTGCGTCGGGGTCAGCGTCGACGTCGGTGTGGTTGTCACCTTCCCTCACCAATTTGTATACGTATTTATGTATATGAAAACACAAGAAAAAAACCTAAAGAGACTCCGGAACGCGGAATCGAATGGGGAACCTCCGAACCGTGAATGCGAGGTGTTAAGCACTGAGCAACCGAGCAGCCCGTCCTTCAATGTTCCGACGGCAAGCTATTTATATCTACCACTTACCGATGGGGTTGGACATCTCAGGGGTGAACTATCATGCTTTCAGCATTACCAGCAAAATGATGCAGTGAGCGCGCGGTGGCGCGCGTTGCAGTGAAAACCATGGCCTCCGAGATTGCGGGCGCGCGGCGGGTTTTCTTCCGGCTGTCCCAATCGCGCAGAGAGAGCGTATTTCCAGAGGTGGGTAGCCCGCTCGTTTCTCCGTGCCACGGCGCTGCTTCGTATTGTCAAAAAAGCTGCCGCGCTTACAGCTAAGCTTGCATTTGGCGAGAAAAAAATTTGGTTTTGCACTTTTATCGAACTTCACCCACATTTTAGAAAGGTGGCCTAAGTTGTACGAGAGGAAAAGTAACTGCTTGGGCATATATAATCTCAAATAGACTTTTTCGCTCGGAATTGGCGCCGCCCATATTAGTGCACTTATAATCGCGTTGCCTCTGCAAGAGATCTGCATGTGCAGGAAACTTACTGTGCATCAAAGTTTCCAGGAAGCCCGATCAACAACCAAAATCAGAACAGTTGCTCGTTCTATCCGCGAAGGTTATACTGCATTAAAGGGGTCCTTTTTCTTTCCTTTCATAGAACTAGCGTTGTTTATAATTGTACCGCAGTCGCGAGAATCCTCATGGCGAGCCGCAGAAGCAGGATAGAGAGAGGAGTGTGCTGGTGGTCGCTACGCTTTTAGAATATATCGAGACTGAACGTCGCTGTTTCTGAGACGACAACGATCTGGTTACAGGCACGTTTTGGTCACCCAATAGCATGGGAGCTTTACGTTGTACAGTGGATACATTGGGCAATGTAAGAACGAACATCGAAATGTTTTGCTTTTTCAAGAAGTACGCAACACGCGTTAGAGTTTGAGATTTGAGATTTGAGATTTATTTATTTTCTGTACGTGCAACAGAAAAAACGAAGCAAAAGCAAAAGGCTACATAGCCTGACGGAGGCTTTTGCTCCGAAATACAGTCTGGCAAAATAAAATAAAAACTAAAAATAACATGTCATACACAACTTAGCCGAATTAGAGGACATCATTATATACAGATACAATTTGCAAATTATGATCACACGTGTAACCATTACAAATATAAAGAAAGCACAGGACAGTAAATAGTAATGAAATACCTAAAAAACATCGCAATATATACAATAGGTGAGGTAAGGAAAGCATCAGGAGACACATACATTCCTAAAAAAAAAATTGCCCGCAGCTTCCCTCGGGGGAACACTGAGGAGGATGCGGAGCATATAATTGGTTAACGGGGTGTTAAAGTGCGACTTACTTGGGTCGATGGCTAAATTGGTTAACGTGGTTGTGAAATGGGGTGTTAAATTGCGACTTACTTGGGTCGATGGCTAAATTGGTTAACGTGGTTGTAGGAGGGGGTGTTGAATGAGTGAACACGTACAAACGTATGCGAAAGGGCGGCGCTGGTCGAAGGGACGTCGATCATTGTGTTTGTGGATTCGTTGGCATTCATTTCACGGCGACTTCGGACGTCGACGCGCCGTACAAACCAACGGACGAGCGGCAACTGAGTGAGCGAGCGCCGACCTTGAGTATATATACAGCGCGACGGCGCTTGCGCTGTCAGCTGTCAAATGTTCTCGAAGGAGAAGCGCGCGCGCAGCACAGATGGCGACGGCGCGATGGCGCATGCGCTGTCAGCTGTCGAATGTTCTCGAAGGAGAAGCGCGCGCGGCACAGATGGTGGGCGACGGCGCGACGGCGCATGCGCGCGCGTCAGCTGTCGAATGTTCGAGAAGCGGTGCGGACGGCGCAGACGGCGCACTACAAGGCGCGAGTATAAGATGCTTCCGCATCTAAAACAACAACAAAAGGACACAAATAGTGTACTCTAAGCAATTGGGACACAGAAAGTAATAAATAATCCAAATTTCTGTATTAAGTGTATTCAATACAATTATAAAGGAGAAATTCCTTGAACTTATTTTTGGAAGTTTTCTTATTTAGGTCAAGTACGTCACCCAGTTTGTTGAGGAGACTCGGTATTTGATAATCAATATGTTGTTGACCATAGGTTGTTCTAGTTTTCGGTGTTCTTATACTATGTGTACGGAGATAGTACTCAGCACATCGAGAAGAATCGTACATGGGGTATAGTTTATTATTTTGGATATACAATAATAACTTATAATAATATATTTGGTTTGCTTGTAATATGAGATATTTAGGGAATAACGGACGTGCGCTGAGACCTTGTGGCATACCGTAATATCCCTCGAATAATCTTAGTACCTTTTTTTGTAGTGTAAGTAATGTTTTATAGTTTTGAGCCGTCGTTGTTCCCCAACATAAAACACAATAACTTAGCCTGGAATATATCAGTGTATAATATAACACTTTCTTTAGCCAAAGTGGTAATAACGGACATAGTTTGTACATACATCCAACGCTTCTACTTAGATCTGCTGCCAATTTATTTATATGTTCATTCCAGGAAAGGTCTTCCTGGAACCACACACCCAAGAATTTCTGTACCTTGACTTGTTCTAAAGTCTGACCCTCAAAGGAGATACTTAGACTTATATTCCGTGGCTTAATATAGGGTGCAAACAATATATATTTAGTTTTACTCGCGTTTAGCCGCAACTTGTTTAGTTTAATCCAGGAAGACAACGTACCTAGTATGCAACACTGCGTTTATACATACCAGCGACAATTCTCACTTTTCCTTTCTTTACCAGCCTCCCTCAGAAAATAGTTAGTTTTTATTAGAAAGACGCCATTATGCTACATGTGCGACCTTTTGATTTGGATGCACTCTATAGTACAGTAGGTGAGCACGACATTAATATTGCCATTGTGCTTCCGAAACATATTTAAAATTCAAATGACGAAAATGGAGACGATGAAAGTTTAGCAACTCTCAATGTGAGAGACGTGGGGAGTGAATATATAGGTCGGCTAACCTAAGCCTTTATTCCAGCGAAATTTCTTCTCACGTACCCTATTTCAACGACATGACCAGGACACTAAATTATATGGAGCGTCACTGCGCTTCTGCTACATCTCTTCATAAATATCGGTACACGATATAATTATAAAGTTATGAGTAATGATAGAAAAGCAATGACATTCAGTGAGAATAATTAGTCCACTTTTCCCCATACAAGTCCAAACTGCAGAGGAAAGGAGGAATACTAAATTACCTCTATACTTCTTGAATATAGGTATTTAGCACCGAGGAAAAATTGGCCGTAATAGAAAAAACGCAGTACTCCTATAAAAGAGTATACGTACTTGCAATTACCTATCAGGAAAATGCAGCAGTTGTTATCCTTTTCTTCGTGAATAGAGCAAAATAAATACAGGTACAGAAACAAAAACATTTCTTCAGTTCAGCCAGAACATTCTGGCGGTGATTCTCGCTCGTAGAAAGAAAAAAAAAAGCCACGCGAACGCTAGAATCCTGAGCGCTTCGCTGTATGCCATAGTCTCCGCTACTGCCGAAACCCTCACTTAATACCTCCCTCGCGGTAGCCGGGCCCACGAGCGGATACTAGTTGGATTTGCGGGAAGGTGTGGTGATTGAGATGGCCAAAGAGAAACACGCCGCGTGCCCAACATCTCGGAGGCCATGCGGAAACTATAGCGTTTTCAGCATTACCAGCAAGATGGCGCCATGAGCGCGCGGAGGCGGGCGTTCCTATCTCCGACGTGTACTTTGTTCCTCAGAGTGACGCTCGCTCGCACGCACTTATCTCGTGGTGGGAATGAATGTACGTCTTGGCTGCTGTTGTACTTTCGCTAGAACGTTTCAGTTGTAGGTAACGGGCGCACCAAGATCCCTGGAATTGTTGCACAGTCTCCGTTTGGGAAGAAGGCGCGGGTTTTAGACACAGCGAATTAAGAACTGAGACGCTTATTCGCGTTCTTCTGTACCTGTGAGTACGTTTTGAGCTTCATTTGTGCGTGAGAATTTCGGGCAACGTTTCGATCTGCTTGCCATTCGGCGCATGTCCTTCCAATTTATTGTTATAGCTTTCCTTGATTCGCAATTGTTGCAAAGCGGCGACTAGTTTTCAGGCAGTCATCACCTTCACTCCCATCAATTATAATCGTGGAAACGTATTCAGATATTCTTAGGAATCTGCCATGCTTTTGCCGTTGGTGCAATCGCCATGGAAGCACTTTGTGTTCCTAGTAAAAAAGACATGTGTAATCACATCTTTTTGTGGTTCGATGCTGGACCATTTTAAAGGAGGCTCCACCTACCTCATCGAGCTGGCCCACTCAATGGCGCAGAGGTAAGACGTACCTCGCCCACGGAGGTTTTCCCCTGTAGCCCACGACGTTGGACTATACAGAGCAGCCCGTCACATAAAATGAGATCACACAGTGCCTAAGCCGGGTCGTCTACTTCCCTCCGCACAGAAAGCAGCACGGACAGATTCATATAAAGTTTTGGGTTTATTTATAAAACTTACCAGATACTTAAGCTAGTGAGCCGTGCTCCTTAGTGAAAGTAGCAAACACTAGAGCACATTCTCTGGCAAAGCCCCTCGTTAGTGAACAGTGAAGAAATCACCCCGGTAAAGTGGTGCTCCGGCTTCAGAAACTCCTGAAAGCGGGTTTCGTTTTGGGCTGTCCAGAGAGCACAGAAAATGACGCGGCGGTGAGGCTTAGCCTAAGAGCCAACGTGGAATTAGCCGACTGCACAGTACTAGTTCCTTTTGAAGTTGATATATAAAGTTAATCAATCTACCCTGAACGAGAGGAGTGGGTTCACGTAACAAATGTGTCGCTCACTTGCCAGCTCACTCACTCACTCACTCACTCACTCACTCACTCACTCACTCATTGAGAAGGACAGACAGACAAACTGAGAAGAGAGGCAGACACACACACGCACACAATCCACATTATACTTGCTTTGCTCTACTGTACATTACTCTGTTCTGACGCGCGGCCAGCAGACGCATATACGCGCCGCACATCTCTGGCTTTCTTACCCCCGAGGAAAAAAGCGGACAGGCTTCGAAACGTTGGGTGCTCCTAATATAAATTGTGTGCAGTTTTTTGATTGCTTCTTATTTGTGTATCTGTAAGCCCTCCTTACTAGGCAATCGACCATCAAAAGCACCCGTGTTGTTTCACTAGCTTCTATTGTCAGTGTTTCTGTTCATGCAATATTCTGTCCAAATAATTGGGGATCCTTAAGCTTCATCATTAAAAGTTGAACGCGACAGCGATATCTCGCGCTAGTTCCCAGTTTTAATGTTTAGTGCTTTCGGTTTAAAGTTGGATGTTACTTGAAAAATTCAAATTGTGAATTACTACAATGCAAGCGATGAAGTTACAAGTGGCTAGTGGCACTGAAGGTTTCGAATATGGCTGCAGTCTGTGTATTGGGCGGTAGGCTTTAAACGACGAGGAATTTCGTGCATGACGTGTTTTCAAAGTTGCTATGCAACCACAGGTGTGTGTCTTTTGTAGTTTGTGGCCAGCTTTAAATCACGAAAGTGTAACAAATATCGCATGTCCTGACGCCCGATCAGAACATACGCTTGTACCACACAATATTAGTGCGAAAATCCGTGCGTTGTGAAGCCTGTATACAGGTGTGTAAATTATAAACGACATATTCACAGCACTTCCAAGCAGACGAAGTTATTTTCGTTCTGTTTACAACCAAACGCGTAGCTGTTGGGTAAAACACCTACTTGGCACGCTAATAGAATATGTTATATGCCAAATAGGATACTTCTAAACTTGTTAGTATGTTTGCAACTCAATTATCCAATCACGGCCAGACGATTTTTCGCTCACAATATTTGACGCCGAAGCCGACGACAAAATTTCTCGTAAAAGTGTTCTTTAAAGGTATCGCTAATGAACAAGCACGTAATAGCTAATTATCCGTGTTACGGCAAGATTGTTTGCATCGCCGAATTTTGTCTCTGCCCGCAAACTTTACCCCCCTCACCGCCATCTGGCCCCCAGTGGGTCAGTCCTCCGCTTCAAGAAGTAGCAGCCTGCGATTTTGAGGGTGCTTTGAAAGTGCTTGAAAAAATATTAAAAATAACTTCAATTGTTGCAAACTTCTGAGCCTAATCTCGCGATTTCGATATTTCCTATGTGTCCCTTGATAGGACACCAGCGCGGAAAAGAATACGTCTAGGAGTAGATGGTTTTGTAGGTCACAATGAAGATGCAGTAACAGACAGGCATAGACTTGACCTTTGCCTCCGTTATGGGATAGAAGAACTGCAAAAGGTGAAAAGTTTTCACTCTCGTTCAGTTATAAGTAAAAGAAAACGTGAATCAATGACGACACTTTTTTATTCTTTGCTCTTAAGCTCAAAAAAAATACGGGTGCCCAGGAAACCTCGACTAATCTACGGCTTTTCAGGAAATGCATGAAGAATCATGTGGGGCCATCTCACAAGTATGCGTGCTCACGCATCTCTTTGTACACAAAGCCATAGAAGTCGGTGTTAAGTTCTCTTGCATAACTTTTAAAAACTTTTCATGAATTGTTATATTTTTGGTTCCACCTCAGGTGTAGCATCCGAAAAGAGTTCTTGTCGACCAGTAGAGAACTGGTCTGGTCGGTGCAGCTTTTGCCCTTTTCCGCCGAGCTCGCTGTCATGGCTCTCTGTAATGGCTCTCTGATTCGGTGTTGATCGCCTGCTCTCAAGTGCGGCACCTATGGTGAGGGGCAGTACTGCTTGTGTTCTGGCACCGGGCGCACTGCACGTGATCTTTTGATGGCCAACAAGAGCCATTGCAAACGTCCTTGGTATGTAACAGTTTGTAACGTTGGGCTAGTTGGTACATATTAGGTTGAAATACGTGGCACAAGCTTGCTAATGAGATGAACGAGAAGAAAGAGAAATAGCGCCAAAATTGCCATCGCAGACGTGACGTTGAACTCTTCTTCGAGTCGGCCAGCAGGGGACTGGTCTGGTCGGCGACCTTTACCTTCAAGACTTTGCAATTGTTGCACTTTCCTGCCGTGCTCGCTGTCACGGCTCTCTGAATCGGTGTCCATCGCCTGCTCTCTAGTGCGGCGCCTTGGTGAAGGGTGGTACTGCTGGTGTTGTTGGCCTGGACGGTCGGCATGCGACCTTTCGGTGACCAACAAGAGCCTTTGCAAGCGTTCTAGGCGTGATGCGAAGTTGACCTCGTTTTCAAACCGGCCAGCAGAGGGCTGGTCCGGTCGGCGCTCGTCGCCTTCTAGAGTTTCCAGTTTTGGCACTTTACCGCCGTGCTCGCCGCCATGGCTCTCTGAGTCGGTGTTAATCACCTGCTCTCTAGTGCGGCGCCTTGACGAGGGGTGGTACTGCTGGTGTTGTTGGCCTGGATGGTCGGCATGCGACCTTTCGGTGACCAACAAGAGTCGTTGCAAGCGTTCTAGGCGTGATGCGAAGTTGACCTCGTTTTCAAACCGGCCAGCAGAGGGCTGGTCCGGTCGGCGCTCGTCGCCTTCTAGAGTTTCCAGTTTTGGCACTTTACCGCCGTGCTCGCCGCCATGGCTCTCTGAGTCGGTGTTAATCACCTGCTCTCTAGTGCGGCGCCTTGACGAGGGGTGGTACTGCTGGTGTTGTTTGCCTGGACGTTCTGCATGTGACCTTTCGGGGACCAACAAGAGCCTTTGTAGGCGTTCTAGGCGTGATGTGAAGTTGACCTCGTTTTCAAATTGGCCAGCAGAGGGCTGGTCTGGTCGGCGCCCGTCGCCTTCGAGAGTTTCCAGTTTTGGCACTTTACCACCGTGCTCGCCGCCATGGCTCTCTGAATCGGTGTTTACCACCTGCTCTCTAGGGCGGCGCCTTGGTGAGGGGTGGTGCTGCAGGTGTTGTTGGCCTGGACGTTCTGCATGGGACCTTTCGGTGACCAACAAGAGCTTTTGCAGGCGTCCTAGGCGTGAAGTAAAGTTGACTTCGTTTTCAAATCGGCCAGCAGAGGGCTGGTCCGGTCGGTGCCCGTAGCCTTCGAGAGATTCCAGTTTCGGCACTTTGCCGCTGTGCTCGCCGCCATGGCTCTCTGAATCGGTGTTCATCGCCTGCTCTCTAGTGCGGCGCCTTGGTGAGGGGTGGTGCTGCAGGTGTTGTTGGCCTGGACGTTCGGCATGCGACCTTTCAGTGACAAACAATAGCCCTTGCAGGCGTTCTGGGCGTGATTTGAATTTGACCTCGTTTTCAAACCGGCCAGCAGAGGGCTGGTCCAGTTGACGACCGTCGTCTTGGAGACTTTCAAGTTTTGGCACTTTACCGCCGTGCTCGCCGCCATGGCTCTCTGAATCGGTGTTCATCGCCTGCTCTCTAGTGCGGCGCCTTGATGAGGGGTGGTACTGCTGGTGTTGTTGGCCTAGACGTTCTGCATGCGACCTTTCGGTGACCAACAAGAGTCTTTGCAGGCGTTTTAGGCGTGATGTGAAGTTGACCTCGTTTTCAAGTTGGCCAGCAGAGGGCTGGTCCGGTTGGCACTCGTCGCCTTCGAGAGTTTCCAGTTTTGGCACTTTACCGCCGTGCTCGCCGCCATGGCTCTCTGAATCGGTGTTAATCGCCTGCTTTCTAGTGCGGCGCATTGGTGAGGGGTGGTACTGCTGGTGTTGTTGCCCTGGACGTTCTGCCTGTGACCTTTCGGTGACCAACAAGAGCCTTTGCAGGCGTTCTAGGTGTGATGTGAAGTTGACCTCGTTTTCAAATCGGCCAGCAGAGGGCTGGTCCGGTCGGCGCCCGTCGCCTTCGTGAGTTTCCAGTTTTGGAACTTTACCACCGTGCTCGCCGCCATGGCTCTCTGAATCGGTGTTAATCGCCTGCTCTCTAGTGCGGCGCCTAGGTGAAGGGTGGTAGTGCAGGTGTTGTGGGACTGGACGTTCTGCATGTGACCTTTCGTATGCCAACGAGAGCTCTTGCAGGCGTTTTTGGTGTGATGTGATGTTGACCTCGTTTTCGAATGGGCCAGCGGAGGGCTGGTGCGGTCGGTGCCCGTTGCATTCGAGAGTTTCCAGTTTTGGCACTTTCCCACTGCGCTCATGGTCATCACTCTCTGAATCGGTGTTGATCGCCTGCTCTCTAGTGCGGCGCCTAGGTGAGGGGTGGTACTGGTGGTGTTTTGGGCCAGGACGTTCGGCATGTGATCTTTCGGTGACCAAAGAGAGCCTTTGCAGGTGTTCTTGGCATGAGGTGAAGTTGACTTCGTTTTCAAATTGGCCAGCAGAGGGCTGGTCTGATCGGTGCCTGTAGCCTTCGAGAGTTTCAAGCTTTGGCACTTTACCACCGTGCTCGCCACCATGGCTTTCTAAATCGGCTCTAGTTCGGCGCCTAGAGGTAGGGCAGTACTGCTGGTGTTCTGGGCCCGGATGTTCTGCATCTAACAATGCGCTAGTCGATGATCGCCATCGCGGGTGATCTTGGGGAAATGTCATGTTCTCCTGTTTTTCGAGTCTTTGCTGTTTGGGGCCAGTAGCCTTTGGTGTATTTTGCTATTCTGAGCTAAAGGAAATATAGCGTCCGTTTCTCATCGGATTGTCATTGGTGAATTCATATCCATGGTGCATTGGCCTCACTCGGTGGCGCACGCTGCTTTGCCAGCCGTTTCCAGCAGTATTTTTTGTGCCTGCTATATCCGCGGTGATTTGATTATAAGTTTCACATGCTACGCCCTCATCCCGTTTGCTTTATCTTACCACATATATGTTGCATGCGTGTTCTACTTCAGTTGCCACTGCTGTTTTCGGTGCACGCAGTCGTCCTCCGTCAGAATCATGGGTAGGTGTACCGGATTGTGGCTGCGTGTGGTGAGCGTCCACTGGTTTACACCGTGACAGATGTGGACAGTGTTGTCTCAGGAAATTGAGCTCGGCTCGGAGGTCTTACCAGTCGCGAAAATCATCTGCACCCCACTCATTGCGTGATGAAATTCCAGCTGTATTGGATCTTCGAAGTCTTCAAATCACGAATTCATCCCGTGGTGTGGTCTGCGCTGTTGGAAGCCTTGAAAAACGCCGGCTCGCTGTGTCTGCGTTGAATGCTATTCCAAGGTTGATGTCTTCTATGAGATCGGTGGAGCTGGGAACACAGCAGAAAGACACTCACGTAAGTACGTGCAGAGAAGTTAACAAATATATATTATGCAGCTGACGCTGAAAATTTCTACTCTTGAAGACAGCAAGGGTGCACACGCAGCACCTAAAGCTTTAAAATAAATTTAAATAGCTTGTTCCTGTAAACAATTGATGGCATATCCGAGAGGTGAAAGATGAAGGGTGGGGCGAAGCTCTTGCTATTTAAAATATCTCGCCCCACACTTAAAACCTCGTAAGTAAAATGTCGTTAAAGAGCGTTTCATAAACAATGTAGTTTATTACTTCCGGATTTGTTTTTCCTTCAATATGACCGCCTTATGGCCAGTGAAATGCAACGAAAGCAGTTCTTGCACTGGTTGTAGGTGAAAGCTTGCAAACATGACGTCGATGCACGTTCTCCTGATGGTCGTATTGTGATCGGGGTAATCTAAAAAGATGCAGCTGAGTCCATACCTGTTCATCATATATTGCATCAACCAATGTTGGTTCGCGTCCGATACGTTAACATTGAAGTCGCAGACTTAAAGGAAGGGTCTAGACCTGTCGTATACGTGCATGTCCTGGTCGAGAAACCTTTTGACACCTTCGAGTGGAAGATTGGGCGCCAGGTACAGCTTCTCGTGCGGCCTGACGCAGCTTTCCCGCCGCTTCGGTGTCCCGCGCTCGCGCATCGCATTCTTGTTGGCACTGAAGCCCAGCTTCACGACACGCTTCTGCCTCGTGCCCTAGAACATCGGGGTTTCGTCTTCGAGCGCGAGCAACCGCCACCATACACGCACGTTGCTGTGAACCATTGTCCACCCGCCGACCTTCTGAACACGCACGTGCGTCAAAGCTGCTTGCTTTTATTTCTCTACACCGCGCCCCCTATCGTACGGCACGGGCGACAAACATGTGATCGCCAAAGTTTTCGTATGACGTCATTCGCATTTTTTCCCGCGCTCGTGCATCGGTGTTCTGTCTTAAAACGCGAGCCGACGCCGCCTTGCGCGTATCGCACTACAAGTAACGCCATCTAGCATCTTGCATTTTCAGCATATATGCATTCGTTATATGTACAAGTACCGCCACAAAACGACCGCTTTAAGACATAAGGAGAGGTGCCTACATACACTTACGACAGTACACACGACCCACGACTTAGCAAGCTTCGCCGCTGTAAATATCACCAGAAAATCTTTCTGACGCACTTACTGTATGAGTGCACATTTTCACTGAGTGAAATGAAGGAATAATATCTTTTGTTTGAAGACACCGTTCAACATTGTCGACCATGCTTGCCATGATTCCAGGTGTTCGACCATTTTGACAAGTCTGAGAGATAGATATGACTTTTTGCACAGTTAACTCTTTCAAAGGGGAGGGGAGATCGCCAGAACTTGGAAAGTTCTCAAGTTTTCGCCTCGTTCGGGCAATGCTGAAGAGCCCTCTGTGCGCTATTGAGCTCTAGGTTGTCCTGATTTGATTCTTGAGTACTGTACTAGATAGAAAGAAACATTCTTCTATGTGAAATGCCAAAAAAATGGTTGTGTAGCAATTTTATTTACCTATATTTGCGATTAGTACCTGCAACACAATTAAGAGCGGATTAGGAGTGAGTACTTAGCAGTGATAAACTTGCATGACGAGTTTTGTTCTTCAAATAACAGGCTAGGTTAAGACAGTCTAAGCTTATTCAGATATCCAGAGCCAAAAATCGGTCCTTGAAAGCAATGAAGTGAGCCTAATTTCTATCAGAGTGGACTGCGTCAAGCACTCTTTCCGGACGTCAAATTGTGTCCTATGTATAATCTCATCCTTATCGTAAAAGTTGTGTTTTTCTAAGTGTAGGCAACAGCGACACTGGTACGTCTCTTTATTCAACACAATTAGTTTTGCTGCGTGCATTTGTTTCAGCAGAAAGCCTTTCAAATCGAGGTTGAAATCTTTCTGCACAAGGTGCTATAGAAAGTCTACTACTTTTTTGAGAAGTTTTATTTTGTATGCCATGAGTGTCGCTTATAACACTACTGTTGCTTCCAACATCATTGTAGCATATATAAACATGAGGGGCTTTGTCGTAAGTTTTAAGTAACGCATGTCATTGTCACTAGCTTTTTCAGTACTGAGACCAACAAAATAATTATTGAATAAGTTTTCTAATAGTTTCCCGCTAAGTTCTTAACAATTCTGTGTAGTCGAAGAACGGTTTTAGTAGAGTTGGATCTGACAATACTAAATCAAGTTATTCGTTATATCGAACTACTTTCAAACAGAGCTCATTAACGTAAAAATATGCATCGGAGAATGTACGGCTACGCCCTTAAAACTGGCATATGCCGAACATAGGGCAGCGAGACCCGCCGCACACAGTGGGCCTTCCACCACAAAAGGTTGACTTTTCCCCACGAATAGGGCCTTCAGGAGCGTGTTAGAGAGGGTGAGCGAGGTGTATAGGTGGGCACCGCGCAGAGGGAGTAGAAACTACGACTTGCAGATGCATGCAATTTCTTGTTATTCCTCGCCGTGCGCAGTCTCCGTCATCTTTCGCTCCTTTTGCTAACGCGATGGCTGCCACAAAATGCAATCCTTAAAGCTGGAGATAACCATCGCTGCCGAACGGTAAGCGAAGTCCAACATCGCTTCGGCGTATATAGCAAGCACGCACAGCACGAGTGAGCAACAAGAGCGGCATAAGTTGAGGGGAAGATGGAAGCCCGAAGGCTGTGGCTGGAGCTGACGTTCCGACAAGCGTCTTCTTCAAGGCCACAGCTGTTGCAGCCTTGAAGCCCGCTTGTCGAAACGTTCCGGCCACAGACGATTATTGGAATTATTCGCCTCTCAGTGATAGACTAGAGGCGAGGTGAAAAAGAAACCTATCCTTTTAAGGAGGATTTAGCAAGGCGACGTACGCAGTTAATTACCAGCGGTGTTGTTCATTAACTAGGTACTGAGGGAAGTGTAATTTGCTATTCCAAGCTTAAGGCAACATCAGTTTTTGTCACCGTCTTTTCGAAAGATCGGTCTTCTATCGTGCCAGCAACACTTTCATGGTGCCCACATCCTTTAGCGCATTAAAATATTTACTGGTGACCATCTAGTGATTCGTATGCGATCGCGAAATACGTCGGGAAAACCGCATTTTGTCAGCAGACGGTCTTCGACTATAGACAGCTAGGAGGCAAGAAGCGAGCTTACCGTTGAGGATCACCCGGTCACTAGGGCTCGGCTGGAGCCGGGGCAGCTTGCCGTTCGGGTCACCTGCTCTCGAGGGCTGGGCTTGCACAGTGCGTGCTAGCGGGAACACGTGAGGCCTCGCGCACGAAATCGCGGCCGCTGCTGCTGCTGCAGCTGATGAGCTTCGCCGTGGCGCTTGCCCATGGTGTGACTATTGATGGTATAATTTTGGAGGAAAATGAAGTGAAACAAAGTGATACCTTCGATTAATTTTATCTGTTTATTGTAGAATTAGGTATAACAATAACCAGATTCAACACGCGTACCAGATATGACTAAACACGACTCAACCACATAATTTAGCTCACTGGTAATGCCTACCTACAGCTTAACCACGAGTCGGGAAAAGGAAATGTGAAAAAGCGATGTTACAAACTTTCTGGAATTTTCGAGCGCTAGAATTGTACTAGCTACCACGAAGGCTAATCCAACCATGTATAGTCTGGTGGATGTGTTTACATAAGCACTCAACACAGTGTTTACTGACATCCAGTCTGACGAGTATGTGAGACTTGCTAGTCATACGTGAGCAACCTGTTATTTGTCACGTGTGCTTTTGCTTTCTTGGAAACCACGCCCCATGACCGCTCCCTTGACAAAATTATTTCAAAATTGGCGTCCTCAGTGAACCGGGAAGGTCTTTGGGTGTCTTTTAAGAGCTCAAGTATGAGCGTGCATTTTATACACTTAGCGGGCTAGAAGTCTGATCTACCATTGCCAACCCTTGCGCAGGGGCCTCGTTCGACGGGAGATCACTGCAAGTGGAAACTATTTATGCAACATCTAGCCGATGTGCTAGACAATAAGTGTACGAAGTTTAGAAAATGTAAAGCCGAGTTTCGCCTTTTTAATTGTCATTAGAATTTTCAATTGTTTACTCTTTTGTTGAAGAGTGCGCGATCGTATCTCTCCATTTAAAAGTGTTGTATTGTACACTTTTATCGGTTTTAAAAATATGCAGGCTGAGAAAAGCTTCGCCGCTGTCTTGTACGTCATTTTTAAAGTAAAAACCTTCAAAACTGTAACAAAACATTCAGTGGGTGATTTTAAGCTTATTTTTAAAAACGGCAGGCCGGCGTGGAAGGCGCAGCACAGTCTCAGCAGAAGCTGAAATAGTGGCCTTTCAGAGCATTTTCTAAACAATGATTGGGCAACTGCTGCAAGCATACTTGCTTGATGCCCACTATGGCAATATTATTAAAGATTTCAGAGTAGTAGGCCGGCATTCGCTATGCTATTTTTTGTCATGCTTCCGAGAAGCGTAGAATTAGCTGAACGACTGCGAGGAAATATATGCGAATTGTTTATGCAGTGGCTTACAACGATGAGTAATTATTCCTGATGTGGGTATGTGCCACTCTTGTTATCTGAAGAAAAAGAAGCTTTTGTAATGGGTTGGAGCATTGGATGACAACTATTTATGATATTCGCATTGCGCGACGGCTGCTTGTTCATTTGCTGTTTTGGAACGTTTTATATGTCGTATTAAGACGATTGCAAATACGGGCGCTGGACGAGATCGCAGTTATTATCTCGAAAAGGTTTCGCTGTAAAATTATGCACGCTACCCATAGAAGCGCGAAATACCTGCATGCAACCAAAAACATGTATATGTGTAGATAAACGAATTTGAGGCACGTAGCCTTATTACTTTTTGTACTAATTCACCACTAATGTCGAAAAAAACATCATCGCAGTCAAGCGTGGCACACTGTCTGTTCGTGATTAATAATGTATTGTGCTTGTATGGTGATGGTGGTTTTCACCACCACAACTACCGAGAGCATTTTCCAGGCAACGCGGATGGTGGATATATACTTTCCGCTATTCAAGCGACAATATATACCATTTTCAAATAAATTAAGAAGGTCGACGACAGGTCATCGTTCGATATTACGGGAAACCACCCAACTGTTATATAATAGACCAAGTGATTATGAGGTAAGCCACAGGGGAGGGTTGTGTATAATTTGCAAGAGTGAACCTTGGGCTATTGATGCGTACTTTGTAGCCCGAAAACAAAGAAAAACAGGACAGTTGAATGTTACGAGGGCGCGACGCCAACACGGTCCCGAAGGCGCCACTGCTCCGAAACTTGCTGCTGGCAAGGTCACTGGCTGTGTGTTATTGTATGTAATGTCCCCTCATGTAATGTCCCTATGAGACCTTTGAGGAATCAATAAATAAAAAGTGTGTTTCTCAGCTCGTGACTGCTTCTGCGCAGAGCTGATAGATGAGCCGAAAAGACGACGTTGAGTTAAGGGAAGGTTTATGTACAGCATATAAACAGAGGTGTTACACATTCGGCACTCGGGTCGACAGCTTATAGACTCGAAGAGCCAAGATGTCTTCTCTCTGACGCATAGGTCAGCTGCTTGGCGAAGCGCTGCTTGGTTCTTTATAGGTCCCGGGTTGGAGCTTTGCGTCAGCAACGTCCAATAGGAACTGTCGCTCGGTCACGTCAGAATCGTCCAATCGGGACCCGTATCTAGGGTGCGTCATAATCCTGCAATCCGGAGCCGAAGCGCTGGGTTGCGCGCAAGGACGAGTGAGATTGCCACGCTTTGAGTGAGACTCACCAGACTGCATTTCGACGATGCACCATCTGGTTGGAACGAGACCCGTACGTGGAGAGCTTGCCGTGGCTTTCGCAAGACACACTGGCACCACTGGGTTAGGTAACGTCGTGGAGGAGAAGGCATCAGGCGGGCTCGCTCGCTTACCTTGACGCAGATTGCCTTTGCACAGGCAATGAAGTACTGTCTGCGCTCTCAGGCGTAACAGTAGTTCTTTCTGCCTACTCTGTCTACTGTGTTTGTGCGCTCAAAGGACTTGCCGACTGCGGATATTACCGACGTGCGGTTTTCAAAAATGCACTCATGTCGCACGCGTCTCTGGCATTGCGCCTCCATCGATATGCGTTCGGCGCAATCGGTATCGAATGCGCGTCTTTCAAATCTGCGAACGAGTGCAGTGACCACTGCGGCGGCGAAAATTGGCCTAGTGTAAGCGTACGACGTGATGATGAGAAGTATATATCAATACGTAATGCCTTAAATTACGCGTTTTATACGTCGAGAAGCCATCACGACCTCTTTCTTTATTAATACTAACCCCGCTACAGTGTTCTACTGGTCGACTGCTGATCTGAACGAAAGGAGTGCTTAACACAGTCCGCTCTAGTAAAATGAGGTTCATTTTGAATGCCTTTTATGATCGATCTTATGCTCTCAGAGACTGTGTAGACTTGGACTGTGTCAGCCTATCCTATCAGTAAAAAAAGCAAAAAACAAGTAATGCCCAGTTTTCGCGGCAAATATATATATATATATATATATATATAGTTACCCTTCATCCTCTCTTTTTTAGTTTGGAAGTACTCATCGCAAGTATAAATAAAAGAAATTGCTACATGACCAATTTTTAAAGAATTTGGATAAAAGAATGTTTCTTTTTAATTTGTACAATACTTATTTTATGAATTGAATAAGGAAAATCTAGGGCTAAATAGTGCACCAGGGGCTCTATGCTGTATCGCCCAGGCCTGGCGAATTCCTGGGATCTTTATGAGTTCTGGCGACGACTTCTTTGAATGGGTGAACAGTGCCGAAAAGTGAAATCCACTCATCAGCGCGCTGCCTTTCACTGGATACGACAGAACCCGGCAGCGAGTTTCCAAAGGCGAGCGGATAGACCACACCCACCCCCCCACAATGCACTGCGCCAGGCGCTCTTACAAGGCTCCTGGAAGCTGCGTGCTCATTGGTTCGCGCGTAATGTTGTCAGCAAACATGGCTGCGCCCAGGACGATGCTGCAGGGGTTCGCGTGTCGGGCGGGGGCACAGCTGATGAAGACGCCGCAACGAAAGCGAGAACAAAGATGACGCTCGCACGCGTACTAGCAAACCGCCTACGATGAATGGAAAGGCCGCGCTATCAAGTAGTTTTTGCTACCAAGGTGCTACAGAAACGCTGTGCGCACGTCTTTTGTCGACGCTGCCGCAAGACTCGTCGCTCCGTTTGCAATGATCGCCGAAAGCATTGAAGTAGGCGCGGATATGCAGTGAAAAATTAATGATGACGATGGTAAGACTTCATGTGCGGACTATATAACAATATTCGTAACTCGATAAGCATTCGTTGCAGCTCAAAGAGCCGGTTTCGGAGCACTTCAGTGCCTACGTCACGCACGTCACGCAATGGCTCAGCTTGCACTCACTCTGGCATATCTTAGGCTACTCGTAGTGAATGCCACCGCTACTGGTTATGATAGCGATGCCAAACGAGAAGCACGAATATCTATAGCAGCTTGTCGATAGACTTGCAAACGAATGTCTTCGTAGTGTGACTCTATATACACGCCAAGCAATTTCGTTCACATGAGGAGCGAGAAGCCGCGCTATTAGAAGAGAAGGACGCGGGTGACAGTGTATTACCACTAGGCCAAATCAACTTCCAAATCTACTGTATGTTGTGCATGTAAGAAGCCCGCCTCAACCAGCGTTTTTTTTTTTGCTTCCTTCACCACTATGGATGCATGTGGAGCGGTGAAGCGTTCACATTATGAACACTGTCGTACTACAGACGCGCGCAAGCAGGTGGTTTGCGAGAAGTAAATTTCAAAAGCGAATTCAATATGAAGCCAATAAAGGTATAACCATAATTAACGCTTAAGTTAACCTAATACTCTTCTGATTGTTTTCAAACAGAAAGGAAACCTTTTTAAAAATATTGCTAGAACTCCAAAACAGTTTACTTGAAATAAATATTCACGAGCTGTCACAAAATAATACTACTATTATGAAAACTGTGATAGTTTTGTATACAGCAGCGACCAGAGCCTTCAAAATAGTTTTCAACTGTATGTCAAAATGCCTCAGCAACTCCGTTATTGAAGTTAAAACTCTGTTGCCAGCTTTTATATAATATTTCAGCGTAAAATCTAAACAATTTTGAACCGAACACCATGCATTCAGCCAAAGATTTATTGGAACAGGAAAAATTATCACAACATATACCCTGGCACAGAGAGCCTGTAAAAATCAAGTGTTGAAAGCTGTATCTGTAAGATCAATTTATGTGAACAAGAGTCTTACTGGCATGTGTAGGATGCCAGTAAGAGGCAATGTGAAAAAGAAACCTATGCTTTTAACGAGGATTTAGCAAGAAGACGTACGCAGTTAATTACCAGTGGTGTTGTTCATTAACTAGGTACTGAGGGAAGTGTAATTTGCTATTCCAAGCTTAAGGCAGCATTAGTTTTTGTCACCGTTCTTTTCGAAAGATCGGTCTTCTATCGTGTCAGCAACACCTTCATGTTGCCCACATCCTTTAGGGCATTAAAATATTTACTGGTGACTGTCTGGTGATTCGTCTGCGATCGCGAAAGCCGTCGGGAAAACCGCATTTTATCAGCAGATGATCTGCGAATAAAGACAGCTAGGAGGCAAGACTCGAGCTTACCGTTGAGGATCGCCCGGTCACTAGGGCTCGGCTGGAGCAGGGGCTGCTTGCCGTTCGGGTCACCTGCTCTCGAGGGCTGGGCTTGCACAGTGCGTGCTAGCGGGAACACGTGATGCCTCGCGAACGAAATTGCGGTCACCGCTGCTGCTGCTGCTGATGATGAGCTTCCTCGTGGCGCTTGCCGATGGTGGGACATTTTATGGTATATATTTCGAGCAAAAAGAAGTGAAACAAAGTAACACCTTCGAATTATTTTGTGTGGATATTGTAGAATTAGGTATAACATTCAAAGTGTGTACTACGTGCATATGCACAGATTGAACACGCGTACAAGAAATGACCGAACACGACTCAACCACAAATTTGAGTTCACTGGTAATGCCTACCTACAGCTCAACCGCGAGTTGGGAAAAGGAAATGTGAAAAAGCAATGTTACAAACTTGTGAATTTTAGAGCGTTAGAATTGTACTAGCTATCAGGAAGGTTAATCTGACCATGTATAGTCTGGTGGATGTGTTTACATAAGCACTCAACACAGCGTTTACTGACATCCAGTCTCACGAGTATGTGAGACTTGCTAGTCATTACGTGAGCAACCTGTTATTTATCACGTGTGCTTTTGCTTTCTTAGTAACCACGCCCCATGACTGCTCCCGTGACAAAATTATTTCGAAAATGGCATCCTCACTGAACCGGGCAGGTTTTTGGGTGTCTTTCAAGAGCTCAAGTATGAGCGTGTATTTTATACACTTAGCGGGCTAGAAGTCTGATCTACCATTGCCAACCCTTGCGCAGGGGCCTCGTTCGACGGGAGATCACTGCAAGTGGAAACAATTTATGCAACATCTAGCCGATGTGCTGGCAATAGTGTACAAAGTTTAGAAAACGTCAAAGCCGAGTTTCGCCTTTTTAATTGTCAGCAGAATTTTCAATTGTTTACTCTTTTGTTGAAGAGTGCGCGATCGTATCTCTTCATTTAAAAGTGTTATATTGTAAACTTTTATCGGTTTTTAAAATATGCAGGCTGAGAAAAGCTTCGCCACTGTCTTGTACGTCATTTTTAAAGTAAAAACCTTGAAAACTGTAACAAAACATTCAGTGGGTGATTTTAAGCTTATTTTTAAAAACGGCAGGCCGGCGTGGAAGGCGCAGCACAGTCTCAGCAGAAGCTGAAATAGTGGCCTTTCAGAGCATTTTCTAAACAATGATTGGGCAACTGCTGCAAGAATACTTGCTTGATGCGCACTATGGCATTGATATTAAAGATTTCAGGGTAGTATGCCGGCATTCGCCATGTTATTTTTTTGTCATGCTTCCGAGAAGCATAGATCCGCTGAACGATTGCGAAGAAATATATGCGAATTGTTTATGCAGTGCCTGACAACGATGAGTAATTATTGTTGTTACCACAGTTGTTACCTGAAGATAAAGAAGCTTTTCGAATGGGTTGGAGCGTTGGATGATCAACTCTTTATGCTTTTCGCATTGTGTTACAGCTGCTTGTTCTTTCGCTGTTTTGAAACGCCTTATATGCCGTATTAACACGATTGCAAATACGGGCGCTGGACGAGATCCCAGTTGTTATCTCGAAACGGCTTTCGCTGTAAGAATATGCACACTACCCATAGAAGTGCGAAATAACAGCATGCAACCAAAAACATGTATATGTGTAGCTAAATGAATTTGAAGCACGTAGCCTCATTCTTTTTTGTACTAATTCACCACCAATGTAAAAAAAACATCATCGCAGTCAAGCGTTGCACACTGTCTGTTCATAATTATTAAATTATTGTACTTCTATGGTGATGGTGGTTTTCACCACCGCAACCACCGAAAGTTTTTTCCAGGCAACGCGGATGGCGGATCTAATCTTTCCGCTCACCAAGCGACAATATATATCATTTTCAATTAAATTAAGAAGGTCGACGTCAGGTCATCATTCGATATTACGGGAAACCACCCAGCTGTTATATAATGGCGCAAGTGATTATGAGGTACGCCACAGGAGAGGGTTGTGAATAATTTACAAGAGTGAACCTTGGGCTATTGATGTGTAGTTTGTAGCCCAAAAACAAAAAAAAACAGGACAGTGGAATGTTACGAGGGCGCGATGCAAACACGGTCCCGAAGGCGCCACTGCTCCGAAACTTGCTGCTGGCAAGGTCACTGGCTGTGTGTTATTGTATGTAATGTCCCCTCATGTAATGTCCCTATGAGACCTTTGAGGAATCAATAAATAAAAAGTGTGTTTCTTAGCTCGTGACTGCTTCTGCGCAGAGCTGATAGATGAGCCGAAAAGACGACGTTGAGTTAAGGGAAGGTTTATGTACAGCATGTAAATAGAGGTGTTACACATTCGGCTCTCGGGTCGACAGCTTATGGACTCGAAGAGCCAAGATGTCTTCTCTCTGACTCATAGGTCGGCTGCTTGGCGAAGCGCTGCTTGGTTCTTTATAGGTCCCGGGTTGAAGCTTTACGTCAGCAACGTCCAATAGGAACTGTCGCTCGGTCACGTCAGAATCGTCAAATCGGGACCCGTGTCTGGGGTGCGTCGTAATCCTGCAATCTGGAGCCGAAGCGCTGGGTTGCACGCAAGGACGAGTGAGATTGCCACGCTTTGAGTGAGACTCACCAGACTGCATGTCGACGATGCACCATCTGGTTGGAAACGGACCCGTGCGTGGAGAGCTTGCCGTAGCTTTCGCAAGACACACCGGCACCACTGGGTTGGGTAACGTCGTGGAGGAGAAGGCATCAGGCGGGCTCGCTCGCTTACCTTGACACAGATTGCCTTTGCACAGGCAATGAAGTACTGTCGGCGCTCTCAGGCGTAACAGTAGTTCTTTCTGCCTACTCTGTCTACTGTGTTTGCGCGCTCAAAGGACTTGCCGACTGCTCATATTACCGACGACCTGCGGTTTTCAAAAATGCACTCATGTCGCACGCGTCTCTGGCATTGCGCCTCCATCGATATGCGTTCGGCGCATTCGGTATCGAACGTGCGTCTTTCAAATCTGCGAACAAAGGCAGTGACCACTATGGCGGTGAAAATTGGCCTAGTGTAAGCGCACGAAGTGATGATGAGAAGTATATATCAATACGTAATGCCTTAAATTACGCGTTTTATACGTGGAGAAGCCATCACGACCCCTTTCTTTATTAATACTAACCCCGCTACAGTGTTCTACTGGTCGACTGCTGATCTGAACGTGGTGGGATCGAATCCCGTCCTCAGCGAATGCGTATCGATGAAGGCGAAAAGCTCAGCCCCATTTGCTTAGACAACGGGAGGCGTTGAAGAACCCCATAGGAATAAATCTTAACCGAAACGCTCCACAAGGCACCCCTCATCATCACACTTTAGTATTGCGACGTTCAAGTCCTAAAAAGTAATCTATGCCATTTACTGAACATGGATTAAGAAAGTGAAAAATGCCAGTCGCCGCAGAAGCAGAAAGTGCAGCTTTTCCGAGCCTTTCTTAAACAATGTTTGTGTAGCTGCTAGAAGCACGCTTTCTGGGTATCCACTACAAAATGAATAATCACATACATATGGGTAGCAGTCCTGTGTTTACTATGCTTGGTTCGTCACTCATCGAAAAAGCGTGGTATACGCTAACACATGCAAATAATTCTGTGCCACTTGTTAATGCAGTGGCCGACGACGATAAGAAATTATGACTGAAGTGGGTATGTGCTGAAGAGGAAGTTTTAGCAATGAGTTGAAGCATGGGACGATCCACTCGTTAGGCTTTTCGCATTGTGTGAAGCTTGGTTGTTTCTTTGCTGTTCTAAAACGCTTATTACATATAAAAATTATAGTATATAAAAACCTATTACAATATTTGCTGGTTAAATTTTTTGTATGGAATTCGTTCGATATGAATAATAATTTCATTGGCCGCAGTTTAGTATGGTCAGGTGCAACTCTGCTAAAGCATTCTTCGACTGCATGGAATAGTAAAGACCTTTGTGGGAAACGACTAGCATACTCATTCAATAATTATTTGGTCAGTCTCGATACCGGAGAAACAAGTGAGCATGTCATGCGTTACTTAAAACTTACGATAAAGCCGTTCATGTTCAAGTATGCTACAATTATGCAGGACGCAACATTAGTTACAGAAGCAACGCTGATGACAAAAAAGAAAACTAAAAAAGTAATCCACTTTTTATCGTACCTTGCGTAGAAAGTTTTCTACCTTGATTTGACAAGTGTTCTTCCGAAACGAATGCACAAAGAAAAGCTAGTTGTTTTGTATATTAAGACAGACCACCTGCAATAAGAAAAACAGCTTTTCCGTTATGAATGAGATTATGCGTACGATGTAATTTGACGTCCGGAAGGAGTGCTTAACACAGTCCGCTCTATTAAAATGAGGCTCATTTTGAAGGCCTTTTAGGAGCGATGCTATGCTTCCGGTATCTGTGTAGACTTGAACTGTGTCAGCCTATCCTATCATTAAAAAAAACCCCGTTATGCCTAGTTATCGCGGCAAATATATATATATATATATATATATATATATATATATATATATATATATATATATATATATATATATATATATATATATATATAAATATATATATATATATATCTCCGATGGAAGAATGTTTCTTCTTAGTTTGTACATTACCTATTTCATGAATTGAATAAGGAAAATATAGGGCTAATTAGCGCACTAAGGGCTCTATGCAGTATTGCCCAGGCTTGGCGAAAACCCGGGATTTTTACGAGTTCTGGCGACGAATCCCCTTGAATGGGCGAACAGTGCGAAAAAGGGAAATCCACTCCTCAGCGCGCTGCCTTTCGATGGATACGACAAAACTCGGCAGCGAGTGTACAAAGGCGAGCGGATAGCCCTCCCCACAATACACTGCGCCAGGCTCGTGGAAGCTGCGCGCTCATTGGTTCGTGCGTAATGTCGTCAGCAATTATGGCTGCGCCCAGGACGATGCTGCAGGGGTTCGCGTGTCGGGCGGGGGCACAGCTGATGAAGACGCCACAACGAAAGCGAGAACAAAGTTGACGCTCACACGCGTACTGGCAAACCGCCTACGATGAATGGAAAGGCCGCGCTATCAAGTAGTTTGTGCTACCAAGGTGCTACAGAAACGTTGTGCGCACGCCTTGTGTCGACGCTGCCGCAAGACTCGTCGCTCCGTTTGCAATGATCGCCGAAAGCATTGAAGTAGGCGCAGATATGCAGTGAAAAATGGATGATGACGATGGTAAGAGTTCATGTGCGGACTATATAACAATATTCGTAACTCAATAAGCATTCGTTGCAGCTCAAAGAGCCGGTTTCGGAGCACTTCAGTGCCTACGTCACGCACGTCACGCGATGGCTCAGCTTGCACTCACTCTGGCATATCTTAGGCTACTCGTAGTGAATGCCACCGCTACTGATTATGATAGCGATGCCAAACGAGAAGCACGAATATCTGTAGCAGCATGTCGGTAGACCTGCAAACGAATGTCTTCGTAGTGTGACTCTATCTACACGTCAAGCAATTTCGTTCACATGAGGAGCGAGAAGCCGCGCTATTAGAAGAGAAGGACGCGGGTGAAAGTGTATTCCCTCTAGGCCAAATCAACTTCCAAATCTACTGTGTGTTGTGCATGTAAGAAGCCCGCCTCAACCAGCGTTTTTTTTTTTTGCTTCCTTCACCACTATGGATGCATGTGGAGCCGTGAAGCGTTCACATTATGAACACTGTCGTACTACAGACGCGCGCAAGCATGTGGTTTGCGAGTAGTAAATTTCAAAAGCGAATTCAATATGAAGCCGATAATGGTATAACCAGAATTAACGCTCAAGTTAACCTAATACTCTTCTGATAGTTTTCAAACAGAAAGGAAACTTTTTTAAAAATATTCCTAGAACTCCAAAACAGTTTATTTGAAATAAATATTCACGAGCTGTCACAAAATAATACTACTATTATGAAAACTGCGATAGTCTTGTATACAGCAGCGACCATAGCCTTCAAAATAGTTTTCAACTGTATGTCAAAATGCCTCAGCAACTCCGTTATTGAAGTTAAAACGCTGTTGCCAGCTTTTATATAATATTTCAGCGTAAAATCTAAACAATTTTGAACCGAACACCATGCATTCAGCTAAAGATTTATTGGAACAGGCAAAATTATCACAACATATACCCTGGCACAGAGTGCATGTAAAAATAAGTGTTGAAAGCTGTATGTGTAAGATCAATTTATGTGAACAAGAGTCTTACTGGCATGTATTTTGATCCGTGAAGCTAAATGCAGTGATAGTTCGTAACTTCAATGATGAAAAGAAGAAAGGATTAATGTGATGCAGTTCCACCACAGTAAAAACAGAGTGAAAGTGCAGTATGCAGGAAAAACGCTTTATCTGGTACTGGTTATAGAATCAATAGTTCTGCCAATACTTGGGCTGAATTTATTGTGGTAGTTCAGGGATTACAAAAACAAAATGAACCTTAAGCTGATCCCAAGTTTTGCTGTTTCAGGGTTGTGCCATCGGGGCTATTTATTTTGAAATATTGGGTATTTCGTGTATGTACAAATAAATTTGACTAGCAAATGCTATTTTGTCTGTTAGTTAAACATTTGCTTACGCCTGGTAGTGTTGGTGCTGCCACTGACCCACCATCTTTTTGTGTGAATGTGACTGGGCATCTTTAAACATCACAGTGCTTTTTGTTTTTTGTGCTGTATCCCATCTCTGATTGAACACACCCTTGCACATGGCTCAAGGTATGTAAATGAAAAAAAGAAAACGCACCTGGCCACAAGTGATGCCAATTCGTGACATCCAATGCAAGTAAAAACATAAGTGTATTTGGTGAAAGTTGCTCTTAATCTTGCCGTCTATTAGTAAGAAGGATCAATTTATTGCTAATCTTTTTTACTCTTAGCTTACATCAGTTAACTAAGCATAAGCCTGTTCATAATAACTTACTTGTTTATTATTGCATTATTTGTGCAATAATGATAAAACACAAGGTCAGACAGCACAAATAAATCTGCTGAGATAGGAATAAAGTTAACTAAGCAAACTACAAAAAAGCACATTTTAATACTCAGCACATGCCAGACAGAAAATTCAGTGAGTGCCAATACATAGGCAAAATTCTCGCCGAAATGACGAGTGGCAACGTGGATAAATTATAATTGTTAATATCAACAAAAAGTACTTTTTGACAAGCTTTGGAACCTTCCATTTTATGGCTCAAGTTGAGTCAAATGCTTACATATTTTGAGTGCTTTGTTGCAAAACAATAATAAAAACAAATGTAAAACCTCACATGAACGTTTAAATGTTATCCTGATGTAAAAAAAAAGAAAATGCCATATGGTATATGTTTTTGCCAGAGAATTCTGGATATGAGAAGATTAATTAGGGCTGTCATAAGATGTGTTGAAAATTAAAAATTACTCGCCACTTCAAACTGCTTGGGGAATGTGAAGTTCACATATATTGTTATTACAGATATGTGAATTGCTTTATATATTTCTCACAGCAATAACACACGCAGCACAACACGCCATATTCAAATGTTTTTTTGGTCTTTAGGGATAAAAATATCTTTTTACTTCGGATAAATTTAGCAAATAATTCACAAGTCTGACAACTAAGTACATGCGTATTGCCCACGTGTGTTTTCTTTCGATAAAGTGGGGTTTCACCCACAAAGACTTTAAGCAACACTAGGCGCAGCAGTTTTTCAGGAGCTCCGTGATAACTTGAGATCACACTGTTAAGTTTGTGGACAAGACACGAATAGTCTAGTGCTTACGCAGCAACCAGCAATAACAACAGAATTTTCAATAGCACTTGTATAAAACCAGATGCACTGTACTGCTTGTCAGAATATTGATGGCTTACGCACTGTTTACCGCTATTAGGGCAGATTATGTATTGCTTGTAGTTTTGCTTTCTATACTTCAGGAAAATATTCACTAAAATAAAAACTTTGGTCTCAACCCCACCGACTACTGCAGTTTTCAACATCATGACCACGTGACAATATTAGTTATGTCTCTCCAAGAGGTGTTTACATCTATAAATCCAGAAAGTTGAAATTTCATTTTTAGAAATCTGCAGATGTACAACTGCAAATATATAAAATATACTACAAACAGCTACCTTTTTTGTTTTATTGTGAATTCATTTGGTGAAGCAAAGCAGTACACAAGTGCCACTATTGATAGTGACTATGTGACATAGCCCATTGATCCTTAAAGCAGCTTGCATCTCAAGCTGTCTTGTATGGTCTACGAGTGAAAGTTCCTAAACAAACTTCCAAATTAGGCAATTGTTGCGGATGATTGCGACCGCACGACGACAAGCAGGAGAACCAAAGAGAAAGAAAAATGGGAAGGTGCGAGCGGTAGAAATAAACATGGACGTTCTTGGTGTAGGGCTCTGGTCTTGAATACACAACAGCAATGACGTGCTGGTCACAATGGCCTGCTTGTGGTCCCCCATTTTGTCAGATTAGCAATAGGATGTAAAGAGCTCTTCTAATTGCACAGCAGAAGTTCTTGGACACCATTATTATTAAAGAACTCGTGCATAGCTAATGGCTTAAAAATTCACACAAATAACACATTGTTCATTATCTTCCATTTGAGTCATAATGCTCTTTCACCTACCACGGCTACTACTATCAAGAGCCACAGACACCTTTGTTTCACTAAGTTCACATTCTTGGGAGTACTCCTAGCTGCCCATCTAAAGTACTATCATCACATTTCACTTATAAGACAGAGGAAAGCTCATGGTATCAGAACATTAATTAAAGAATGACCATGTTTCAACTTTGCTTGAGCTATACTACGTCATTATCCACAGTGTAGTGGAGCATACCAACGCGTATGCGCCTTCGGAAGACAGCCAAAAGCCCGTGCTCTGATTGCTCGAGAACCTGTGCCGCCTTTGCCAGACTTGCTGTTCGCCCATTTTCCGTCGCGACTTTCCTGTGCCCACATCACTGAAAGCCCTAAGAAGTTTTGTCGGTCTCTGCTCCTACCTTCGTCGCTTCGAGCGCAACTTCGCGTCCATCATCGCACCTCTCACGAGTCTGCTTTCCAACAGCAAAGGCATATCTGCATGGTCACCTGCATCTCACGACGCATTTCGCCAGCTGCGCCGCCTGCTGACCTCACCACCTATTCTTCGTCACTTCGACCCTGCTGCGGCCACAGAACTTCACACCGATGCAAGTGGCATCGGTCTTGGTGCAGTTTTGGCACAACGGAAAGGCACCCAAGCTGAATACGTAGTCGCCTATGCAAGTCGCGCTCTCAAGAAGGCTGAATTGAATTACTCCGTGACAGAGAATGAGTGTTTGGCCATAATCTGGGCGTTGACAAAGTTTCGCCCGTACTTTTACGGCCATCCTTTCGACGTGGTCACAGACCACCACGCTTTATGTTGGCTTTCCACCTTGAAAGACTCGTCCGGACGCCTGGGGCGTTGGGCACTGCAATTGCAAGAATACGACATCCGTGTCGTATATCGTTCCGGTCGCAAGCATGCGGATGCCGATGCACTTTCGCGATCGCCATTAACACCAGATGTGGCTTCTCTGTCTCCCCCTTATACCACCTTGTCACCACTCGACACGACTGACATGCTTTCGGAGCAGCGTAAAGATCCATACCTTGCTTTGTTAGTCGACTACCTTACCGATCAGTCTGCTGTCCCTTCCACGAGAGCGCTACGCCGGCAAGCAGCTCACTTTTCCTTACGAGACAACATTCTGTACCACCGCAACTACATGCCTGGTGGTCGGAAGTGGCTCCTTGCTGTCCCAACTCATATGCGCTCTGACATCTGCATGAATTTCCATGCAGATCCCCAAAGTGCTCACGCAGGTGTCCTGTAAACCTACGAAAGGCTGCGCCAACGCTATTACTGGCGAGGAATGTATCGCTTTGTGCAGAAATACGTTGAGTCTTGCACCTCTTGCCAACAGAACAAGACACCTCCGCGGCACCTTACTGGCATGTTACAGCCGCTCCCGTGCCCGGCTCGCCCATTCGACCGCGTGGGTATAGACATCTATGGCCCCCTCCCATATAGTAGCTCTGGAAACCGGTGGATTATTGTCGGTGTCGATCATCTGACACGTTACGCTGAGACTGCAGCTCTACCGGCAGCAACCGCCCACGAAGTTACACTCTTCATTCTCCGCAGCTTCATTCTACGCCATGGTGCTCCGCGGGAATTACTCAGTGATAGGGGTCGAGTGCTCCTGTCGGAGGTCATCCAAGCTATCCTCGCTGAATGCAACATTATCCACCGGAAATCTACTGCATACCATCCACAGACAAATGGTCTTACTGATCGGTTCAACCGCACACTTGGCGACATGCTGAGGATGTACACCTCCTCCGACCACACTAAGTGGGACGCTGTATTGCCCTTTGTTACCTTCGCTTATAACACCGCGACGCAAACGACTACCGGTTTTTTCCCCGTTCTTTCTATTGTACGGCCGCGAACCTTCCAACCCACTCGACATTATACTACCGTATCGCCCTGATGCATCAGAGTGCTCCCCGCTTTCGGAAGTCACCAGATACGCTGAAGACTGCCGTCAGTTGGCTCGGTCTCTGACAAGTGAGGCTCAAAGTCTACAAAAGACTCGACACGACGACGCTCACCACATAGCTCCTACATTTCGTGCTGGCTCCCTTGTGTGGCTTTGGGTGCCCCCGCACGTTCCTAGCCTGTCTTCTAAACTTCTGGCCCGGTACCATGGTCCCTACCGTGTCATTGACGCGACCTCCCCGGTGAATTACGTCATCGAGCCATTAACACAATCACCAGAGTTGCGCCGTCGAGGACGCGAGACCGTACACGTCGACCGTCTCAAGCCCTACTACGACCCCCTCATTGTGCTTACTCCCTGAGTCGCCAGAATGGCTACCCTTCACCCCGGGGGTATTGTAGTGGAGCATACGCACCAACGCGTATGCGCCTTCGGAAGACAACGAAAAGCCCGTGCTCTGATTGCTCGAGAACCTGTGCCGCCTTTGCCAGACTTGCTGTTCGCCCGTTTACCGTCGCGACCTCATTGCGACTCCTCTGTTCGAATAAACATCATCGCAACAGTCATATTATTTAATGCATCACGTTATGGGCAAACACCTATCCATCTCATATCCTCTCACTTCAACGTCTCCAAAACCAATGCACTGCGCATCCTAATAGTCAGTACTCTATTTCCCAGCGTGCCCCCACGTTTTCAGCAACAAAGTGTACTAACAGTGTGAAATTTATTCAAACATACACTGAGGATTCTTCTATTATGTGTTTGAACGCTTCCATAACAGCCAATGTCTTGTGAAAATTTCAATTGGTAAATGCTAGTCTCACCGGGTTCGCCTCTAACAACAATTTTTTACTACCGCATACATGAACTAACTACGGCAAACACACTACCATAATTGCTGCCATACATTTTTGGAATTCAATACCACTATGCACTAAACAATGGTCATTCAATACTTTTAAGTAGATTTGAAATGTCTGGTGTGTCAATAATTGAAGTCCCCTTTGTTCAATATTCTACCGTCATCTTTTTCATAGCCATGTATAGTTACTGAAGATTGTTTTATTACCATTTCAGCTGGAATTTACAATAAAAGTTAGCCTTGTCTTCATTTCTATCATAAAAACTTGCCACTTTTTAGTTGCCACTTTTCTATAGTTATCAACATGTATATTTTTCACAGGAGCCTTGAGCCTTTAAGCCTTGTGCTATAGGACCTCCTTTTGTATATACTAACCCATATTCGTTTACGTATTTTGCAACACATAAACATTCTTGACCGACTGACCTATATAGCCATAACACAGCAGACAAATTGACAGGACAGACCGAATGGCTTACCCTATGAAAATTTAATTGTTTAAAATATCACCAGAAAAAAGCATTTCAATTCAAGGATTATGAACGTGCTAGAAATTGAAGTCATAGCACAGTGGAAAGTACACCCACCCCTCGAAAAGTTGAGGTGGGTTCGACTTTGATTTCACCTCTGATGACAGACAGTACTGCGGTGGAACTGTGCTTGCAGATGACCTAACAGACCAGATTTTGCTTGTTTTAGGTTATGTGCAGGCGAAAACATCCAGCACTACAAACTGTATTTGCCATTTTTTTTATTCAAAGTGAATAGGAAGTCTCCATAAGAGCAGGTTTGCTCTCGCAATTAATGAATTCATTTTACATTTTCAAATCTTAGCAAAGGTTATGTTTCACAACAGTTTCTTGTCAAGCAGAATGAGAAATTATGTGTACTAAACGCCTTCAGAAAAAGTCCACAAAGGCGGATGCTGTCCTTACTGCAGTACTTGTCCACACTGAGCCGAGCAGCAGTACGCGGCAGCATCCCAGCTCCGGTCACTGATCCACATTGCTTCAGAGGCCAGCCTAGAAGTAGCAGAGGATAAAACAAAATGGTTTTAAATTTTGAGTTCAGCCACCTGCTGTCTAGCGAAATTTATAGTTTTTTTAGGACAGTTGTATGGGAAGAAGTCTGCACATTTAGGTGTGTCATGATCACAGAGCAAGTCACAGAGATGGCATGACATCGAGTACCAAACCGACAGCTGCACAAGTGGCTAAACCAAATACTGAATGCAAGAAATGGAAGCAGAGAGAGGTTTGAGTTGTTAAAAATTATGTGACATAATCTCGTATTTAGTCTACTAGAGTGCTCTACCATTCAAGCTGAATACACATGAATCACAATAGTGAATAGGAGCGATACTCAAATAGCGAGATGAAAGACTGCCAAGTCGTTTCTAACTTTGTGTGGTTGGTTGCCGCAACTACACGTTCAACAAAGCGAGAGTGAATTGCACTACAACAAAGAAAGAAGCACCAGCTATCCTAAAGGCACCCAGGAGCTTCCACGAAAGCTGATGGTGCAGTATCTGTATTGGGGATTCCACTAGCTGATGTGTAAAACAGTAAATGCTGTCAAGTTTTGAGAAGAAACTGAAGCTCTAAAACGGACACAAGCAGGATTGATCATAGTGCCATTCATACTAATTAAAATATTCAATCTCTACCATAACTGCTGTCATTTGGGTGGTCATGACGGCATCTAGTGGACATGCATAAAACTAAACAAGCGGTTTGCATAATCTGGCATAAAAGAAGAAACAACAAAATAATCATATCATGAGTGCCAGAATAATAAATTAAAGTTTAGGCAGCTGACTTGACTTATGGTTCAATCACGACACTTTTCTGCACTGTTCGAGGTCAATCACATGGACTTAAGAGAATTTTGTAAAAAAAAATCCAAAGGTTAACACTTGTAAAAAGTTGGTGGCAGCAAAAGCAGAACAGGCCATATAACAGTCTGATTTCCTTTTTAAGCTAAAAGATGTCTAACAAAAAGTCAGTATTAGTGAGGCAGTGAACCAGACTCACCAAGACATCAACCCAATAAACGAGCAAACCAACAGCGAATCGCGCTCAGGTGTACTGCTCCATGTCGTTCAGCAGTTAATTGGCTAGTGAAGCCAGCTAATTAAGATATAATGTAATACTTAAGCATGTGTCCAAACTTCCCAGAAGGATGGAAGAGCTGCCTTTAAATGATGTAGCTCATCCTGCACAGCCGTAAAAAGCATCTCTTGGGTGCACACTTCTTATGCATTTTTACATACTGCAGCCTCAATGAGGCTATTGCAGGAGTGGGGGAAAACAAGAACAAAAATAAACATTCATGAACGGACTATTGACTGCTCCTGCAAAGCAACATATTTACCAGCCAACGTAGCTGTGAGTTGAAATGATTACCAGCCTGACAGAAGAGAGAACTAAAGAGGGTGAAGCTAACTACAGAAAGAGAGTGAAAAGGAACTTCGAGAAAAAAACAGAATACAGCGGCACCAAGATTGAGGCTCGGGACTTGGTGCTAGCGATGAAAGAATTGCAAAACTCAGAAGCGAGTCACAGAGGGCCATTGTCTTTTGTCAAAATGGCAAGCCAGCTGGGACATTTAAAGACTGCCTGATACGTTGGCCTCAATAGCTCCTTCGAATGGGCCCCCACAGCCAATATTCTAAAGGAGTACGACACCACTTTTCAAAGGTGAGTTTACCCTGCCATGCGAATTTTATGGATACAAAGATCACTCTGAGCAAGTAAGAAACAAATAAAATTGTGATAAATATATTATTTCTTATATTAAAGTTGGGTTTCCCGTGGCGCATCAGGCAATTCCAGGGACTTCATGCTACAATCTGGCTAGTTCTGATGACATCAGGTACCAAAATGGCCACTCAGCGTCACAAAATCTATTAAAATAACTGCTTGTGTGTTGGCAATGGAGCCGCATTGCGTAGCAGTCGAGCGAGTTTCACGATTTCTCGCACAAGCACACGAAGAGGAGCTCATATTGTGTTATGATGTCAGGGTACTGTAGATATGGAAACTAGGTTTTAAAATGATACTGTTATTACTTTTGCGGAGTGCACTCGCACTTTGCAGTACATTTTCTAGATCCTTGCGGGTTAGGCTTTTTATTTTACGCAAGAAAATAAAAAAACATTTGCAGTTAGAGCCCCTTTATCATCCGGGGAGGTTAGAAAACAAGTGCTGCGGAAGTGAAGCAAGCATAACCAGTTGCAAAAGACAAATGATTTCTTGCATAGGCAACTAGAAGGACTGAGGTATTAGAGAAGTTAGAAATGATGACAAGAAGAGAATGTGTCTCTGTATTATGTGCAGTCTTTTTACATACCACCTGTGAGCAACTTGTACGATACGCCAAGTTTAGTCTGCATTGAAAGAAAAATGTGAACTAACTTTTACAAGATCAGGGAAATTTCTGTATGTTTTTTAAACAATGCATAACAAATATGTGCCAATAGCATAGAATTTCGCCATTTTGTTAGTTACACTTTTAAGTATAATTATGGTAATAATGTTAGCATATAATCTGTACAAATCAAACATTACCTGTCAACCTGAACTCTAATGATGTTTTCTTCTTCTTTTTTCATGGAGCCAAACCAAGCAGTGTTACAAACGGCCCAAGAAATTTCTCAGCAAGGTGCTGCAAACAGATAACGAACTATTCATAAACTGATCATTCACACCCCTACAGCTAGTGTAGCATTCCCTGCCACGTGCACTCGGCACACAATCATAATTCATTTGCCTTACACGAACATGCATTCTTTGTAAAAGGGAATGCCAAGGAGGGTGCATTTTTTAACACTACGCGCAACTTAGCTGCAGCTGGTTATTCCCTTCATTCACAGGGTATTTGTCAAATAATTTACGTGTAAAGAATGCAAGCTCAAACCGCTAATGATTCCGGATTGCAGTTTTGATGTACACACTGCACTCTTTCCCACACTAACTGCAGCGATTTGCAACATGATGCTTACTCTGGGCACGCGATCGTAAAGATTCCCACATGCCTTCCCCAAAATACATAGCAGCTCTGCGTTGAAGCCTCAAGTACCACATGCTACATTGTTATTATTTGATAGCTTTCGACAAACACTCAAAGCTGTGGGTTCCAGTTTAATTTTCTTTTAGATGCGGAAGCATCTTATAGTCGCGCCTTGTAGTGCACCGTCCGCGCCGTCCGCACCGCTTCTCGAACATTCGACAGCTGACGCGCGCGCATGCGCCGTCGCGCCGTCGCCTTCGAGAACATTCGACAGCTGACAGCGCATGCGCCGTCGCGCCGTCGCCATCTGTGCCGCGCGCGCGCTTCTCCTTCCAGAACATTCGACAGCTGACAGCGCATGCGCCGTCGCGCTGTATATATACTCAAGGTCGGCGCTCGCTCGCTCAGTTGCCGCTCGTCCGTTGGTTTGTATGGCGCGTCGACGTCCGAAGTCGCCGTGAAATGAATGCCAACGAATCCACAAACAGAATGATCGACGTCCAACGACCTGCGGGCGGAGTGGGAATTTACGTCAAGCGTGACGTCGACAACGACGACGACTCCTTCATTGACCTCCGACTACAGCCCGGCGTTCAACAACGCGCCAACGGCGAGCACTGCGTTGCTACCGTCTGTGGCGTCGACGTCATGACGATGTACCTCGCGCCAAACCTCTCTCGTGCCGCCGTAGAAAAGTACGTCGACGAGGCCGTGCAAGATTACAGAAAACAACAACCGCAACATCGACCGTTCATGCTAGTTGGCGACTTCAACGTCGACGTCATCAAGGACGATTGGATAGTCGAATACATGGCGTCGCGACACTCGCTGAAACGAGCAACGCACGACGACTGCAAACACCACCAGCCGACCACCATTCGCGGAACCTGCATCGACCACGTCTTTGCAAATTTCGACCTACGACCGATGCAACCCGATCCACTCACTCTTTACTTTACCGACCACAAAGCCATCGTCCTCAAAGTTCGTCGCAATAAATAAAACACCGCCCTTTCGCATACGTGCCGTACGTGCTCACTCATTTAACACCCCATTTCACAACCACGTTAACCAATTTAGCTATCGACCCAAGTTAGTCGCAATTTAACACCCCATTTCACAACCACGTTAACCAATGTAGCCATCGACCCAAGTAAGTCGCACTTTAACACCCCGTTAACCAATTATATGCTCCGCATCCTCCTCAGTGTTCCCCCGAGGGAAGCTGCGGGCAATTTTTTGTCGTGTTTTAATTTATTCCACTGAAGTCTATGCGCACTAAATGCTCTGTGCAACAGCAGCAATAGTTGTGCTCGCACTGGGTAGCGTAGTAACCGAAGCTGTGAATGACCTAGCATCGTTCGCGAACTTGAGCGCACCGACGGTCTCGTAAGCAAGCATTTTATGGCTCTGTTCGGAACTGCAAAAAAGAACCTACCAAGACCAGCATCTCGACGAATTCTTAATCTTTACTGGATACGAGGGTCCACTTCTTGGTGTCTCCTGCAGTCGTTGAAAGCGGACCATCACTGTCGGCGGCAGTGAAGTGCAGCTTCGGTAGAGGCACGCTCACAGCGTTTTTCGGCACACTTGAAGTTTCCGCGCGTCCCTCCGAATGTTCGGAAAGCGTTTTTCTCGATCAATATCACCTCAGCAAATACAGTGCGCGCGAAGTCTTGCCTGGCAGCGGCCTGCAGCATCGTCATGGGCGCAGCCATGTTTGCTGACGACATCACGCACGAACCAATGAACGCTCAGCTTCCGAGAGCCTTGTAAGAGCGCCTGGCACAGTGCATTGTGGGTGGGTCTATCCGCTCGCCTTTGTAAACTCGCAACCCGGCATCTTTTCAAGGACGGTCGACAAAGTTGACGGTATCTTCAAACAAGAAGTTTTTCGTTCATTCGTCTGTCGTTCCACTCAGTGGAAAGGTGCCCCCATGCAGTGATTGTGTCAGAAGCTTTTTATGGAGACATTTTTTAAAGGCACGGCCTGCATTCGTCTGTCGTTCCACTCAGTGGAAAGGTGCCCTCATGCAATGAATGTGTCAGAAGCTTTTTATGGTGACATTTTTAAAGGCAAGACCTGTTCAAATTCAATTTGAAGCTTTGAATGCCTGAAATAAGTGTGTTTTAGAATAAAGCGCGAGACAGACGTGCGATTTTCTCTGCGATTAGGCGTGCGGTGCGACGATGCGACTGCCGGAGTGGTGACGTTTTGTGACGTATCCTCGCGTCGCACCGCCGCATAGCCGGTGCGACGAGCATCAAATCGGCCAGATATTTTCGTCGCATAATCGCACCGCCGCATGGCAGCAGCCAATCACAGCGCGAGCATACGAGTGGCGTCACGATGCTAGTGGCGCCATCTCCCTGTCGCCGCTCCCATCACCCGTGGTCCAAGGCTCCAAACGAGATGATAGAGTGGCGCGGGCCTCGATTTGTTAATTTCACCGGCTGCGGCGGTGTCACAAACATCGAGTACATTTCCCCGGTGTCGTTATATTATTTCGGATTGAATAAAGTGATGCTTGAAGCGTGCATTTTCTGCACGACAACGCCCACTTTGAAACCGCTAGTGAGGCCGGAGATCGTGAGCAGCGATGCAAGGTCATCTCGCAGGTAAACAGAGCTACCGGCGTCTCTGCGCTGGCTCGCTTCGCTTCCACCTTTGCTCTTCACATCGATAGCATCGATAAAGTAATAATGTATGCTCACGCCTTACATGCGAGTGCAATGCTTGATAGTGTTTTCAAAAACAAGCGCTCGATGACGAGCTCGCGTCTGAGCGGCGTAGGTGACTGCCGGCGCCAGCGATGCTAGGCCTACCTGTCGGAGTCGTGAATAATCAGCTGTTGCCGTAGTTACGACGTGCTTGTCGTTCACGAATGCGATTTATTAATCATTTTTTGTGTAACGACGCGTGGCTGTGTAATGCTGTTTGTTTTGAGCCTCATTACGACGATAGCAAGTTGTTCGACCCTGCATGCCGAGGCGCCGCAGGGGGGTGGAGCCTGCCGCTCATAGCTTCTTCGCCCCCGTAAGTCCCAAAACGTCGCATGCGGCACGCCGCACCATGCGACGCCCCATCGCACGGAAAATCGCACGTTTGTCTCACGTCTAATCCGCACAGTAGCCTCTGAGATGCGTTCCGGCGCAGTGTTTCACAACTTCACGACTACATCTAAACGTGAGGCCACGTGGCAATCACCATGGTCAGCCTGCACATTGAAGCGCGCTGCTTTGCTGGTGCGCACCTTCTTTTTCGTGTTCATTGTCAGCTAGCACCTGAGCCACTATGGCTGGCTAATTAGCCATTTGGCTATGTGGTATAGCTGGCTAGTTAAGCTAATACATGCTATGACTTAGGTAATTAGGTCTAATCGTGCTAATACCAAGGTAACACAACCAAAACACTTCATTTCATTCACAAATAAGACCAACCTTCTTAACTTTATATATACATTAGGAAACACAACTATTCAATAAAGCAACCAAGTAAAATACTTAGGCGTTACCGATCTCATCGAACCTCAACTGGGAACCACATGTTTTAGCCATATGTCGTAAAGCGGAGAGGAAGCTATCCGTCCTGAGGAGAAAATTGCGCACTGCACCATCACACCTTAACCTAATGCATACAAAACACTAATTATACCATTTTAAGAGTAAGCCAATCTCATCTGGAGCCCACATTAAAAGCGCCTCATTATAAAATAGAAAGAATACAAAAACTGCCAGTTAGATTTGTATATTCAGACTTCTCGAGACAATCCAATTCTTCAGGCTTGCTCGTAAGGGCAAACTTAAAACCTCTTTCGCGACGCAGAATTATCTCACGACTAAAATTTTTTTATCAATTATATCATGGTCTGCCGCATGTTTTGATGTCATTACCTACTAGAACCATGCAAACACTCATCGCGACTGAATCTTTCTAAAGCTATTCACCAACCTTTCAATCGTGTTTGCGCTCACAAAAATTCCTTTTTCCGTCAGCTATTCACCATTGGAGTAGACTAGAAAACAATATTGTGTGCTGTAACACCATTAAATCATTCATGAACATAATACAGTGCGTCCATTATGAACTATGAGCTGTATGACATTGTATCGTTTTTCTTGTTATTTCGTTATGTATTTTCTTTCGATGCTTAGTATGTATTTTCTTGTCTCCACTCCTGCATGGGCCGTGAAAAGCCTGCAGTGTATTAAGAAAAATAAACAAAACCACGCCACATTCTAAAAATACCAATGTAATAAAGGCATGTCAAGCTCGAACAGTGCTTTAGAGGCGACATTTTGCTTTAGAGGTGAAATTTAGTGGCGAGATTTGTCACGACCTAAATTTAATTTTTTTTATTTGAGACGACTCGTATTCAAAGTTTACATGAATTAGTACACATAAATCAGTTATCCTGATCCATCGCGCATGCTAGTCGTCGGGCTGAAAAATTGTTAAGTTTATTTAAGTATGGGAGTACTGTACATAAACGGCATTGCCAATATAAATGAAAGCCGACAATGGTGCCAAGAAAATTTTAAGGAATGTTGTTGGCAGCCATAACAGTGTACGCAGTTATCTCTTGGCTCTATTTCCTTTCTTTACATTTACATTGCTTTGACTACTAATAATTGCATACCGTGTATTTTTCTTAGCCCCATTATCTACTAGTTCTCCATAATATAGTATCTGACAAAAAACAATTTATAGAAGGTGCACTTATTTCCTTCATTCATAGTGATGGCCTCGTTCTGTCGGCGTCTCTCATAATCTTATGGTGGTTTTGGGACCTTAAACCCCATATATCAATCAATCATGGCCTCGTTCTGTCAGTTTAATGCCTTCAGGTAGTATACAAGGGTATTTTGGTCATATACGAGCCTTAATAAGTTCACGTGCTACATGGCGCAATGAGGCAAACACAATTGTGATGCGCACTCGTCGTAATGGCTACTTTCGGCGCTTACCGACACTCCCACTTTTAAATGGACATATATACCCTTTATGGTGGATGGAGACGACCTCTATTGTAGCTCAGTGGTTCATCGGACGTGTTACTCGAAGGTCGCAAGTTTGGTCCCTGCAGGTGGCAAGTTAGATTTTTGTGCACTTCTCGTTCTTCACGTTTGCATCATAATTACTACTCGTAACATGCCGAATACTTTCCCTTTCATCACAGTTTGTGAGTTGTCATTAATTTTGCGTTTAACAAAGAGGACGATCCCTAAAATTTTAAATTGCCCGTACATATTGTTACGTAGGGTAAGGTAACTTAAGGGTAGTTTTTAATGGGCACTGAGTCCACGATCACTGTATGATGATGATGATAATCTTTTTCAGCGATGCCTCGTACCCACTCAGGCGGATCGCAGTAGAAGGAACGTCGGCTTCCCTCTCTACCCGCGCTTCCCTTGTTTCTCCTGGTAGTGACACTCCGTATCATTCCTCATGTCTCAGACGAAGCCCTCTGGGCGAGTCATTCTTGTATTCTTCGTGTAAACGGCTTCGGTTTCTTGTAAACGTATTTGTTAACGGTATAGCTAATGAACAAGTACCTCATTAGCTAATTATCTGATTTGTGGCAAGATTGTTTGAATCGTCAAATTTTGCCTCTGCCTGCAAACCCCACACCCTCGCCGCCATCCAGCCCCCGGTGGGTCTGTTCTCCTACTCGACAAGTAGCAGCCTCCGATTTAGAGGGCACTTTGAAACCGCTGGAAAAAGTATTGCAAATACCTTCAATTGGTGCAAATTTGTAAGCCTAATATCGCGACTGTGATATTTTCTATGTATCCATTGATAGGACCTTAGCGCGGAAAGGACTACGTTTAGGAGTAGAGTTCCGGATGGATGGTTTTATATGTCACATTGAAGATACAGTAACAGACAGGCAAACACTTGGCATTTCCCACCACTATGGGATATCAGAACTGCAAAACGTGAAAACTTTTCACTACCGTTCAGTAGCAAGTAAAAGAACGTGAATCAATGACAACACTTTCCATTTTTTTGCTCTTAACTTAAAAAAATATGGGTGTCCAGGATACCTCGCGTAATCTTTTGCTTTTCGAGAAATGCATAGGGAATCATGTGGGGCAGTCTCAAAAACATACGTGCTCACGCACCTGTTTGAATACAAAGCCATTGTTTTCGGTGTTAGGCTCTCTTGTATAACTCTTCAAAACGTTTCATCAAGTCTTTCATTATCAGTTAATCCTCGCGTGTAGCGTCTGAAGAAAGTTCTTGTCGACCAGCGGAGGACTGGTCCGGTTGGTGCCCTCCGCCTTCGAGACTGCAGTTTTTCCACTTTCCCGCTGTGCTCGCTGTCATGCCTCTGTGATTAGGTGTCGATCGCCTGCTCTCTAGTGTGGCGCCCAGGTGAGGGGCGCTACTGCTGGTGTTGTGGCTCCGTGCGCTCTGCATGATACCTTTCGGTGACCAACGAGAGCCATTGAAAGTGTTCTTGGCGTGCTGTGACGTTCACCTCTTCTTTGAGTCGGCCTGCAGAGGACTCGTCCGGTCGGTGACCTTTGCCTTCTAGACTTTGCAGTTTTAACACTTTCCCGCCATGCACAGTGTCATCGCTCTCTGAATCGGTGTTGATTGCCTGCTCTCTAGTGCGGCGCCTAGGTGAGGGGCGGTACTGCGGGTGTTCTGCACCCGGGCGCTCTGCATGGGACCTTTCGGTGGCGTTCATGGCGTGATGTGACGTTCACCTCTTCTTCGAGTCGGCCAACAGAGGACTGGTCTGGTCGGTGCCCTTCACATCAGAGACTTTGCAGTTTTGGCCCTCTGCCACTGTGCTCGGTGTCGTGGTTCTCTGAATGTCATGGTTTTCTGGTGTTGATTGCCAGCTCTCTAGTGCGGCGCCTAGGTTAGGGGCGGCACTCTGGGTGTTCTGGGCCCGGGCGCTCTTTACGGGACCTTTTCGTGGCGTTCATGGCACGATGTGACGTTCACCTCTTCTTCGAGTCGGCTAGCAGAGGTCTAGTCTGGTCGGTGCCCTTCGCCTTGAAGACTTTGCAGTTTTGGCACTCTGCCGCCGTGCTCGATATCATGGTTCTCTGAATTGGTGTTGATCACCTGCTCTGAAGTGCGGCGCCTAGGTGAGGGGTGGTACTGCTGGTGTTGTGGGCCTAGACGTTCTGCATTTGACCTTCCGGTGGCTAGCCAGTGCCATTGGAGGTGTTCTTCGCGTGATGTGACGTTCAGCTCTTCTTCGAGTTGGCTAGAAAGGGGCTGGCCTGGTCGGCACCCATCGCCTTCGAGAGTTTGCAGTTTTGGCAATTGACCACCGTGCTCGCTGCTACGGCTTTCCGAATCGGTGTTGATTGCCTGCTCTCTAGTTCGGCGCCTAGGCTTGGGGCGGTTCTGCTGGTGTCGTGGGCCAGGATGTTCCCGATCTAACGTTGCGCTTGTCGATGACCGCCATCGCAGGTAAGCTTAGGGAGATGTGACGTTCTCCTGTCCTGGGAGTTTTTGCTTTTTGGGGCCAGTGGCCTATGGTGTATTTTGCTCTTCTGAACTACAAGAACTTTAGCGACCATTGCTCATGGGGTTGGCATTGGTGAGTTCATCTCCATGGTGCAATGGCCTCACCCGGTGGCGCACGCTGCTGTGCCAGCCGTTTCCAGCAGAATATTTTGAGCCTGCTATATTCGCGGTGATCTGATTATAAGTTTCACATGCTGCGCCCTCATCCCGTTTGATTGCTCTTTCCACATATATGTTGCATGCGTGTTCTACTTCAGTTGCCACTGCTGTTTTCGGTGCACGCAGTCGTCCTCCGTCAGAATCATGGGTAGGTGTACCGGATTGTGGCTGCGTGTGGTGAGCGTCCACTGGTTTACAGCGTGACAGATCTGGACAGTATTGTCTCACGAAATTGAGGTCGTCTCGAAGGCTTTGTCACTAGCGATAATCATCTCCATCTCCACTCATTGCGTGATAAAAGGCGAGCTGTGTTGGATCTTCGAAGTCCTCAAAGCGCGAATTCTTCCAGCGGTGTGGCGTGCGCTGTGGGGAAGCCGCAAAAACGCCGGCTCACCGTGTCTGCGTTGAATCCTACTCCGAGGTCGATATCTTCGATGAGATTGCTGGAGCTGTGAACACAAAAGAAAGACACTCAGGTAAGTACGTGCAGATAAGTTAACAAATACGTAATATGCAGCTGAAGCTGAAAAGTTCTACTCTTGAAGACAGCAAGAATGCACAGTCAGTTATCTCATGCTGCTCGTCTCGATTCTATAAAATATTGCAGATAAATATGAGGAAGGGTTGTCAGAAGCGGCGCTGGCACCACGGCGGCAACGTGGCTGTAAGCAGATACGCTGCGAGCGTGGTGAAATTGAATGCGATACAAGCAGCCACGCAATAACATAGCTTTTTAAACTTCTGCGAGCATTTGTTCATAGTCTACGTGATAAAGTTGATAAATGAATCACGCCGCTTACTTCCCTACTTCCGTTGCGGGGTGGCATTGCTTCTCGGAGAGAGCAAAAGTGGTGGGGAACCCGATGTTCGCCGAGCACGTCTGTCAATCAAACTGAATAAGGCGTAAACTCGAAGACAGATTTCATGATTTTGAAAAAGGTCCCAGTTAAACTCTCGAAGGCCATGGTTCCTCTGTGACTATCAAACGTTTGATACGGCAGACGCTAAGCAGCAGCTTCTCTGCATATAAAACATTTTGGTCATCTTACACTACTTGTGCAGGGTCGGAGCCATTGAGGAGTTTGTGATAACCTAGCTTCTTCCAGCTTTTCGAATCTATCTTCTACTCATCTGCTTGTCTACCTCCAAGTGAGGGCCGCATAAGTTGTTTTAGTTTTATTTTACTAACTATGTAGGCCTAGTGAACACATCATTGAACACTTGTGATTTATTGATAAGGTATCAATTAAAATTACAATATTTATCTGAGGTGCAATTCTCATAGCCATCTTTGTGTCGAACAATTGAAGGTCATTCCTATTAGCACGATTGTTATAGTCATCTTATCAGTAAAGTATCATTTTCACAGTTTAATCTATTGAGCTCTTTATTAACGTCATGTTAGTTAGCATGGTTTATGTAGTGCGTCAACTAGAATGCTTTAGTAAGCATGGTTCGAGCTTCAGATGGCTTTATTACATTGGTCTTATTGGGATGTGGTGTAGTTACTTGAAGCTTTCCACAACCGTGCAGCCTACTTGCTAATCAGCCAGCTGCAGGGGCTCGAATGCTAGCTAACGATAGACACAACGAAGAAGGCTTGCACCAGCCGAGCAGCGTGCATGGATGTACAGGCTAACCCTGATAATTAACACGTAGCCCCAAGTTTAGTTGTGGTCATGATGTTGTGAAACGGTAAGCCCGAATGAATCTCAGAGGCCACCATGGTGATTGGTCTGAAGCCCACTTGGTACAGGCATTTAAAGCTTTAAAACGTATTTACACATCTCGTTCCTTTAAAAAATGATGGTATTACTACGAGGTTAATGATGAAGAGTTGGACGAAGCTCTTGCTATTTAAAATACCTCGCCCACACCTAAAAAAACTCGTAAGTAAAATGTCATTAAACAGTGTATAATAAACAATGTAGTTTATTACTTCCGGTTTGTTTTTGCTTCATTATGACCACCTTATGGTGTGTGAAATGCAAAGAAAGCAGTTCTTGCACTGGTTGTGCGTGAAAGCTTGCAAGTATGACGTCGATCACGTTCTCTTGATGGTCGTCTTGTGATCGGGGTAATCGAAAAAGATGCACCTGAGTCCGTACCTGCTCGTCATTTATTGCATCTACCAATGTTTTTTTGCGTCCGATACGTCGACATTGAAGGAGCCGACGAGAAGGAAAGGTCTTGACCTGTCGTATACGTGCATGTCGTTGGTCGTGAAACCTTTTTACACCTTCGATTGGAAGATTGGGTGCCAGGTACAGCTCCTCGTGCGGCCTGACGCCGCTGCCGTGCCGCATCGGCCTCCCGCTCTCGTACATCGGCATCTTGTCGGCACGGAAGCCCAGCTCAGGGCACGCTTCTGCCTCGCACGCTAGAACATCAGGGTTTCGTCTTTGAGCGCGAGCCACCGCCGCCTTACGCGCACGTCACTCTGAACCATTGTCCAGCCGCCGACCTCCTGAACACGCACGCGCGTCAAAACTGCTTCTATTTATCTACACCACGCTCTTAGCGTACAGCGCCGCTGAGAAACACGTGATCGCCAACGCCTTCGTGTGACGTCATTCCTATTTTTTCGCGGGCTCGCACATCGCTGTTCTGTCTTCGAGCGCAAGCCGCCGCCAGCTTTCGCGTATCGCACTACAAGTAACGCCATCTAGTATCTTGCATTTTCAGCATATATGCACGCATTAGTTATATGTACAAGTAACGCCCCCGTACGACCGCTTCAAGACATAAGGAGAGGTGCCAACATACACTTATGACGGGACACACCAACCACGCCTTAACGAGCTTCGCCGCTGAAAATGTCACCAGAAAAAGCTTTTGACGCACTTACTGCATGGGCACACCTTTTCACTGAGTGAAACGATGAACAAATAAAGGAAGATACGTCTTGTTTGAAGACACTGCCCAACTTTGTCGATCCTCCTTGACACGATTCGAGGTTTTCGATCACCTTGAGAAGTCTGAGAGGTGGATTTCACTTTTTTTGCACTGTTGACTCTTTCAAAGGGGAGGGGGTGGTGGTGGCCAGAACTCAGTAAGTTCTCAAGTTTTTGCCAAGCTCGGGCAGTACTGCATAAGCGCGAGCCACCTCTTGTGCGCTATTCAGCCCTAGATTGTCCTCATTTGAGCCTTGAGTACTGTACTTCATCTATGCGGAATGCTAGGAAAATTGGTTATGTATCATTATTATTTACTTATACTTACGATTAGTACCTGCTTTCCATCTCAATAGGGTCACTTTTCTCCACAAATAGGGCTTTCTGGAGCGTATTCAGAAGTGTGAGGGACGTGTATATGCGGACGCCGGGCGACGGGAGTAGAAACTACGACTGGTGGGCACATGCATTTTCTCGTGATTCCTCGCCGTGCGTGGTTGCAACCAACTCTCCACTCCCTTTGCCAAAGCGATGGCTGCCGCGAAATGCAATTCTCAAAGCAGCGGATAACCATCGGAGTCGAACGTGAAGCAAAGTCTGACATCACTTCTATTTATATAGCAAGCCCGCACAGTTCGAGTGAAAAACAAGAGTGGTATAATTTCAGGGGAAGATGAAGCCCTGAAGGGTGTAGCTGCACAGGACACTTAGACAAGCGTCTTCGTCAAGGCCACAACTGTTGCAACCTTCAAGCCCGCTTGTTTAAGCCACATCTGATTTTTGCCCACATCCTTTAGCGGGTTAGAATGTTTACCGATGATTCGTCTCCAATCTGAAAAGCCATCTGAAAAAGCGCAACGTGCGAGCTGGCGTTCTGCGTAGGGGACAGCTAGGAGGCAAGACGGGATCTTACCGTTGAAGATCGGTTGGTCACTTCAGGCCTCGTCAGGAACAGGGTCAGCTTGCCGCTCGAGACACTTGTTCACAAGGACTTGGCTTGCACAGTCCACTCTGACGGGAACAAGTGGTGGCTCGCGCACTAGATTATGGCCGCTGCTGCTAAAGATGATGATGATGATGAGGCTTCCTCCTGGCGCGAACCCACGGTAGTCTCTTGAGCAATGACAAGACCCACTATGACTATTGATGGTGTTGTGTGAGAGCAAAACGAAGTGAAACAAAATCACTAACTTTGGTTATATTACATAGGGTTATTGTTGAATTAAAGGGACTTTGCACTGTGCTTCATTGTTCTCGTATTTTGTGTGGCAATCAAAAAACGTGCCCAAAGAAGTAACCATAATCTTGCAGCGCTTTCTCCGGAAACAGCGTGCAAATTTTTAAAGAGAATTTTTCTGTCTGCGTTATGTCTCCTTCAATCAGTGAAAAGAATGCACGCAGCACTGGTCGGTGCCGGTGAAAATGAAAAACTGAAACCGCGTGCGGTTTTAGCAGGATCATCAAGTTTGGTTGTTCATAAAACAAACACCTTAGTGGTTGTTCTAGGCACACACACACTTTTTTGTCGTCTTCATGAGCAGCGGCGGACGCCATAGTCACGTTTCTCCTCCGGTTGCAGGCAGGCAAGCGCCACCAGGCGCCTACTTATACGCGTGAAGAAAAAAAGCAAAACTTCGTTTCTGGCGACATCTAAAGCTGTCTCAAGTGCATAAATTAAATACAAATTCATGTTTAACGTGTCTGCTTTTAAGCAAAACGTGTCACCAGCGAGGAATAATTGTTCTACCTATAGCTTGTCAAGATTAAAAAATTTGCTGTTTGGTGACTCTAGCGGACACTTTTTATTGACTTTAAACAACAAGTCAATGTTATAATTCTTTTTTATGGCACAAAATCATGCTCATTGCTGCCGATGAGATGAACAATCTTTTTATTTGCGCCACATTCAGAAAAAGATTTCCGAACGGTAGATAGTCCTTTTAAGAATGAACTTTAAAGCTATTACTAGGTGCATATGGAGTGCCTGAACGCGCGTACAGTGCTGTAGGCCCATGTGGTCAGATTTGAGTGCACGTTAAGGACCCCAACGTGATGGAAATTTTTGGAGCCCTCCACACTGGCGTCTCTCATAATCATGTAGTTGTTGTGGGATGTTAAACATTACGTATGAAATCAAATCATTTGAATCTGTGTACAAGTAGCGACTGAACACAACTCAACCACACTTGAGTTCACTGGTAGTGCCCACCAACAGCTTAACCACGAGTCGGGAAGAGTAAGTGAGGGAAAAAAATCGAGGTTACATACTTTTTGTTGAAATTTAGAGCGTTAAAAATGTAATAGCTACAGCGAAGGCTAATTGAGCCATGTATCACCTGGTGGATGTTGTTACATAAGCACTCATGACAGTGTTTATGCACATGCTGTCTGACGAGTGTGCTAGACTTGATATTTATCACGTGAGCAATCTGTTATTTATCACGTGCCTTCTTCCTTGCTCGGTAATCACCGCACCATGTCCGTTCCGGTGACTAAACTATTTGGAAATTGTCGTCCTCAGTGAAAAGAAGAGCTTTTTCTGTGCCTTTTAGGAAATGAAGTATAGGTGTGCATTATATACAATTAGCGGGCAGAAAACCCGATCTATAATTGCCATTCCGTTTGCAAGGGCCTCGTTTGGCGCGCTCTCACTGCAAGTGAAATCGAATTATCCAACATGTAGCAAATATGTGAGAAGATAAGCGTAGAAACTTTAAGATCTATCAAAACTGGGATTTAGTTGTTTAATCGTTGTCAGAATGTTTCATTGTATACTCTTCTGTAGAAGTTGGCACGATTGTATCTCTTCAATGAAGAGATACGATCACAGCTTGTAGTAGCCTATATGTTAAGCACTGATTGAGAGGCTATTATTGAAAGGGCAAAGTAAAATGTAGTAATAGGAAATTATCTGTCGAAAAGTAAAATAATAAAATAAAGATGAATCAATAAGAGAAAAGGAGAGCTATATTAGGAGACTGAAATTTTGAATTGACCAGACAATTGAGTTTACCTGGACAGACCTAAATCGAATAAATGTGCGACTTCTGTTTTCAGTATCAATTATATCCCAAGAATTCATTAGAAATACATTTAGGCAAGCGCTATATTGACATGGGTTTAGATTATTCAATAAAATTGCATAACACATCAAATACGTCTCTCTGGCAATGTCCCAAGTAAGAGGCTCTGAAACTGAGAAGATTATCGGCACCTAAATTTAAACCTACAGTGGTACTGTGGAAAACAAAACAACTAGAAGTCTTTTTCTAATTAATGAATAGCTCTGTGGTTATTTAAAGTATTGCTCATTTTTTTTCAGTTTCTTCGCAGAAAACGCACAGGGGACATATTGCCAGAGCAGCTATGTGTAAATAAAAGTTTAATGGGGGACACGACATCAAAATTTGGTTAAAATAACTTCTAACTTTTTAGATTGACTCCACTGAGGTTTCGTGCGATATCTCAGGTGCTGATGCTCCATCCATTTAGTAATATTTTTTAGAAATATCCGCAAAAATAGCTAATGTTTTATATTTATTCGACACTATACATTCGATTAGTGGGAGTACCAAGATCACAAGACGATCAAGCGAAGCTCGGGCTAATGAATCAGTTATATTATTCAACTGCATGCCACAGTGGCCTTGTACCCATACTAACTTCAGAATTTCAGTTGGGGTGGAACTAATATACCCAACTTCATTCGGGCTCTTGACTGCTCTGTAGCTGTGAGAGCAGTACACAACCAAAGAGAATCTGTAATGACGATTGCATAGTCTTCGTTTGGTGGTAGTTTTCGGAGTGCCAGAATAATATATTAATAGCCAAGCGCCCAGCTTCGAAAACTGAATTGAAGTCTGTCAGTCTGAGAGAGAATGACCAACCGAGGTAAACAGAGGTGATTCTTACTGCTGCCTTTTCGTTGTTCACACAAGCATCTGTGGCTATTATGCTCTTTTATTTCTGCATGAACTATTTATTATTCCAGCCTGTTGTTAAAAAAACTCAGCGATTGAAACATATAGTTGGGGGAAATTCTCATGATATTCATTCGTGTTATTATGGCTTAATGCTTTAGTTCCCACTACCAATCTTATGTCCACCTTTATGCTTTCCAGTTTTCTTTATCTTTTTTACTACTTTTGCGAACTGAAAGAACTTACCGGCTGCAGATAATGTTGACTACCTGAGGTTTCCGAACATGCGCTCATGTCGCACGCGGCTCTGGCATTCCTCCTCCATTGAAATGCTACTGACGCAGCCGGTATCGAAGGCGCGTCTTTCAAATCGGCGACTGAGCGCAGTCACTACCGCTGCGTCGAAAATTAGCATGGTTCAAGCTTACAACGTCATGACGTGCACATTCATGACATTCATACAAAATATATATCATTTCCTCAATTACACAAATTACGCCCTGCGTACGTCGCGAAGCTATCTTGATCTTTTCCTTGATCGATACTAACACCGCCACAGTGTTCTACTGCTCGACTGGTGATCCGAACGGGGCGAAATTAAATCCCGTCCGCAGGGAATGTGTATCGATGAAGGCGAATTGTTAAGCCCCATTCGCTTACTACGCAGTACGTTGAGGAACCCCAGAGGGATAACTGTTATCCAAAACACTCTTCTATGGCGTCTCTCATCGTCACACTTCAGTTTGGCGACATAAAAATCCGAAAAAGAAATGAATAATAATCTAGGCCCTTACAGAATATGCATCAAGAATCGGACCTCAAACACATGTAATGTAGTAAAACAAAACCGCTGACCAAGTTAAAATGGACAAGTAATAAACGCCATGCCATTCGCAGAACGAGCCGCACAGTCGCAGGAAGAGCAAAAAGAGTAGCTTTTCAGAGCGTTTTATGAACACTGTTTGGGTAACTGCTAAAAGCACACTTTCTGGGTATTCACTACTACATTAAAATTCATATATTTATGGGCAAGAGACTTGCATTGACTTTGCTATCACTCGTCATTCTTCGGAGAAGCGTTGTATCCGCTAAACACGTGCAAAGAATTTTATGCCACTTGTTATTGCAGTGGCTGAAGACGATGAGAAATTATGCCTGAAGTGATTATGCGCCACAGTAAGTGATGAACAGCAAGCTTTAGTAATAGGTTGGCGCATTTTCTGAAGTTTCTGCAGACCTACCACACTTTATGGGTAATTTTAATTCGCATCATGTAACATGGCGATTCCGCACAGACGCATCAGGCAAAATTCTGTAGAACTTGATTGGTAAAAATACTATACATGTATCAATTTTAAAGAGCCCAGATTTATTCGATGTAATACCAGATCTGTGTTAGACTTGTCGTTTGCTAGCTATAGCCTTCCGATTTATTCTCGGGTGGTGTTCAATACGGCCACTAATATTGATCCTTGCCCAGTGCTGATTGACCTCAAGTACTGCTTAGTCACTTTGGATCCTCTGACTCAATCATTTGTGAACTATTCAAAGTAAAAAAAGTTTACAGTCAGCTTCGGCCTCTTGTATAACTCTGAATCTGATATTAAAATATGTGCCTATGTTGGGTAATAAAACACTGTATGAAAATCTGACATTTCACCATAGCCTCAGAACAAGGAAAACCTGTAAGTGCCTGCTGGTATTTCGCTTTCGAACGAGAGTATAGGTGAAGAAAGGTTTCTTAGAATAAACTTCTTATTGACCAGTGTCCTACCAATTGGACAATTGTAAGTACGCAAAAGCTATACCTAAAAGAACTCTTTCTATGGTGAAATCTCTACATGAGGGAAACCGGTATGCAACTTTTTCTAAAAGTAGTAACGAAAAATGTTTTTTATAGATTTCTTAGGCCTAAAAAAGTTATTCCTCCATCCATCCACATAAAGTGCGTTGTCCTGACCTCTGAAAATTTAGCTGAATTAATAAATGGCAATGCAGTGGGATTATAAAACCGCTTTACATCTAAAAGACAAGTGTTCTTTCCCAAACCTTCCTGTGTGGATGCTTTCGCAAGAGTATCTATAGACGAACTTTATCATGTTGCCCGGCCTCTCACCAATTTAGCTCCAGGACCAGACAGCATTACGACATGTATGTAAAAAACGCTATTTGAAGAGTGTCCTCGGGATCTCCTTAATGTCGTTAACCATTCACTTAGGAATGGTTGGGTTTCTCCAGATTAGAAAATTGCAAAAATAATCCGCTAGCTTAAAAAACATGGTGCAAGTGCACATATTGATAGCATAGGATCTATTGCATTGACTTCGCATGTAAATAAATACTTGAAAGAGTATTGTACCTTAGAATCAATAAATTTATGGCATGCTTCGGTTCACATGATTATTTGGTTCTTTGGCCGTTTCACTCATGTTCTGAAATGTTGTATGCGTCTTTCGGGTGTTCAATCACTCGATCCTGTATGTGTTATTACTCCTGTGTCATACCTCAGTGTATTATTGCAAATGCTGTTGGACTTGTTTTTTATGTTCGCGTCTTGAGTTCACATTCGGCCGCATGTGTTGTTATCATTAGACATATGTGCATTTGTTCTGTTTTTCTTTCTTTTGTTTATTTCGGCTGTCGACTGAAACGAATGCAATGTGATGTACCCACTCCTGCCATAGCTCCCAAAAGGCAGCCGGCAGTATTTGATAAAATAAAATAAAAATAATAAATAAATATAGCTCAGTACTTAGTCTTCGTCAGATAGGATATACACCAAGATATTCCATTTGGAATGCACATGTGTATTTAGAGGGACACGTTAAGCTTGCTCGTCCAAGGCGTCACTCTTCAGCATTAGTAACTCTAGATTTGGCTAAGGTGTATGACAGTGTAGGATATGCCAACCTTATCAGCACATTAGAAAGCTTGAACTTCTTGCAGTACATTATTATTTGGGTGTACGAGTTTCTAAATGATTGGAAAATATATTGTTCACAACAAGGTTTGTGTTCTCCAAAATTTAGTGAATACAGAGGGGTTACTCAAGGTTCTGTGTTTCCCCGTTTTTTATTAACCTATTGAGTTCAAGTCCGCTCCACAATAACGTTCAAGTGTATGTATATGCACATGACACTGCGTTCTTTGCTGTTGCATGCGATATACATATTTTGCACTCAAAATTACAATCATATTTAGTAAAATTAGAAGTTTGGTTTTCACAGATTCAAATCACTATAAATTTTAGCAGACGTTCAGTATCTGTTTTTCTTTTGAATTCTCCATTTAGCATTTCTTTTTAATACCGCCAAGAGGTGATACCACAAAATGACTGTGTTTAAATTTTCAGAGTGTTCTATGATAAAAAACTGACTTGGCGAAACCACATTGAACATATTAAATGTAAGGCGGCTCATGCTAATGGAAAGATTCGAAAACTTGGTCGACACTCCACTGGCCTACGCAATGACAGTTTAATTATATTTACCGTATGTGTGTTCAACTAATTATAAATTTTCTTTGCGTTTTATAATCTTGTGGGCCAGCATATAAGAATATTTCTCTCGTTGTCCCGAAATGATGGACCCTTCAATGTTGTCTGGGGATCCGATATTCACTGCGAACAGTGTGTTATATCAAGAAGCCCGAATCCCCACCCTAGCTTGTAGATTGTGCATGCTTAATATTAAACCATAAAGAAAATTTATCCTTCTTTCATTAGAAAAGTTCACAGTTCATATTCATTTCCGAACCGAAAATATTTTTGAATGAGCCTTGGTCTAGACTACATGGACCTCAAATTTTGTTTGTTAAAGAGCTGCTGGAACCTTTACACGTTAGCCTACCCAGCATTGTTTCAAATGGCTTATGCGTAAAAACCAAAATTAAATTTGATGATATATTTTCTTCTAATCCCGAACTTCTACAAAAACAGATATCTTAAAGGCTTATTAGAAGACTAACTACTTTAATTGGGAATTGTTAATGTTTATGTGACGGATGCATTCATGTGTGAAGAGAAAGCGGGGGTAGGCATCTTCTCAGGGATACTGTCTTGGTCATTCTTAGTACGTCTCCCAGATAACACACCTATATTTGAAGCAGAGTTTTTAGAAATTATTTGGAACCTCAGAAAATTTTCTATCAATCATTCGGCAGTTGTTATTGTTACTGATTCCCTTTTCGTATGTAGTACCATAGCCTCAGCTTCTTCATTCGAGTATTCACCTTGGAATGCTTTCGCTTCTTTAATCCCTAAACACATAAGCACTGTGCGATTAGTGTGAGTGCCAAATCACCAAGGCATGCATATAAATGAAATGGCAGACACTCATGCGCCCTGGTCTTTAGATGGTTCTGTGAGCTTCAATGTACCTGATACCAGTTTTGTCACTGAAACCCGATTTCGTAAATTTTATTTACTCCAGGAATTCATAAAAATAAATTACCAGTTTAATAGTGCGGTCACCTTTCTTCTGTTTGGAATAATAAATGGTGCCCTTTTCACAAGTTGGAAGTGTGCATCACAAACTTGCGATGCCGAATTCCGCCTCTCAATTTCTATTTATACAAGTCTGGTCAGGCACCATCTCCCCTTTGCACTTACTGTCAAGAGCCAGAAAGCATCGATAATTTTTTTCTTGGCGGACGTTTCACAAGCCATAGGAAGAAACATTTAGAAACTATATTGAGAAAACTAAAGATCACCCTTAATTCTGAAAATATCCTTTCTCTTGTGGCTTCTTCTCTGGGCTACAGCAACAGGAGCGTCTGCATAACAGTTTGATAATTTCTCAGAGACGCAAGAAGGTTTGCTTGTTAAATTAATTTTTTTTTGTTTTTTTACCTAGTGAAACGCTGCGTCTTCCAAATTATTAATAATTTATTGCTTTCAAATATTACTTATTTACCTATTTCATTCGTAAGTCACCTTATAATTCATCATCATCATCATCAGCCTGTCTACTTCCACTGCAGGACAAAGGCCTCTCCCATGTTCCGCCAGTTAATCCGGTCCTGTGCTTGCTGTTGCCAATTTATACCCGCAAACTTCTTAATCTCATCTGCCAACCTAACCTTCTGTCTCCCCCTACCCCGCTTCCCTTCTTTGGGAATCCAGTTGGTGACCCTTAATGACCAGCGGTTATCCTGTATACGTGCTACATGCCCAGCCCATGTCCATTTCCTCTTCTTTATTGCAGCTATGATATCCCTAACTCCCGTTTGTCCCCTAATCCACTCTGCTCTCTTCTTGTCTCTTAAGGTTACACCTACCATTTTTCTTTCCATTGCTCGCTGCGTCGTCCTCAATTTAAGTTGAACCCTTTTTGTGAGTCTCCAGGTTTCTGCTCCGTAGCTAAGTACCGGCAAGATACAGCTGTTATATACCTTCCTCTTGAGGGACAGTCGCAATCTACTTGTCATAATTTGAGAGTGCCTGCCGAATGTGCTCCACCCCATTCTTATTCTTCTAGTTACTTCAATCTCGTGGTTAGGCTCTGCGGTTATTACCTGCCCTAAGTAGACATAGTCTTTTACAACTTCAAGTGCACTATTACCTATCGCAAAGCGCTGCTCCTTTCCGATGTTGTTGTACATTACTTTCGGTTTCTGCAGATTAATTTTAAGACCTACCTTTCTGCTCTCCTTGTCTAACTCCGTAATCATGAGTTGCAATTCGTCCCCTGAGTTACTCAGCAATGCAATGTCATCGGCGAAGCGCAGGTTACTGAGGTACTCTCCATTAACTCTTATCCCTAACTGTTCCCATTCTAGGCTTCTGAAAACGTCCTGTAGGCACGCAGTGAATAGCATTGGGGAGATTGTGTCCCCCTGCCTTAGACCCTTCTTTATTGGTATTCTGTTGCTTTCTTTATGAAGCACTATGGTAGCAGTTGATCCCCTATAAATTTCTTCCAGAATGTTTATATATATTTCATCTACGCCCTGATTCCGCAGTGTCTGCATGACGGCTGATATTTCTACTGAATCAAACGCCTTCTCGTAATCTATGAAGGCTATGTATGGTGGTTGGTTATACTCTGAGCATTTCTCTATTACCTGATTGATAGTATGAATGTGGTCAATTGTTGAGTAGCCTGTTCTAAATCCTGCTTGTTCCTTTGGTCGATTGAATTCTAGTGTTTTCTTTACTCTGCTAGCAATTACCTTTGTAAATAGCTTGTATACTACAGAGAGCAAGCTGATCGGCCTGTAATTCTTCAAGTCCTTGTCATCTCCTTTCTTATGTATTAAGATGATGTTAGCGTTCTTCCAAGACTCTGGTACTTTTCCGTCAGGAGACACTTCGTAAATAGAGTGGCTAGTTTTTCTAACACAATCTGTCCTCCATCTTTCAGCAGATCTAATGTTACCCGATCCTCACCAGCAGCTTTGCCTCTGTGCATGGTCTCCAAAGCTTTTCTGACTTCTATCATTACTGGTGGGGTGTCGTCTGGGTTACTGCTAGTTCTTATAGTATTAAGGTCGTGGTTGTCTCGGCTACTGTACAGATCTCTGTAAAACTCCTCCGCTATTTTAACTATCCTATCCATATTGGTAGTTATTTTGCCTTCTTTGTCTCTTAGTGCATACATCCGCCTTTTGCCTATCCCAAGGTTCATCTTCACTGCTTTGACGCTTCCTCCGTTTTTCAGAGCGTGCTCAATTCTCTCCATGTTATACCTTCTTACATCGCATACTTTACGTCTATTAGTCAACTTCGAAAGCTCTGCCAGTTCTATTTCTTCTGTTGTACTTGAAACTTTCATGATTTGACGCTTCTTAATTAGGTTCTTCGTTTCCTGGGAAAGCTTGCCGGTGTCCTGTCTAGCTACCCTGCCTCCAACTTCCACTGCACACTCCGTGATGATACTCGTCAGATTATCATTCATTGTATCTACGCTAAGGTTCGTTTCCTCGCTAAGAGCAGAGTACCTGTTCTGCAGTGACACTCTGAATTCCTGTACTTTCCCTCTCAGTGCTAGCTCATTGATTGGCTTCTTGCGTATCAGTTTCTGTCGTTCCTTCTTCAAGTCTAGGCGGACTCGAGCCCGTACTATTCTATGGTCACTGCATCTTACCTTGCCAACCACTTCCACATCCTGCACGACTCCTGGGTGTGCAGTCATTATAAAGTCTATTTCGTTCTTTTTTACGCCATTAGGGCTCCTCCATGTCCACTTGCGGTTTTCTCGTTTTCGGTAGAAGGTATTCAAAATACGCAGATTATTGCGTTCTGCGAATTCTACTAGTAGCTCTCCTCTGGCGTTTCTAGTGCCGATGCCATAATCTCCTACTGCCTGGTCTCCAGCCTGCTTCTTCCCTACCTTTGCATTAAAGCCGCCCATTATTAGAGTATACTGTGTTTTCACCTTACTCATTGCCGATTCCACGTCTTCATAGAAGCTTTCAACTGAAGCGTCATCGTGGCTGGATGTAGGCGTGTAAGCCTGTACTACCTTCATTTTGTATCTTTTATTCAGTTTAATTACAATGCCTACTACCCTTTCATTAATGCTATAGTAATCCTCTATGTTGCCAGCTATGCTTCTGTGAATTAGGAACCCTACTCCCAGTTCTCTTCTGTCTGCCAAGCCCCGATAGCAAATGACATGCCCATTCTGTAGCACAGTATAGGCCTCATCTGTCCTCCTAACCTCACTCAGCCCTATTATATCCCATTTAATGCCTTCTAGCTCCTCGAATAATACAGCTAGACTTCCCTCACTAGATAACATTTTAACGTTAAACGTTGCTAAGTTCAAGTTCCAATGGTGGCCAGTCCGTATCCAGAGATTCCTAGCACCCTCTGCTGCTTTGCAGATCTGACCGCCGCCGTGGTCAGTTGCTCCGCAGCTGGTGGCGACTGAGGGCCGTGAGTTAATTGACAAATGCCTACGAGAGGGGGTGGCCAGATACTGCACCAGGGTGGCCAATCCTTCTCTGGTGAGATCATCTGTGCGTACCGGCTTTAAGCCGGTACGATCAGACAGTAGTGGGAATGCTCCATGCATGTCTTCCTTATTGTTGTTCAGCAGCGTTGGCGGCCACCCACCATGGAGCCCAGCCGTACAACGCCAGCCGTACAACGCCAATATAACCCAATGCGCCTAGACCAAGATAGGCTATTTGCACAGGGTTAACCCTAGCCGCCAGGAAGTTTGGAAGTAAACGGAAGAGAGTAGAAGACAGGACATATAAATAGTAAGAGATAAAGACGAAGATGTAGGGAGAGAGAGATAGGAAAAGGCGACTGCTGATTCCCCTGGGTGGGTCAGCTCAGGGGTGCCGTCTACGTGAAGCCGGGGCCAAAAGGGTGTGTTGCCTCTGCCGGGGGGCCTTAACGGTCCAATCACCCAGCGTCGGCTCAACCCCCAGGATCCCCTTTTCCTCGGACACGGCAAAGCCACGCACGGCTAGGCGTGGGAGGGAGTCGAAACTCCCCCGTTAGCTCGGGTTCGTGGTGTCGCTACACACCAAACACCTACTTGCGCAGGCACCCCTGCGGTAACCAGTGAGAATATGCAGTGAAAATACAATTTCACTCACACACAGCCATAAGCCCTTGATAAATAACAGTGCAGCATGTGTGCAAGCTCTCTCTATTATGGGGAGGGTATTCGCCTTTTTACGTACTTGTTTGAGTAGCTCCCTGGATATCCAGAGAAAACTATGCTTGGAAAACCTCCAATCCTTCATCTGATAATATGTCCTACTCCATTATCTGGTCAACGAAATTCAGAGAAGCCTCAATACATTTTGAAAGACCCCGTTGGTAGTGCTACGATGCCTTACCCTTCTTTTTCAGCCGTTAATTGTACCTCATTAGCAATTACACTCAGTTTTTGTTTTTGTTTTTTGCCTGTAATACTTCTTTGAGGGTGAAGTTTGTGTGTGGTGGTATTCTGATAGCTTCATCAGTGAGAGGTGCTTTAGGCAAAAGTTTTTATTTCCCAGGCTTTTCAGAGAAGCTCTTTTTCTTTTTATCCTACATAAAGAGAGGCATATTGCAACATCAGAAATTTTGGTACTTTGAGCGTAGTGCTCATGCAAATATAAGAAAGTCAAAACTTCAGAAATGCAGAACCAGTGCTATATCAACTACCTTTCAAAAACGAAGCTCTCCCTTGTATTAGGCACGCTCACGTACTGGCTTTTGTAAGTGCGATTGGAACGGTGCAAACACGGTATTAATGTTACATGCTCATGGTCTCGTTATTTACCCTTTCATCGAAGCAGGCTGGTTTAACATGAGTACTGAATATAAGTAGTCATTTTTTTGGCGCTTCACCTTCTCGCCTCAGAGTGCACTCTCATGTGCCGCGCAATATGACGTCTTTGAAATCCTGGAGCGTACAAAAATTATTCAAAGTGTCTTTGTGCACCCGGACACAAAAAGGAAATCTATGTACTGTTGAATGCAGTCGTAGTCACGAAAATATGCGAGGGAGCGAAGCATACATATACTTACATACCTAAAGTTGTGCGCGATGTCCACTTCATACGATTCGCGCAGCCAAATGCTATCCAAGAGCCCACCATCCTCGTCTCGAAAAGTGATCACAGACGTGTTTAGAACTGTTTTGTTCAACCACACGCAACATTACTATCACAAAAACAACGCGAAAGCCATCTACGCTATAATGCGCCCATCCGCTTTATGCCCTCAGCAATATGGCGGTGCGTAGGCTTCAGCCAGGGAGCCTCTCCGCCCCTCCAGAAGATTTAGCATAGCCTCTTTGGTACGTACCTCTGGAGGGCACTTAGTCAGCCCCATGGGACCGTGCTCAACATGAATAGGAACAAAAGGATTTGTGTACATCAATAGCTTCATTGATCTTTCTGGGCGTTCCCGTGAGCTCATCACAGGCATGGACTTCTTGCAAGCAAATAGCACGATCATCGACTTGCCAAAATCTTAAGTCTCCTCTCCTACAGAAAACGCTGTCGCGATTATGCGCTTTTATATTTCATAGATGACTCAATATATATTTTTCTTCTCAAAATTCAACAATTCGTTTTCCTCATTACATTAACTGCCAATTTAACGGCCAATTTCCCACAATTGGTAAGAACAAGCAAGGAACAGGCATTTGGTAGGAGCAAGCAAGCATTGGACTGAGAACTGCGGCAGTTTTGGCTAGTTGTTATGACACGATGATAGATATAGCGCGAGAACAGAACGACAACAAAAAGACAAGTACACGAGCGCTCGTGTCCTTCTTGTCTTTTTGCCGTCGTTCTGTTCTCGTGCTTTGACTACCGTCAAACATTGGACGATCCACTCATTTTGCTATTCACGTTATGTGACGCCTGGCTGTGCCTTTGCTGTTCCTTAACGATTTCTTACTGACAATAACGCGATTCCTGTCATAACATCAAGCCGGATTAGGCAAGTTGGCAAGCAAGTACCGAGCGCTGGCGTAGCTCATTGTTAGAATACTGGGCCGGCACACAGCAGACCCGAATTCGAACGCCACTGCGTCCTCGGTGTTATTTTTTACCGAGTTTTTTTGTTTCATGTGATGGCGGTTACGGACTCTGAAGGGGAGGGTGATGGCGGCGGAAAACTAGGGCTCCGCGTGAGACCCATGTTGTGAATTCATAACAGCTCTTGCTGTAAAAAGGATGCTTCGGCTGCCTACATAGGAGGTTGTTTACGATGATCAGTGTTAACAAGGCTGCCGTGTAGGGAGTCAAAACCTCCTTGGTGCGGTTTACCTTGGTCGGCATTGTTTGTTTTATTTCACTATGTTAGTCCCGAATTAGACACGATCACATTATACTCTCGACCATGAACTCATGTATTTATGTCGCGACAATAATGACAAGCGAAAAGATGCCAATACAATATATCGTTAGCTAGGATTAAATAAATACGCATGACAAGACATAAATGACACACATGTTACGACATGTACCACATTCACTCGCTAAAGATGAAGTCTTTGTTATTAAACATTCAAGATAATATTTCGTCATTTGCGTTGATTTGAGAAACTCTTCAGCATGAGAACCGTAGGTTATTTTTCGCTGTTAAAAAAGAAATTCACAGCATGTTCACGGAGTAAGTGACGGTGAGTAGGCCAAAGAGTCCATCGGTCCGCTGAGTAGGGCGAAGAGTCTATCGGTCCGTCCATCGGAAGCGTGGTAGGAGCGGATGGGCTGATGGACAGGCTGACATACAGATAGATGGACGATGGACAGACAGATCGTTGAATTGAACGACAGACAGTCGGACACAGACAGACAGACAGACAGACAGACAGACAGACAGACAGACAGACAGACAGACAGACAGACAGACAGACAGACAGATAGACAGACAGAAAGACAGACAGACAGACAGACAGACAGACGCTTCGCTCAACTCCTTATCATTCACTCCTGGGATATGCTGTAAATGTTGTTTGCGAGTGGCCATCGCCATCACTCTTCTCGACGAGAAGCGTGTCAAAGTAGTCGGATGTTTCTGTACAGCCACCACCCATGATTTAGTCGTCAGTGCAATCACCAAGGAAGCACGCCGTGTTCACAGAGAAAAAGGCGTTTGTAATCACATCTTTTTGTAGCTCCATGGTAATTTGGAAGGATGCTTCAGCAACGTCAAGAGCGTCCTCCCTGCATGGCGCAGAGGTATCACGTTCTTTGCCCAAGGAGCTCTTTCCCTGTAGCCCACGACGTCGGCCAATAGAAATCAACCCACCCCATTCAATGAGATCAAAGAGTATACCTAAGCAAGAGGTTCTCCTTCACTCCGCACAGAAAACTGCACCGAACTCAGGCAATGACGCTTAGACCCCTACAGACATATTCATATCACAATTTAGCCTCATTCATTGAATTTACACAGGCAATTCACACAATGGGTCATGTCCCTGTTGTTTGGAAGTAGCCGACACTAGAGCACATGCTCTGCTGATGCCAATCGTTACTGGGCAGTGATCAAGCCAACTCGGCCAAGTGATGCTCCGGCTTCAGAAACTCCAGTAAGGGGGATCAGCTTTGGGCCGTCCAGAGAGCACACGAAACGCTGCGGCGGTCACGTTTAGCCTGACCGTGCTAACGTGGGAGACGCCCATTGCGCACTAGTCACGTCTTTCAGGATGATATGTAAATTTCATAGATCTGCCCAGAGCGAGAGGAGCGAATTCACGTGACAAATGTGTCACTCATTTCCTCCCTTCCTCCTTCCCTGCTTCCCTTCCTTCCGAACTCACTCACTCACTCAGACAGACAGACAGACAGACAGACAGACAGACAGACAGACAGACAGACAGACAGACAGACAGACAGACAGACAGACAGAGAGACAGACAGACAGAAAGACAGACAGACAGACAGACAGACAGACAGACACCACTCTATACTTGCTGCACTGTATAGTCTACTATACTATGCTCTGGCAAGCAAGCGTATATAAGCGCGGCATATCTCATCATCTCTTGTTACGACGCCCGATGGCAACGTACACTTGTGCCACGCGATATTAGTGCGATAATTCATCTGTTGTGAAGCCTGTATACAGGTGCGTGAAGTATGAAAGCTATTTTCATTGCACTTCAAAGCAGACGAAGTTCTTTTTGATGCATTTCTAAGCAAACGCGTGGCTGTTGGGTAGAACACCTCCTTGACATGAAAATTGCTATCTTAGATACTCACTGCGCGCGTAAATATGTTATTTGGCATGGCAATTTTTTGGTCACGAGTAGGATGACTTTTCACTCACAATCAAACAGGCCCAAGTCAACGCCGAAATTTCTCCTAAACGTATTTTTTAACAGTATCATGCTAAAATAAACAAACACCTAATCAGCTTGTGCTACTGCTACTGCAGGATTGCTTCCATCACCAAATTTCTTCTCTGCCTGAAAATCCTACCGCTTCGCCGCCATCCGGCTCCCACTGGGTCAGTCCTCCGCCTCAAAAAGTAGAAGCCAACTATTTAGAGGGGAGCGAAGAAACTGTTGCAGCCACTGTATTGAGAATACCATAAATTCTTTCGATTTCGTAAGAACTAATAGCGCAATATTGATATTTTCTATGTATTCATTATTAGGACTCAAGCGCGGAAAGAATTAACTCTAGGAGTTAAAATTGCTCTAGTAATGTTTCGGATCGATGGTCTTATTGGTCGCGCTGAAGATGCAGTAACCGACAGGCAAGGTTTTTAGTAAGCAAAGCGAAGCCAGTAAAACTATCACTGGGCTTTTGGCGCCGTTGTGATTAGATAGGAGGACAGCCAAATGTCACATTTTGTCACTCTCGTTCAGTGGTAACATAAAAAAATACCTTCATCCTTGACGACACTTTTTTACTTTCAGTTTTAAAAAAATACAGGTGTCCTGAAAATCTCGAGGAAGGGGGGACTCATCGGCTTCTTGGGAAATGTATGCGGAATCATGCGGGGCTTTCTGATTAGCATGCACACGAACTCTATGCTAAACACAGCTACAGTTGTTGCTGTTAAGCCTGCTTGTAGAAGTCCTCGAAATATCGCACCAAGTCTTCTATGAACCGCTCGTCCTTAGATAGAACCTCCGAAGGGAGCTGCTGTCGGCCAGCAGAGGAGTGGTCCAGTCGGTGTCGTTCACCTTCGAGACTTAGCAGTTTTGGTACTTTGCCACCAGGCTCACTCTCATCGCTCTCTGAATCGGTGTTGATCACTTGCTCTCTATATCGACGCCTAGATGGGGGGCGTTGCTGATGGTCTTGGTGGGCCGGATGTTCTGAGTCTGAGCTACTGGCGGTCAGCGACCGCAATAGCAGGCGATCTTTGATAGATGTGGCATTGCCCTGTTCTTCGATTCTCGGCTTCTTTGGGCCAGTGATCTCGGCGTTGATGATCGGGCCCATAGTTGCAAAGCTTTGTTTGGAATGGGCATGGCCCCGCATAAGCTGGCCGTCTTGGGTATTTTTTTGCATTGCAGTAACAAAAGCCGGCGGGCCACCTACAGCTTTCGGGCTTGTACGGCGCTCAGAATGCAAAACACGGGAGTTGTTTCTCATTTCAGACACCAAGTTGCGTTGTCCGCTCTCCGTATTCGTCTGTTCGAGCATAACTTCATCTTCAGTGTTACGTCGCCCCGCATGTTCGAAGTCACCCAGATTGTCAGGCGGAAAATGCATTTCTGCCATAGAGGCCATTGGTGTTTTTTGCTGTTCTGAGCTAGAAGAAGTTTGTGCCCAAGTGCGCGTAGGATTGTCATCAGTGAGTGCATGTCTCTGATGCGTTGGCTCAGGTCGGTGACGCACACTGCTGTGCCAGCCGTTTCCAGCAGTATCTTTCGAGGCTGCTATGGCCACACTTGTTTGACGGGCAGTTGCCCACGCTGTGGCCTTTTCCCTGTTGCTTTCTCTTTCCGAATGGATGTCACATGCACGTTTTCTTTGAATTGTGACATCAGTTTGTCGTCCATGTGGTTTTCGTTGGTCAGAATCATAGTCGCGTGTACTCGAACTCGGCTGTGTGTTGTGAGCATCTGGTGATTCACGTTGCGAAAGATCCATGCGTTGTTGATTCATGAAGTTCACCTTGCGTCGGAGATATTGCCACTTGAAAAAGTCATCTCCGCCTCCCGTCACTGCGTGAGAAAAGCCGGGTTGTCTTGAAGTGTCGAAGTCTTCAAACCCCGGACTCAACCCGCGATGTCGTCTTCGTTGTCCGTAAGCCATGAGAAACGACGTGGTTTTTATTCCGAGGTCGATGTCTTCGAAACGATTAGTGGAGCTGGGCACACAGAAGAACGACGCTCAGGTAAGTACGTGCTATATATATATATATATATATATATATATAAATACAGATGCGAAACAGCAATATGAATGTGGCAGCTTGGGCTAGTTGGTATGACATGATAGTTATAGCAAGACAACAGAAGGACGACAAAAATACCAGAAGGACGCGAGAGCTACGTCCTTCGCTCGTGTCCTTCGTGTCCTTCTTGGGTCTCTGTTGTTCTGTTCTCCCGCTATAACTATCACCAAGTAATATGAGATACAGTAATGCCAAATTATGCGCTTAGCATATGATGAATATGTTGATGCGAAATATTTCTGGTAGCTGCGAATACACTAATGCTATGTAAAAACTTCTGCATATACTGACAGCTCGTAATACCCATTTGTTGTGCCACTCTCAGCTCTCTTGTGCCACTTCAGAGAAAAGGAGTTACAAGGCGCTACTTTGCCGCGGCTGCGCTTCTTGAATGCGAAGCATTTCTTGGCTATCTTCTGCAATTTCGAGCGTATCTATCTATCTACCCTATCGGAAAAATTGCCATGGTGGATCCTGGAAAACATGGTGGTTGTAGTGGAAATAATAGTGGGCATGGTGGAAATAATAGTGGGCATGGTGGAAATTATGATGGCTATGGTGGGACGTAGTGGAAAATATGGTGGTTATGCCGGGACATACTGGGTGGTATGGTGTACAGATGATGGGTAAAGTGGAAATGATGGTGGAAAGCAGAGGCTAGATAGTGGGCAATAATGGGACACTCTGCCCACCATTGCGATAATGCTGGGTAGCCCTAAGCATATGGTGGGTGGTGCTTATTATGGTGGGCTACATGGTGTACCAAGTGGAGAAACTCTTCCCACCATTGCGATAATGCTGGGAAGCAGTAAGCAGATGATGGGTGGGCTTATAATGGCGGGCAATTTATATAGTGTACCAATCTGGGATCAGCACACTACATGTTCTACCACCATGATTTCCATCAAAGTTAGGCCTACCGACCGAGCCCGTACAATTGTGTTATCCGTGCTTCCGGGTTTCAGAATACACGATTTCGACGATTAAGTATGACAATACAGCGCAGCCATGGCATCAATTAACCTAAACGAAGCATTTTTATTGTGTATGGTGTCCGCTCAAGAAGCAACAAACATTGATGCGACGCGATTAAAGCACTCCCAGAGAACGTAATTAAGTGTCTTCTCACCGACAGCCGCCGGTCGCACTCGCCGGCACTTCTCTAGCTTTTGTACGAGAACTCAGACGTGGCAATTCGTATGCTTGGTGAACCAACATGAAGCGTAATGTTTCCGGCACACTGCATTCGTTTTGGCCAAGCCGTTATGAAGTTGCTTTAGCGAAAAAGCTACAGCATTGCGCTGGCGTGACCACCCTCTACATTGCGCGAAAACCATCCCAATACTAATAAATTAGGCGGGCGTATCTATGGAATGAGCCTAGAGGCGTCATAAAGCGTGAGCAGATGTCACCCTTTAGAACGAGCGCGAAACGGATATTAAACTTGGCAGACCCCGCCGGTAAACTGTTGCTGCTCCCCAGACCACTTGGTTTTTTTTCTTGAAGTTGTGAATTGTAGAAAAAAAATAGCACTAGTGCCGTTTACATAGTGGCAATCGTTACAGGCCGCAGTTGTTTGTGTTTAATAAATGTGCAATTTTTAGTAGCAGGTGTAGATCTTGTCTATGTTGTGTACACGACAAACATAACTTAAGTTGAACTGTAAGTTTGTATGCCAACTAAGTATTTAACACCCATACAACGTCATGTTGTTGTGGCGCAGTGGTTAGCGTCTTCGAATGGGAATCCGCAGGTTGCATGTTCGATCCTCCGTGGCGCCTTGTTTTTTTTTTACGGGACGGGTGTTTTTTATACTGTTTTTATAGAATTATTTTTTATTTTTTGTGGCAGCTCGTCACGGTGATTATGACGTCATTTCGCGCTCAAGTGTTGCCGGCACTACAGCACCCACCATACCCACCATGCGCCATGGTGGGCGTTTCCCACCATTCACCCACTACACTAATCCACTATAATGATGGGTGGTGGTTTCCACCATGCCCACCATTCATTTTTTTCCGATAGGGTATCTATCTATCTATCTATCTATCTATCTATCTATCTATCTATCTATCTATCTATCTATCTATCTATCTATCTATCTATCTATCTATCTATCTATCTATCTATCTATCTATCTATCTATCTATCTATCTATATATCTATCTATCTATCAATTTATCTGTCTATCTATCTGTCAATCTATCAATTTATCTGTCTGTCTGTCTGTCTGTCTGTCTGTCTGTACATCTATCTCGCTCGCCGCCTACGACTTCGAGCTCTCCTGGTCGCTTGCATAGTGGTAAGGACACCACATTTGGTATGGCATAAAAAGACTCCTTGACAAGCATAAGTGGCTAGTCATAACATAAAAATTATGGCATGAATGTAATAAATGTCATGACTTACATTTCATGGCCTTGCTGCTCCTGTGGTGGTATCGTCAACATTACACATTGCAAAACTGGTACGGTTTGACATCACTGCATGGCGAACATGAGTGATAGACCCCAACGTGCAAATCATGGCATAAATGTCATGTAAGTCATGACTAAATGCCAAGCTTGCGGTCGTTTCGCTAGCGTCACCTATACCAAATTTGGTGTCATGGGACGTTAATAGATGACGAAGAACTATAACTGGTGGAAACATTAAAATCATGACATCAGTGGCATGTAACAACATGACAACCTACCACACTTATGATCCCTCGCAGCCTTTTTGTTAGTTTTATATATACTAAATTCGGTATTACGCGACGTGAAAGCACAACCAAAGTAAATGACACGTCCAGAAATTATAATCACGGCACTCCTGTCATGTAAAACATGGTTACATGCTACGCTCATTGCACGCTCGCAATCTTTTCGCAAGCTCCACATATACTAAATTTGGTATCACATCACATGAATAGACAAAGAAAGTACAAATGACACGTCGAATCATATAAGCATGACATGGAAGTCATGTACGGCATAGTTAACGTCCACCTCGTAAGTGACATATCTACCTTGCTGATTCATGCTTCGCGTATTATGGATTCCCACTGTACGTCGGATCTGCATATTTTTACAACGAAAGCTGTTATGAGATCACAACTGAGCTCACGTGCAGCGCCCCAGTGGTCCGTCATGAATGACGAAACCTAGAACAGCGAATGCCAGCTATATACTACCCTGAATCAATGCCATAGTGGGCATCAGTTAAGTGTACTTGCAGCAGTTACCCAATTAGTGTTTATAAAAGGCTCTGAAAGGCCGCTCTTATAGCTTTCGCTGTAGCTGGACTGTGCAAACCTGTGCTGGCCGGGCGTTTTTTTTTTGATCGCTACATCGATTTATTTCATTTATAGTACTTGAGCGTCGCCAAAGCGTCGCGACATGCCATGTAACTGCAACTGCAGTTTTGCGCTGTATTTGTCGCGAAATAGTTTTGACCATTATTAAGATATATATACACGTTAAAAGACTGCGCACATATGATGGTTGGTGCCCTCAGCTGATGAATGCAAAGTATCTGTAGTTCGATACCCGCGACCACCAAAACGCATTTTAATAAACGATTCCGAAGGATGCTTCAAACTTTCTATAAATATGAAGATGGTTGAACCTATGGTTGAACCGCTGTTGAACATCATGTTGAACTTTAGGCTATAGCGCAGTGGCCTCATTTCAATTAGGCATTCTCAGAACGCGTGCGCTGCATTAGGGCCACTATGTCGTCCTCGTCAAGTCGGAACTTCATTCATACAGTCGCTTCCACCCAACAGCGGGGACGATGAGCGGCATTTCCAGTTGCTCAAGCCAATTCCACCGCACAATAATACATATATCTAAGGCGTTCACCTTTATATGTTCTGCTGCATGTTACACTCCTGTAGAGGCGAAAGAAGCCTGCACAGTCAGAGACCCGATTTCTTCCTGCGAGACATTTTGAACAGTAGTTGGACGGGCGCGCAATAAATTACCTTATAAGCTCGGGCGATTATACTCCACCACCCCTGATGCTCTGAGCACCCCACTTGATGTCACCCTTTGTCCAGGAGCGACACCTTGAAACATAGGTAAGAAGAGATAAAATTCGTGTGTGCCGCTAACATATCTTCTCTATAGAGTTCCTCGAAGCGTAAATAAAAATGTTGGACAAGCGCAGGCCCACATCGACACAGACACACGAAAATAATTAGAATTTAGGGGCCTGTGTAACAACGAGTGCGTATATTTGTTCTTTCTATTGGTACTACCAGCAAACCGATTGAAACTGAATTCTAAGAATTTCGCCTTCAGAATTGTAAGCTGCTCTATTTCCGGCTAAATTAGGCCTGAAGTGCTTTTTATGCATCATAAAAAATAAATAAAGCTTCGCCTTTAGCAGCGCACAGTAGTAGGGGATAAAACAAGGCCATATTATATCTAGATAGAGAGTCGCTACCTGAAATATTGAATGAAGTTTATCCTCTGAGGTCAAAGGGCGTCAGCAGGGCTCGGTATGTTGCAAAAGTTTAAACAGAAGCTCTATGTAGATAAAAAAACACATTCAAAGTACTGAGAAACGCGATTGGACCACCGTAGCCTGCTTCCTCTCCCCTCTGCGTTCTTTATGCTTGAAATCACTATAATGGTAATGAATCAGTGACGAATCGCAAAATTTTTATACATTTAAAAATGTTTCTCTGTGCTTTTATACGCAAAGCAAGTCCAAATACCTCTTGCTCGATGCGGCACACTTTATTAAGCGCTATTTATTTAAAGGGCTCTGGTGTATAAAGGTTATGATGTTGTTTTTCCCTTGGACATTAAAATTTCATGATTACAACACCCTAATCATAACTTCCTAATACAAAGTTTGAAAAACTATAGGCCAAAAGGAGGCTGTTTTTCTGTGAGATGTTCCTTAATAAAAACTCTGCTGTCTAAAAGAGTACTAAGAACCAAAGCTAAAGTGGGAAAAACACTGGAATATCGTATCTTATTTATTGTACAATCGAGAATTTAGAGCAGTATAAAATGACCGCATGGCAGCTGCTTGAGGCAAAGAGGATTACGTTGTATGAATAATTCTTAATCTGCGAAAATAATCATTTGTTTCCTGTAAGCATTCCTTTTACGAGTTTGTTTAACTTAGTGCATGCTAACGTCGCTGACGCCGCAAAGCCCTCAAAGGTGTTTCGTACTCCTAGGCATGAGCTGGTTTGTTTATAATGAAAGGAGGGGGAAAAGTTTTGACGCCCCCCTCCCCTTTTTTCTTGTTCGCGTACAAAAGAGCTTTGCGAATAATCATGCACAATTCAGGCACGATGTGCTCACAACAGAAAGCTTTTGCTCCCCTGTTTTTCGGTGGCAAGGGAGGCAAGTAAACGGTTTTTGTAACTCAAGACCTTAGGTCGCCATTACAGTCCAAAACCTGCGTCGCCATAAACCTCCGGCCCAACAGAACGGGGCCGACTAAGTAAATACACGGCATTGTTTTTTACCTCTCCTCTCATTGTTCATAAGGAACGCGCGTCTGTGTCCACATCGTGCACGCACTCTCACGATCATATTTAAAGTATACTCTATTAGATCGATAAAACAGCCAGACGTACTGGTACACACATTAAAAGGCACGAACAAGGGCGCGCGAATAAAGCACACATCGGGAGGATGAGAGTCACTTTCGTGACTTAAGTAATGCATGTCAGCATACTTTACGCACCAGCAAAACAAAAGTTACAGCCGTTTTGATAAGCAACAGGTCGCCCATCTATCTCAAAAATGAACTGATGAAAACAATGAGGCAAGATCAGAAGGGAAAAGAAAGGATTCGTGCTGAACTTTTTATTAATGCTCGTGTACGAAAGACGACGCTGTAGTTAAAATGAGTTTATATATTATTAGTTTATATAATCTATCACATATATCTATCTTTACCCACATTAGTGAAAACGCTGTCTGCAGGATCGAATGTTCGCATAGGCACATATGGTACATTGTTGAAACGGGGCAGCCAGTTAATGGTAGAATAAACGGGCATTGTGGGCCACAGCGCAGAAATTACCCAAAGCAGCCACACAAAATTTCGAATGTAGAAACCTAACAACTTGGACGACCGCAAACTATGCATGTTTCTGTGAAACGTACGGCACCCAAGAGACCTATTCACGAGTTCATTACACTCCAGCCAGCAGGCATAAACGTTTTTAGGGCTATTGAGTCCATGTGATATTGTGCATACATACAGGAAAGTGAAAAGTGTTATGTGATTCCAGGAAATTCGATCTTACCCCATTTTCAAGCGAAGCTTTCTGCTGACAACTATAGCTTCATAAAACTTGACCGCCATCCCCCTGCCCTTCTTTTACGTAAAACGTATTTCTTACTGAATAATTCAATTCAGCATTTCGGGTCACTACCACTCTCTCTGCAAATTTTGAAGTTTCTCTCCTATTTTTTTATTGGGGAATGAAGGAGAGGGTATGAAGAATATACACAGCAGCGCTAGGGATATCGGTGGCAGCCTTGAAGAAGACAAGGCCACTTGTTGAGACGTCAGCTCAAGCACAACCACTATTATTTACTGTGAATTTGAAATTTAAGGACTCGTTTTTTGGTTAGACGAAACATAAATGAGAACTAACAGTGTGTGATGCCAAGAAAGGTATATGTGATGTTACTAGTAGCAACTGTAATGCAAATATGAAGAAAGAGACGTGCACGAAACTATAACTTACCGCCTGCAGGTACCGAACTTGCGACCTTTTAGTAACGCGTCCGATGAACGAAGGAGCAATCACAGAGGTTATCCTTTTGTACACTCTAAAGGGTATATATATCCATATAGAAGTAGCATGTCGGTAAGCGCCGCCAGTAGTCAATGTGGCGAGTGCAGAAGACAATTGTGCTTGCCTGACTACATTATGTAGCACGCGAACTTCTTACAAGCTCGTAGCTGATCATTAAATTCTTGCAGTTAACACCTGAAGGCACCAAACTTCAAGAATGTGCTTTCGGGCAAGTTCTTTTGTTCCACTTAAATGGACCTTTCCTTTTTTGAAGGCAGCGAAGGTGCACACGCAGCACTCTCATGCTGCTCGTTTCGCTTCCATGAATAATTGCAGATTAATTTAAGCACAGGTTGTCGATAGATAGATAGATATGTAAAGTTTAACGTCCCAAAACAACCATATGATTATGAGAGACACCGTAGTGGAGGGTTCTGGAAATTTTGACCACCTGGGGTTCCTTAACGTTACACCTAAATCTGAGCACATGGCCATAAGCAATTTTGCTTTCATCGAAAATGAAGCTGCCACAGTTGAGATTCAATCATGCGACCGGCGGGTACCTTACCGCCGAGTACCTTACGCGCTAGACCATCATGACGAGGAGTTTATTTTTAATTTTTCTAATTTCCTAGGGCTTAATGAATACAACGCTGGACTGTTTTATTTTATTGATAAGGTATCAAATTATTAATTAAAATTGCACTATTTATTGCAGGTGCAATTATTAAATCCATCACTAGTGAAGAACAAAACAACCTCAATGGTATTAACATGATCCTAATATTCGTCATATCAGTAAAGTGTAAATATCACGGTTGTATTTAGGGTGTTCATGACTTACCTCATCATAATTAGCATGGTTTAGCTAATGCGTCCACTAGAATGCTTCAGTTAGCATAGTTCGAGCTTGACATGGTTTCATTTTTATGGTCTTTTTAAGATGTGGTGTAATTACCTCGGTACCACCACGACTTTGCCTAATTAGCTTGGTCATAGAATATCTAAGCCTAACTCGCCCATTATATAGCCCAGCCGAAGGGCTAATTAGCTGGCGGCAGCGGCTCGGGTGCTAGCGCACGATCAACATGGCGAAGAAGGCGTGCTGCAGCCGAGCAGCGCGCTTGAATGTACAGGCTGACCGTGAATGTTAACACGGTGCCTCAGGTTTAGGTGCGGTCGCGATGTTGTGAAACGCTAAACCGGAGGAAATCTCATGGGCCACCTTGCTGATTCATCTAAAGCACACTTATTGCAGACATTCAAAGCTTCAAATTGAACTTAAACAGCCCATGCCTTCAAAAAATATCACCAGGTAAAGCCTCTGACACATTCACTGCATGGGTTCACTTTTCAATGAGTTGAACTACAAACAAATGAAGGAATCTACCTTTAGTTGTGAGAAACCATCCAGCTTTGTCGACCGTTCTTGACATATTGCCGGGGTCTGTCGTATTCAATGAAAAGCAACGCACTGAACGGCAGATGCGCTGAAAGGTGGATTTGACCTTTTGGGACTGGTCACTCATTTCAAAGGGGGTTGTCGCAAGGAATCGTAAAGATCCCGAGTTTTTGCCAGGCTAAAAAGATTCTGCATAGCACCCTTTCTGCAGTATTTAGTCATATATTGTCCTCAATAAATCTGTTAGTACTGCAGAAGTTTCAAAAAATATTCTTCCATGCAGAATTTCACGAAAAATTGACATATATTGGTTTATGTTATTCATACTTACGATCAGTACCTGGAACCTTAAAAATAGCGAATGAAAGTTGAGAACTTTGCCGCGATCACCATGCAGTACAAGTTTATTTTTTAAATAACAGGCTATGTTAGGACAGTCGAGGTCTATACAGATACCCAAAGCCAAAGATCGATCCTCAAAAGCATTCAAAATGAACCCCATTTCTAATAGAGTGGACTGTGTTAAGTGCTCTTTTCGGACGTCAAATCATCCCGTATCTATAATCGCATGCTTACCGAAAAAGCAGTGTTTTTTATGTAGGCAATAGCGACACTGGTGTCTTTTTGATAACGAACAATTAGTTTTACTGCGTGCATTCTTTCAGAAAGAAAACCTGTTAGATCGAGATTGGAAACTTTATACGCAAGGTACAACAGAAAGGCGATTACTTTTCTGAGGAGCCATCAGTGTCGCTTCTAGCACTACTGCTGCGTCTTACATAATTGTAGCATATTTAAGAATGAAAGGCTTTGTTGTAAATTAGTTTTAGTAACGCATGCCATTGTCACTAATTTATCCGGTATCGAGACTAACGAAACATTTAAAAAAAAAATCTGCTAATGGTTTCCACTAAGTCCTTCACTATTCCATGCAGTCAAAGGACGGTTTTAGTAGAGTTGGACCTAACCATACTGAATTACGGCAAATCAATTTATTCTTTATATTGAACTAGTTTCGAACGCATTACATTAACGTGCAAATATGTGTACGACAATGTACGGCTACGTCTTCTAAAAATAGCCCAATAAATAGCCCTCAATGTTGGCTTTCCATCACAATAAATTGACTTTGCCCCATGACCTTCTTATGCGTATTCGGGAGTGTTAAGGAGGTGCATAGGTGGGCGCAGCGCGAAGGCAATAGAAACTACGACATGCCGGCACGTGTATTTTTCCGTACTTACTCGCCGTGCGCGTTCGCCATCAACTCTCCGCTCCTTTTGCTTTTGCGATGGCTGCCGCAAAACGCAGTCTTCAAAGCTGCAGGTAACCATTACAGTCAAACGTGAAGCAAAGCCCGACATCGCTTCCGCGTGTACAGCAAGCACGCACACTACGAGTGAAAAACAAGACAGGCATAACTTCAGGGTAAGATGGAAACCCGAAGGCTGTGGCTGGACAGGATATTTGGACAAGCGCCTTCGACAAGGCCGTAACTGTTGCAGCCATGAAGCCCGCTTGTCGAAACGTTCCAGACACACCCGATTGTTCAAAATGTTTGCGTTGTCTAAGGTGGACAAGAAGCCAGATGAAATATACACACGTCGCTTTCACGAGGATTTAGTAGGGCCATTTACGCAGTTACCAGCTGCGTTGGTGCGTTAACTAGGCACTGAAGAAAGTAGGCTTTGCTATTCTAAGCTTCAGTGTAATGACTGCCACTAAGCCAGCATCAGTTATTGTCGCTGTACTTTTGTAAAAACCGGTCTTTGATCGTGACATCCTTTAGCGTGTTAGAATATTTGCCGGTGATGCGTCTGCGATCTGAAAAAGCATCTGAAAAAGCGCATTCTGTTAGCAGGCGGTCTGCGTATAGAGACAGCTAGGAGGCAAAACAGCATCTTACCGTTGAGGATCCCTCGCTCACTAGGCCTAGTCTGGAACAGGGGCAGCTTGCCGTTCAAGTCGCCCGTTCCCGAGAGCTCGGCTCGCCCACTGCGTGCTCGCGGTCGGAAACACGTGGTGGCTCGCGCACGAGATTGCGGCCGCCTCTGCTGCTGATGTTGATGATGATGAGGCTTTTTCTTCGCGCGTGATCATGGTAGTCGTTTGAACAATGACAAGGCCCACTATGACTATTGATGGTATTTGGTAATTCCAGTGACGCAGGCGGTGCCAAGTAGGCGTGCTCCGAAGCTGTCACACGGTGATAAAACTGCGACGCAGTTCAGTCTCTTAGTAGTCATAAACCAAAAACGCGTCTTCACGTTCTGCGACACTGACGTAAGCGCTTGCGACACCACCGTCTCGTCTGCCATTTTGACCTTCCACTGCGCCGCCTATAGTCGCCGAAATGATCGAATAGTTTTGGAACAAAATGACGTGATACAAAATATTACCTCCGTTTAATTTCATGTAAGTATTGTAAAACTTCAAAGGCTGTATTATAGATCTATATGAGGTTTTTGAACGCGCGTGCAATGCTGTGGGCCCGTGTGCTCAGATTTGAGTGAACGTTAAAGAACCCCAGTTTGTCGACATTTTCGGGGCCCTCAAAAACGGCATCTCTCATAATGACGTCGTTGTTCTGGGACGCAAAACACCACATATGAAATCAAATCAATCAAACGCGCGTACAAGGAGAGACCGAACATGACTCAACCACTAATTCGAGTTCACTGGTAGGGCCTACCTACAGTTCAACCACAAGTCGGGAAATGAAAATGAGAAAAAGACGATGTTACACACTTTCTGTTGCATATTAGAGCGTTAAAAATGTGGTTGCTATAGCGAAGGCTAATGCTACCATTTATCGTCAGGTGGATGTGTTTACATAGGCAATAATTAGAGAGTTTACACCCTTCTGTGTTTGCACACGAGTTTGTGAGGCTTGTTATTTATCACGTGAGCGCTATGTTACTTCTCACGTGCGCTCTTCCTTGCTAGGTAATCACGCCGCCATGACCCCTCTGGTGACCAAATCATTTCAAAATAGGCGTCCTCAGGGGAAAGGAGAGCTTTTTCAGTGCCTTTTAAGAACTGAAAATAGGCGTGCATTCTATACACTTAGCGGGCAGGAAGTCAAATCTACAATTACCTAACCTTGGTCAAACGCCTTATTCGACTGGCCATCACTGCAAGTGAAACAGAATAATGCAACATGTAGCCGATATGCGAGAGAATAAGCGTAAAAAGTTTAAGAAATATGAAAACTGGGCTTTACATTTTTAATCGTCGTCGCACTGTTTTATTGTAGACTCTTTTGTAGAAGTTTGCCCGATGTTATCTCTTATAATAGAGGTTTTATAACTGTAGGTTTTGACAGTTTTATAATTGTCCATGTTGAAAAAACTTTGACTACTTTCTCATACGCCATTTTTAAAGTAAAAACCTGTAAAGTAATGAAAAAGCAGTTCTTGGGTTGATTTGGGGTTTCATCACCGAATTATAAATGCATCACCGAAATCGAAGAAAAAACAGCAGCGCAGGTGAGGTACTCTAAGTGTTCGTAATATTTGATTTAATGTGCTTCGAAATTTTTCAGGAGAAACCGATGACGGGTCTTTTCTTTCTACTCATCAAGCGACAATATATACAATTTTGTAATAAATTGAAGAGGTTGGCGACAGTCAATATTTCGTTCGATCTTACGTAAAACCACCCAGCTGTTATACATGAGACCTAGTGGTTTTGAAATGCACCGTAATGGTGGACTGCGGATAAATTTAATCAGTGGATGTCGGGCTAGTAAATGTGCAGTTTAACTGGCATATTTTTGAGCACGCTAATATGGGGAAAAAGGACAAAGTAGACAGAGCTTAGTTTGTTTGTTCCCTATAAGCACTGGTACATACCCATTCGGTGGGATTAGCCATAAAAGCTTGTAGTAGCTTATGTGCTATACACAAATTGAGGCGTAACATTGAAAGAAAAAAGAAAAGAAGAAAAAATTAGCAAATTATTTGTCAAAAAATGAGTTAACAAAGTAAAGATGAATCAATAAGAAAACTGTAGGGCTAGTACTGTAATAGCAGACTCAAATTGCGATTCAACCAGGCAGTTGAGTTAACCTCACCCGATCAAAATTGAATGAACATACGACCCCCATTAGCATTATCAATCATATCACAAGAATTATTCACAAATTCTTGTGATGAATTCAAATATTCAATTATATGAATGAAATGGCAGATGCGCTGGCCAAGTCATCTTTAACAGGGGCTGTTATTGATGTATTACCGGCATCGAAATTCTTGATAGGCGCTAGATTAGGAAGTAAACCACTGTTAGAGGTATTTTCCACACCTTCACTAGCAGCCACACCAAAATTCAAGCACTTGTTATACCATTGTAATAGTAAAATATGTCACACACGAGAAACAGAAGTTGCAATCACTGGACTGCGCTGTCAAATTCCACAGCTAAAATTATAGTCACACAGTGGTGCTCTGGCAGCGTCCCCTCATTGTCCTGTTTGTTGATTAAATGAGTCAACTGAACATTACCTCATTTATTGTAATAGATTCTATCTCTTAGGTAAAAATACTTTAGGTGTTGTTTGCCCCCTTGTCGGAATAGATTTAAATGCTCAAAGTGTGTTTCCTTCGGGGCTTTTTCTCTAGGCCACAGCGACGGGAAGATGGTTGACGCATTGCATGAGCTCGTCAATAGTTCAACGAGGTTCAAGTGTTCAAATCATTGTTCGGTACATTCTGAAATTTCCAAATTTATATAAATGAAATATGACGCTTTATTGCACTACACTACACATTATTTACAATTCAACCATCAAATCGTCTTGTTGCACCTTTCTTGTATTTCTCGAAAGTACATTAATTTAAACCTGTTATTAAAGAAGAAACTTGTGAAAACTATCTGGTTCTTGGCTAATTTCCAACGTGGGTATGTGCCACACCGTCAAAGATCTTGACTTGACTTGACTTGTTTAGAAGAAGAATCCTCTGTTCATCGTTTGACGCTGTGCCGAAGAAAGATCTCCTTAAGGCCTGGTCGACAGGCGGCAGGATCGCTCTTGAGTTTAATCTTTGCTTGTTTGTGGTTTTGAGTACTTTTTTGGCAGTTTGTGATTTTTGCTATTTGACTTTCAGAGTTCAAGCGAGTCACTCTATTTCGATGTCGGTTTTTTCACCTTGCCAAGTGTCTTCCCCTAGGCTAGCTTTTATACCAACCAACGATAGACTGATTGATTCTTTTCTCCGCAGTGGGGTTATCAACGTACCATGGCTCTGTTACCGACCAATGAGGGTGCAATACCAATAAAGAATCCGAAGGTGTATCAAATGGAGCTTCAGAAAGCGACATCACAAATTTAAAAGATGACGGAGGTGTGGCGTTTTGGTTGTTGTGGTATTATGCGCTGCTCTGCCGAGAAGGAGTGCGTCTGAGAGCTTCTAAATTGTTCTGAGTATGCAGCGCATCCGATGCGCCCGTTTATTCCAGTGCATCTTGCATGTTAAAAAGGCATAGTCTGCGGTGTAGATACGAGCCTGACCCTTGCAGAAATTCTGGAAATATTTTCGGTAGCAGGTGCAGTGTCAGTATACAGGTTCGTGCCTCTAGTTCACAAGAAGAAATCACTTACGGAGTCGGTGAGAGTAAGCTTTGCGGGAATGATAAGACTATCTGAAATTAGGGCTTGGCCTGTTATGTATAAGATGGGGCCTCTATATCCTTAGCCACTACAGTGCTCGAACTGTTAGAGATATGGCCTTAGCTCGAAAAGGTGCAGTACAATTACTAGATGTAGAATATGTGGAGCCAATCATGATTGTAATAAGTGCAACTCTGCGGAAGCGAAGTGCTGTTCATCTAATGAAGGTAGGCGTTGCTCCCGGAGGGAAGCTGTGGCGGTATTACAAAAACGCTTGAAAGACTATGCATGTTTAACAGCACGACATACTGGTGCTACGGATGCATCACTAGCAAAAACTTTAGCAGAAGTCATAAACAAGGCAACGGAACAGGCAATGGAGCGTCTTGCCTACAATCTTATTAGAGCCGTGGCAGAAATATTCACATCTCAGTTGGCCTAAATTCTTGCTTCATTGTCTTAGATCAGATTTACCAGGATTTAGTGGTTTCAAGGAGTGCAACGGGATAAAGCCCGATAGCTTTTACACGATGTGCATCTCCCCAAGCAGTACCCTCTGAACAAATATTGCGGGCAGATCCAGAACCTATATCAGATGATTCTGATTAGTTCACAGATATGGAGGCGGAATCTCAAAATTTCTTGAAGCGTGCCAGATTTCCCCTCTCAAAAAATTTTCAAACAAATCAAAATCTAAAAAGTTCTTGTCAAAGAACGACTTCTTTGAGAACCTCTCCAAAAGCGACTTTTTGAAGAAAGATCTCTTCGATCAATTAGTCACGGTGACCAGTTTATAGTGTCAAAGGCTTCCTAAAAGTATTACAGTAGAATTATCGATCATTAGGATCGGCTACCACGGATTCATGATATATTTATTCGCAAATTTCCCCAGATATCATTACTTTACAAGAAACCTGTCTTACAAGTGGACTAAAATGTTACCTAAATAGTTATCGCTTAATTCGTTTAGATAGACCTAGCTAAGGTGGTGGATTTGCCATCAATATAACAACTAAGTTCAGTCATATGGCGAAGATTAACTCTCTGTGTATGGATACTAACTACAAAATTATGGTAGTAGACATCACTCTGCGAAAGTTCTCACCTTTTTCTTTTGTTAATGCATACTTACCCTCAGGAGTACAAGAAATAAGATGCTTATATGTGATGCTAGCTTCTTGCAGGAAGGATGTAATATTAACTGGTACTTCATTTTCCACCACGTGTCTTGGGGCTTGAAGACTGATGTAAGTGAAAGGCGCTTGTGGGAACGGACTGTTGATAATCGAATATCTTGTGGGAGTTTCCTAACTGCTACCTTTGTTAGAAGACAGTCTTAGTCGACTATAGATCTGATTTTCTCCAGCTCCTCACTAAAAATATTTTCGTGGAAAACTGTAGATTGCGCATGAAACAATGACCAGTTTGCTGTTAGTTTTGATGTTAACTTCCCTGGATATTTCTACCTGAAAAAGTAAGATTTTTTGTAAATTATGACCGTTTACAAAAAAGCCTAAAGATAACTTTGATTCTTCGCAAGGACATTCGGGAAGGCATTCGGGCTATGAGCCTGTGTGCGGCATTGAAAAGAACAATAAAAAAGTCAACTATTACAATAACATCAGGCACAGGTGGATATTTTAGCCCTTGGTGGAACTCTGAATGTATGAGGGGGTACAGAAAACGAAAAGTGGCGTGGAAGAAACTTATTCACAACCAATGCCTAAAAACTGGTGCGGCTCCTAATGCATGGCAGCCGATTTGAAACATAAAGTATGCAAAGCAAAAGGTAACTGTGACACTAACAAGCTCAGCTATCTTTCAAAATCAAAGAATAGAAAAGCACTTTTTAGACGTCTGCGCTCCGAACAATGATACCGTCATCAGACAATATTGAATCTTCAAATATATCGCCTCGCGAACTGTCAGAATTATTGGAAAATGTTGATAAATGATTAGAAGACAGATTCAGATCAGTAAGCCAAAAAGCATAGCAAAGCCAATGGCAGGGGAAGATTTCAACAAAGTGGCATTAGCAGAACCAGCTGATGTAAGTGAGGCACTTACCTCCGGCTGCACTCGGACTAGACAGGGTAATCTCAGCACATTTAAATGTACTATACGACATTTCCTTACATGAACTCTCTAATATGGTCAAGTACATTTTGAAAAAAATTTGGATACCTGCGGATTAGAAAATTTTCAAATAATGCCTATACTTAAAAAAAGCATTTGGGTTGTCCCTTGACATTGTAAGGACAATTTCTATTACATCTAGTTTGGTTAAACTAATTAAAAAAGCTTTCAATGCACGTATAATGAAACACGTTGAAGAAAAGACAATACTGAAGGCTAGTCCAATTGGATTTATATTGAAATGTTCCATCTGATGTGCACACGTAGATTTAGAGAATCGCAGTCAGTTGGCTCGGCGTAGAAGAGAGTATTGTGCATTAGTTACTCCAGGTCTGGTTAATGCGTACGACAAAAAGGAGCATAAAATACTAATACAGCAGATAGAAATGTATCGCTTACCAAAAAACATAATAGCATGGGTAGCAGAGGTTTATGGGAAGGAGATCTTTATTGCCTTCAAACGGGTTGTTTTTCCAACAGATTTCAGCAATACAGTGGTGTACCACAGGGGGCCATGCTCTCACTGGTGTACCTCAGCTCACATCTTCCTCAGCTTGATTCCAACACATAGCAATATTCCTTTTTATGTGTATACAGATGACATTGCCTTTTTTACAACAAATAGTGATCTGCAATTACTTTATCGGACATTACGAAATTACCTAAAGATGATAGAGGAATCGCTTGAAAAGATTCAAATGTATTTAAACTTAAACAAAAGCGCGCTTCTAGCATTCTCGCTCAAGAATCCTGTCAACATCTCCCTGATGTATGGCACAGAGTTGATTCCCGAGGTGAATTCACTCAAGTACTTAGGCATCATATCTAAGAGCTCGGTTAACTGGGAAAGTCACATCGACCGAATTGGGTTCAAGGCAACAAAAGCCATGGGGTGGTTACGCAAGCTCAGCAATAGAAATACGGGGTTGCGAAGAAATACAGTAGTAATAATCTACAGTATGTACATGCGTCGTATCATAGAATTCAGCTGCGCCTTATTTTCTGGGAGTGCGACCTATAAAGTGAGACCGCTAATACTATTATAAAGGGAAAATTTACGATTATGCCTTGCAGTGCCCAAGTTTGTTCCTAACAATGTGCTCTACGTGGAAGCACGTCTCCCTTCATTGTTAAATAGATTTCAAATACTTACTATTCAATTGTTTTGAAAACCATACATTCTGCTACAGAGAGAATCGTTTTATGCTTTTCTTAAAGAACAGACCTTATGTTTTGAAACTTAGTGGTGGCGATTCCAGTCCCCACAGATCACACTCGTTCAATCGCTGCTGGAACCACTGGACATCCGAACCAAACATACTTCCTCAACAAGTAACTTTAATTTTGTCCTTCAAATACAATTTGAATATAATTACCCCTCTAACCCGAAGAAAATGTGATTCTAATATTTAAATGACTGACTACAAGATGATTTGGCACACACTAACATGAACCAAATAATTGCAACTGATGCATCCGTATAAAATGAAAAAGGCTGCGGTAGGCATCTTAGCGTTTGCTTGAATGGTTCTTTTCGAGTAGGCTTCCGGATTGCATACCAATATTGATAGCAGAATTATTTGACGTTGTACTAACACTGCGAAAAGTTCCTTCGGGTGAATAAAAGCATTCGTAGTTACAGATTCTTTTCCAGTATATGCTTCTCTGTCTTCGGGAACCAACTGAATGCTTATGCATTTGTTTGGACATCTCGTACTAACAAACTTGCAAAAACTTCACTTGTTATGGGCACCAGGAAATCGTGGCATATATCTCAATCAGATGGCGGATGCACTAGCCACAGTATCTGTTAGCGGTTTCCTTATCCCAACTTTGCCTGATACGGCTTACGCGAAAGCAATAAGGTTGTTTACATAATGAAATCAACCTTTGTTTACATAATGAAATCAGCTCCTTCTCTTTGGATAAACTTCAAGATTTCGCACATCTAAGATGCTGCTAGAATACACAGTGGTGCGCAACAAGGCATTTGGAAGTTACTTATACCAGATTGCGTTGTAGAATTTCATACCTAAATAATATTTACACATGGCTGGTTTAAAGGCGTCACCGTTATATTAGGTTTGCATGTAAGTTGAAACAATACATTATTTCTTTTCATCTTGTCGCCGATTTTCATACCAGCGCGAAAGATTCCAGGTAGCTCCACTTGAAAACTTGGGAATAAAATTAATGTGGCAGTACTTTTATTGTTTGGCGGTAATGATTAGGTTAGAGCCGCAGGGACGTCTACTCTGCATATTTGACAACATAATTGAAACAAAGCGATTGCCATGTTAGTGTGAATTTTTTACTTAATTTTATTTTTTGTGTTGACCCATCACTACGCCTGCTTGAAACCACATCTGATATCCTGCATCCTTGCTCAGATATATTCTTTTATCAATTTCTGGCTTTCCTTCTTTCTCTCTCTATGAATATATATATATATATATATATATATATATATATATATATACATAGTTACGTTTGAAAGAGACTGGTAGACGTTGAAAGGGGCCGTTTATTGGGTCGTGAGTGGCAGCTCAGAAGTGGCCGACTGGTTAAAGATCCTCCTGATCCTCTTCTTTCTCTCTTGCTCTGGGTGACCAGTGCGTTCACCGTATACGCTTCTTTTTCTTCGTGCATGTACGCAACATTCCTCTTCGCGCAGATGAAGGCCGCCGGACGAGTCAGTCGAGTTGTCGTGGCATGTACAGTTTCAGGCGCACAACATGAACCACTTGAGTTTTGGCAGCTCGTCGACCACTCGCCGTGAGACGAGCTATTACATAGTTGACCTCTGTAAGTCGGTCGACGATGACAAAAGGTCCATCGTAAGTGGCCAAAAACTTTTGGCATAACCCGCGCTTGCGCATCGGAGTCCACAACCACACCAGATCACCACGGCGATAAATCACTGGTCGATAGTGAATGTCATAGCGTGCCTTCGCTTTGTCTTGCGATGCCAATGTGCGTAGTCTAGCTATGCGACGCGCCTCTTCGGTGAGGCAGAGAGTCTCGGCGACGGTGACGTTGTCGTGGTCACAGAAAGCCAATATTGTGTCAATTGTGTGCCGGGGCGAACGTGCATAAAGCAAAAATAAAGGGCTATAGCCTGTAATCTCATGCTTTGCGGTGTTGAACGCGTAAGTAATGAACGGGAGTACGTCATCCCAGTTCTTGTGGTCGCATGAGACATACATAGACAACATGTTGATAATGGTGCGGTTGGTACGCTCCGCCAGCCCATTAGTTTGGGGGTGGTATGGTGTCGAGTGACGCAGGCGCAATTCACATAAACGGAGTAGCTCCTCCACGACATCCGCTGTGAATTGTCGTCCACGAGCACTGATAATCAGGTGAGGTGGGCCATGTCGGAGGATGACGTACTGTAACAAAAACGACGAGACTTCACTGCCAGTTGCGAAGGGGACGGCTGCCGTCTCGCAGTAGCGTGTGTGGTAGTCGACGCAAACAATTATCCATCGGTTGCCCTTAGCCGATTTTGGGAAGGGGCCCAGGAAGTCAATGCCCACTTGTTCGAAAGGTGCGCTTGGAGTAGGCATCGGCTGTAGAAGACCAGCTGGACCAGTTGATGGACGTTTGTGACGCTGACATTGCATGCAGCTTGACACATAACTCTCAACAGACTTCTGCATACGAGGCCAATAAAAGCACTCTTTAGTCCGGTGAAGCGTCCGCGCCAAACCTAAATGTCCAGATGTAGGGTTGTCGTGCATGACACTCATAATAACTGTTCGCAGGCTCTCCGGGACCACTAGAAGGAAACGCGCGCCACTGCTGGAGAGGTTCCTTTTGAACAACAGTCCATCACGCATACAGAAACGGCGTGCACTAGTGGAAGCGGATGCAGCGGCGAATAGTGGTGCTAGTTTGGCATCTTTCCGCTGTTCTGCTCTGAAACTGGGATAGTCCGGGAACGTAGGCGACACAGACGCTACAAGCTGGTCAAGGTCATCGGATTCACAATCTGTTGTGCTAAGGGGCATACGTGAAAGACAGTCCGTGTCAGCATGTCGACGACCACTCTTGTAAGCGACGGTAAAACTGTATTCTTGTAGCCGGAGTGCCCAGCGCGCAAGGCGGCCACAAGGGTCACGAAGGTTGACAAGCCAACACAACGAGCGGTGGTCGGTTACGACTGTGAATGAGCGTCCGTACAGGTAAGACCTAAACCGCTGAATTGCAAATAATACCGCTAGGCATTCTTGTTCGGTAACAGTGTAGTTTTGTTCCGGCCTGCTTAGGGAGCGACTTGCGTATGCGATGACGTGTTCGTGGTCGCCGTAACGTTGTACTACGACGGCTCCAATACCTATGCCGCTAGCATCCGTATGAAACTCTGTCGGAGCAGAAGGACGGAAGTGCTGAAGGACGGGTCGTGACGTCAACAAAAACTTCAATTGACGGAATGAAGAATCGCACTCCGGAGTCCACTCAAAGGAATCGTCCTTTCGTAAGAGGCATGTGAGAGGGTACGCAATGTCGGCAAACTTCGGAATAAAGCGGCAGAAGTATGAACAAAGCCGCAGGAAACTACGAAGCTTCTTGACGGAACGCGGTGCATTGAACGCCTCAGCTGCTGCTGTCTTCTGCGGGTCAGGGCGGATGCCATCCTTGTCAACGAGATGCCCGAGCACAAGCGTCTGGCGGTCTCCGAAGTGGCATTTCTTCGAGTTTAAAATTAGGCCAGCCTTTCGGATGCAGTTCAAAACAGTATCCAGACGAGAGTTGTGTTCACTGAACGTGCGGCCAAAGATGACGACATCGTCGAGGTAGCACATGCAGATGTTCCACTTCAAGTCATGCAGGATGGTGTCCATGAACCTCTCGAACGTGGCTGGTGCAGTGCACAGTCCAAATGGCATCACGTTGAATTCAAAGAGCCCGTTAGGGGTTACAAAGGCAGTCTTTTCCTTGTTCTCTGGGTGCATCGGAATTTGCCAATAACCGGATCGTAAGTCTACGGAGGAAAAATAAGAGGCCGAATGTAAGTAGTCTATTGCGTCCTCTATACGTGGCAGTGGGTATACGTCCTTTTTAGTCACGGCATTCAGTCGGCGATAGTCGACGCAATATCTCCAAGATCCATCTTTCTTCTTAACGAGAATTACCGGTGCTGCCCACGGACTGGCTGACTCTTGTACCACTCCCCTTTGCATAATTTCCTGCACTTGGTCGTTGATATTTTGTCTTTCGGACGGGGAAACACGATATGGTTTTTGGCAAATCGGACTTGCCGCGCCAGTGTTGATGGTATGGCGCGTTTTAGACAGGGGGATAAGGATTACTTTGCCCTTCTGCGCCAAGTCAAATACCGAAACGTGCTTCAACAGCACATTCAATAAAGTTCGGCGCTCGCTTGAGCTAAGCGACTTATTTATCGTTGCCATAAGCGCCCCGTCCAAATTGTGACAACCAGTTCCGTCGCGTTCTTCCGGCACGTCTGTGAGCTCGACCACTGATAAGGTCACGTGTTCTTTGCTGACCGAAGCTAATTTCAAACCATTGGGTAGTGTCACGGGCTCAGAGGAACAGTTTACAGTCCATAGGCCAGTTTGCCCGCCATCAATCGACACCACACAATGGGGAACCAACACATTCTTCTTCACGCAGTTTATGTGCATTGGTTCTACGCTCGCATCGAAGCTGTCAGAATCCGCGCCGCGACAAACAACAGGAACACGTACGGTAGACAACGCAGGTATGAACGTATCGCCACAGACACACAGCGTAGTTTGGTCATTTGCCGGAGTGTCCAGAAGTTCTGAAGGCATCTGGCCACTCACAAAGACTTTCCCCGTGCGACAGTCTACAGTAGCACCACATTCTCGCAAGAAATCCATGCGGAGAATGACATCATGTGTCGACCAAGGAATAATCGCAAACTTTGTCGTTATCATAAGGCCTCCCAAAAATACCTCAGCACTACACACACCAATAGGGCGCAATGGCTCTCCACTCACTCCACAAAACGTCGAAGTTTCATCCCAGGTAAAAACAACTTTCCGTCCTAACACGTCTTTAAAGGAAGCACTCATCACGGAAATCCTTGCACCTGTGTCCACCAAGGCCATCACAGGCACATCATCCACCAAAACACGCACTTTGTTTTTAAACACACACACAGGAGGTATTTCAGTAGCACGTTTCCAGCGACCTCACCCCCATTGGCCGCGCTGGCTAGTTTTCCGGTGGCAAAGAGGGCGCTTTGCGACGCAGCGGTGAAGGAGGACGATGAGCACGAGGTCGCGGTGGGGGCGTTCAACTCCTGTCAGATGCCGGGGAGTGGTTCCGGAAGCTGCTGGGCCAATAGTTGTCATCAGGTGGTATGTGGGCCGGCCGCCGGACACCATGAGGCTGTTCAAAGGGTCGTGAAAAGTCAGATGATTGGTGATACCGAGGAGTCACCCGACGGTTGCAAAATCGCGATATGTGGCCTGGCACACCGCAGGAATAGCACACCGATCGAGGTCGAAACGTCGGTCGCTCGTCAATGAATAGAGCGTCATCATTTGCTCTTGTGTGACGGATGTACTGGTTGGGTGAGTCGTACCGAGACGTCGGGTGTCGAGGAGGCATGCGCTGAGAGCGTCTGTCATACCGTGACGCGGGAAGTCTGGTTGTCATCCTTGACAGTGGGGCTGGGCTGTACTCCACAGTTGCCGCGCTCATCGTCGGTTGCCATGGGGTCAAAGGAAGCACATTCATAGCCTCACGTGGCAGACACAACTCGCGATGGTCAGCTGTCGAACACGACATTTCTCGGTGGGACAGTTCTTCACGAACAATCTGTCGAATTGTAGAAAAAAGGTCGAGGCCAGGATTCGTGTCCACACTGGCAACAGTTGTAACGTTAGCCAGCCGACCAAACTTGGGCGCAATTCGACGCATCTTGAGCGTTTCAAACGTTCGGCAATGCTGAATGACGTTGGACACAGACCTGAGCCTTTCTTTTCCAATTAGAAAATTATACACGTCCTCAGCTATCCCTTTGAGCAGATGCCCAACTTTGTCATCTTCCGACATGGTAGCACAGACCACCTTGCACAGCTTTAACACTTCTTCTATGTAAGTGGTGCATGTCTCACCTGGTAGCTGTGCCCGTTGCGACAGTGTTTGCTCAGCCCGCTTCTTTCTAGCAACCGAGTCGCCGAAACACGCCCTGAGCTCTTCAACAAAAAGATCCCACGTCGTGAGTGCGTCCTCGTGGTTCTCGTACCATACCAGTGCGGTGTCGGTAAGGGAGAACACTACGTTGGCTAGCATAGCGGCTGCATCCCAACCGTTGGACTTGCCCACACGTTTGTACTTGGTGAGCCAGGCGTCGACATCTTCGGCTTTTCCTCCGAAGGGCGGTGGAACTCGGTAGTACGGAAGCGGGCCAGATGGTGCCGTCCTGGAAACGCCTGCTTCTTCGGGCATGTCGAATTCACTCACGGCAGATGGTGGGAGACCAGCAAGTCGACAGCTTCGTCGAAGCTGTGGCAGCGATCGTTCCGTAGTTGAAGCGCTTACCCAGCTCCTCCACCACTCTGTTACGTTTGAAAGAGACTGGTAGACGTTGAAAGGGGCCGTTTATTAGGTCGTGAGGGGCAGCTCAGAAGCGGCCGACTGGTTAAAGATCCTTCTGATCTTCTTCTTTCTCTCTCGCTCTGGGCGACCAGTGCGTTCATCGTATACGCTTCTTTTTCTTCGTGCATGTACGCAACAATATATATATATATATATATATATATATATATATATATATATATCAGTCTAAAGTTACTTTCTGTTTGCAAAACAATACGCCTCTATCTTCCTGACGATCGTGCCGCCTGGTTCTTGGGCGATCCCCCTTCGCGGTTGTGTGCCAGTATTATAGTGATCATCACCATCATTATTATCATTATCATCATTTTATTCAACTGTATGCCACAGTGGCTTGGGACCCGCACTAACTTCAAGAGTTTCATTTGGGGTGGAACTAACATGTGCCATGTCCCTGGCCTCTTGATTGTTCTGTAGCTGAGAGAGCAGTACACACTAGAAGAGAATCTGTAATGATGATTGCACTGTCTTTGTTTGAAGTCAGTTTCTGGAGCACCAAAATAATAACGAGGAGCTCAACTTTGAAATCTGGAGAAAATCTGGCAGCCTCACAGAGAATGATCATCCGAGGTAAAGAGAGGCAATTAACACTGCTGCCTTTTCATTATTCACAGAAGCGTCTGTGGTTATTATTTTTTAATTCTCCATGAAACTGCAGCCTTTTATCTTCCAGCCTTTTATTTTAAGAACTGAAAGATTGAAACTTAGATAGAGGGGGGGATACATCATGTCCTATCGTAATATTGTGATTTATTGCTTCAGTTTTATTTACCGATCTGATGTTCAAACGCGTTTCCTTTGCCTTTTTTACTACGTTTGTGCGCTGAAGGAACTTACCAGCGGCGAATAATGTTGACTACGTGGGTGTAAGGTCTGGCGTTGAAGGCCAGGGGGTGAATCTTTGTCGTAAAAGGGCGCGCTTCCCAAAGAGCCGATTCTCGGGAGACGATAATTCCGGCGTAAGGATACCTAAGATGGCAAGAATACCGCAGTCGGTCGCCGCTTTTAACAACCAGCTAGATGGTCCCCGGCCAGCGGAGATCCGGTGGGCGACGTGTGGACATCCAGTGTATCGACACCCATCCATCTGGATTAGAGTCTGTGGGACGGCTGTCAGGCTGGACAGCATAGTAATGCTGCATTTGGAACTTACATGAGCCTGCGGCCGAACGGCGCCACCATCGCGTGCGTTCGAACAGTTCGCGGTACGTCTTGTCTAGGCCGATCCTTTCGTCTCTCTTTCTCAGACCGGGAGGTCAAGTGCTTGAAGAGAGCGAGAGGAGAGGACGGCAGCAAGTGTGTTTAGTGTGTCCAATAAACGGACTGAATTGGTTTGGTTGGCCGTGAGAAGAATTCGAAGGGGCAACCGAGGGGTTAAAACTTGGCTTCAGTTTCCTCACCGTCGCTCCCCTTACAAAAATCTTATATATGGACCTATATAAAAATCCCCATATATGGCTACATCAAGAATTGGGCATATCAGGCTTTACATCGAATCCCCATATATGGGCCCCATTTAACCTGATATGCCCAATTTCTGATGTAGCCATATATGGGCGTTTTATACCCATATATGGGTGTTGCTATATATGGCCATGTATAGCCATTATTTTTATATGGCTATATATGGAAGCATCCATTTAAGGCCTTATATGGATGCTCACATATATGGCCTTAAATGGATAACTTTATATATAGCTATTCAGATGATTCATCTATATGAGTTCAGCTTGTGTCGCCGGCTAAAATCATACCCCCACAAATCATTCTTCAGCTAGCTATAGCTGTTTCTTGAAAGGTCTGCATGCAGTCACCATCGTCTCCAAAACAAAGGCAGTACATATCCCCTCAACATTATTGTTCAATTAAGTTATCCTCATTATATCTCGAGTTATTCTCAAGAACTAATTGTTAAAATGTAACTTAAAAACATATTTAAAGTTTGTGGTGGGCACATGTCGTGTTAGTCAACTTTCCCTAAAGAGATACATTCTTTGTGCTTAAATTAATTGCTTATTTTTGACAGTTTTTTATTTATCTATTTATTTCATTACCCACAGCACCAATTTGCATTACAGTGGGCGAGCGTTTACAAAAAGTAGAATACAAAAAATACACAGTCAGCCTAACAAATATACAAATTCATCTCAACCACAATCTGCAACACAAATACATGTATAAATAATGTCACACACCGAAAAAGCAACACACTTATTCTAACATGAAATTCCTGCTCAACATGGGTTCAGGTCCAGCTTGTCCTGCACAACGCAGTTGGTTGAATTTTGCCATGGTGTTTTTTACTCCTATGATTGAGAATTTGAAGTTGATTGCATTTTTTTAGATTTTAGGAAGCCTTTCGACACTTTTCCTCATGATTTGTTATTGCATCATTTATCATCTCTCTGTATTCAACCGGCAATAGTTGTTTGGATTAAAAACTACCTTTCCGGAAGAACACAGCATGTCCTAATCAATGGCTGTACGTCAACTGGAATAAGAGTTACTTCAGGTGTGTTCAAGGGTCTATTTTGGGACCTTTGTTATTTTTATTTATATCAATGATATTATGCAGGGTCTTTATTGCAATGTCAGAATATATGCAGATGACTGCGTCATTCTAGGAACATAATAAACGAACACGATGTCATTAGCCTACAAACTGTCCCCGCCGCGGTGGTCTAGTGGCTAAGGTACTCGGCTGCTGACCCGCAGGGCGCGGGTTCAAATCCCGGCTGCGGCGGCTGCATTTCCGATGGAGGCGGAAATGTTGTAGGCCCGTGTGCTCAGATTTGGGTGCACGTTAAAGAACCCCAGGTGGTCTAAATTTCCGGAGCCCTCCACTACGGCGTCTCTCATAATCATATAGTGGTTTTGGGACGTTAAACCCCACACATATCAAGCCTACAAACTGATTTAAACAAAATTGAAACTTTGTATGTCATTGTGTATGTCTTTGAATAGTAGTAAATGTCAGTTTATATACTTTAACAGCAAACGTTTGCCTGTGAGATCGAATGATGATTTAGACGATAGATCACTTAAACGGGTACAGCATTACAAATACCTTGGCGTTTACTTTTCAGAAAATCAGTCATGGACTAGGCTTATTGAACATATTACATTAAAATCTTCGCGAATGCTAAACCTCATTTGACAAGATTTTCACAAAGCCCTAAGGAGCAATAAAGAATACCTTTATAACACGAACGTTTGTTCATTACTTGAGTACGCTTGCGCAGCATGGGATCCAGACACCACCTGTCTTCTAAATAAACTTGAGCGTATCCAGAATCACACAGCTAGGTTTGTCTCTGGTAATTACAACTATAAAAGCAGCATCTCATTACTTAAAGACAACCTTGACCGGAAAATCCTAGCCCAACGCCGCTTAGCAACAAAATTGGAGCTTTTTTCTGTATTTACTCAGATCTTACAGGTATTAATAAAAACTTGTACATTTTCTCCCTCACTTCACCTCTAAGCATTGTGATCAAGACTGTAAGGTACTAGAAACACGTTGCCGCACAAATGTGTTTCATTTATCATTCTTTCCTCACTACTCCACGCTTTGAAACAGACTTCCTAAAGGTGTAGCGGATTGTAAAACACTTTCCCAGTTCCAGCTGTTTTTACATACAAATTTTCCATATGTAGCCTCTTTGTTGCATACACCGCTTTGTTATTAGCTCATTCTTTTATCTTTTTCTTTGTATAAAACTATGTGCTTTTACGTGCTTATTCAAGTTACCCCCCTTCAATAATGCCATCGTGGCGCTGCAGGTAATTCCATAAATAAAAATAAATAAATTAAACAAGTAATTTGAGATAGGAGAGGCAATGCTTGAAGGCAGTTGGTTGCCATCCTCTGATTTTTTTAGTAAAAAATCATTTCGAAATACGTCAGTTTTGCATGCGATTTTTCTAATCTTGAACCTATGGTCAACATGTTCTGACACATAGTTCGGTGCAAGTAAATATTCCGCTTTATCGATTCCGACTTGGACAATAATAAATAGCATAAAAGAACCAAATTGAGTTTCGTAAAGAGATTTTTCACAGGGAGTTTATTTAAAACTTTTCTGGCGTGTTAATGGAGCGTCCATAGTGAGTCAAAAGAAAATAATTACTTGCTATTTACCGTATGAACTGCGTGTGCATTGAATAACCTAATTGAGTTGATAATTACCTTTTAAACAGTCTGGTCAAAAGCGATTGGTATTCAAGCTTGTCTTGTACAAGTATTGTGACTAGGAGTGGCCTATAGCGCGACTGCTAAAACTGGTGTCTATAGGTCTCTGTGCGCGTGGGAACGAAGGCTTTTAGCGATATTTCTTTCTAACGGGACACTAAAAGTGTATTTTGTAAACATAACCCACTTTCCGTTCTGCTAATATTGCCTCAATAACCTAACAGCGTTAAAGAGCTCGTTCCGCTGAAATTTCAGCGTAGGCATCAATGGCTCTCAGTGAAAAATCGTCTTGTCCATGACCGGAAATTGAGAGAATTCAAATATTACAAATATTATAAATTTTCGGGTTTGAGTGATGATCAAAATCATGCAGGCCATTTGCATGGCAAGCAAGTGCTCCACCACACAGCTATGTGCATATGCTTGAAAATACAGCATGAATAACTTTCTCTAGTTGGAAATGCACGCAAAATATCTGTCATGCTTAACAAATACACGCATCCTGTATACAAGTTTCACAGTACATTTATTATCGCAGCAATATTGAATGATACAAGCGTGCATTGTCATCGGGCATCGTAACACGTTAGTACTAACGTTACTTCGCGGTCTAAAGACAGCAAACCATTACAAAAGGCACACACGTTACTGCGCGTATTTCCAAACGACTGCGTAGTGGGTGCATAAAGTTGTAAAACATTTTACATGCATAATATTGAGAAGCGTGGTCTGATGGGTGAGTTGGTAATTCATCTTAACTGAGTTGCGCGAAAAAATTTTAAGTGCAAAAGGACGACCCCTGGACACAGCGCAGATTAACAACTGAAAGTTTATTGGAAAAAACAGACGTATGTATGCGGTTACGAGAACACGTGAGGTGGAGAAAATGATTAGATGAGCAGACATCTAATCAGTTCCCAGGCAGCACGCCGCCGTTGGACCAATCTTGGACCAACATCGGCTAACATCGGCACCGACGTCGGGCCAACGTCGGAAGTGCAACTTCTTCCAATGTTGGGCCGACGTTCAAGCCAATGATGGGCCGACGTTTTGCCGATGTTTTAGCCAGTATGCAACCAACATTGGGCCGACAAAGGCCCATCGTAATGCCGACAAAGCTGCCAATGTTCGGCCAACATTGGCCATATTTCAGCCAATCACATGCCATTTTTACGCCGATGTTTGCTGCACGACGAATATTGGCTACGGATGTACGACCGACATTGGACCAATCCAGGGCCACATTGCAGCCAATCAAATGCCGTTATTACACCGATGTTTCCTGCACGACGAATATTGGCTACTGATGGGCTTGCCATTATGTAACCAATATTTGTAGGGAATTTTTCTTACCGGAAGATCTAAACAATATGCCTCGATGACCCGCTCTTGTAGCTTTGCAGCCCTGTATACTTGGGGCAACAGAAAATTGAATGCTGAGAACTGAAAGCAGTTACTCGATCTATTTCATCTTTTATACCTCATTCCCTTTGCTAACACTAGAAGTGTAGTTTATTTTTTTACCAATTTATCTTTTGCAATAGCGAGTGCTTTATTTGGTACTGGCATTTGGTACAGCAGATCGAAAAAAGTCTTTAGGAAGTAAATGCTGAAAGCGTATGTCCCCCACTTGCAATCCCCACATATGTCCCCCACATGGTAATCGAGAATATTCATAGTTTAGAGCATTTTTTTGTAACTAAAACATGGTGATGGTGCTTCCGAATCAGCATAAGCTAGCCGAACAGTGCACCACCGACAGTCTGCAGACTATTTATTCGTTGTTTTTTTATTTACTTGGTACAACAAAAAATGTATACATTGAAAATTATATATACACAACTAAAAAAGGCCCGCTCTACTGCAGGTCAGGTTGCGTTGGGGGTACAGTGACAGTGGTGCTGTCAAGGCCCTGGCTGCTGTGGCTGGGCAGGAAGCCAGCTGCCGCGAGAAGCCGATAACCTGCACTCTGAGAGTGGGGATCATCGGGCTGCTCCCCAACAAATGCTTCTCTGAAGCGCCGCTTCCTGCCCCCACAGCGATCACCAGACCCTGGCAGCCACCTCTTAATAAAGTTGAGGGCCTCCGCCTGGTCGCACCCTGCTTTTTGGCAGATGACATCTGCATACAAGAACAGAAATATCATAGTACACATGAAGCACTGCAGTACGGAGAATACACAAGGGTACACACACATAATACAATGAACAAGTCTAACCTGTCACTAATCTACGGAGCCTCAGGTTCACAAAGGCCCTTTTCCCTTTTCTGCCATGAAGGCTGTACAGCACTTGCACGTCATGTGCCAATACAGCCTTTATGGCATTCACACCAATTTCTCGGAGGGCACGTCCCGCAATCTGCAGGAGGTGCTTGCGCTGTAAAAAAATGCAAGAAGCATAGATGGGGTAAACGCAACAGCACATCGAAATGTTTTCATGATAAAAATCTGCAAGAAGAGGACACTGAAAACAACAACTTGAATTTTTGGGCATCACAACATTTCATTGTTTCTTTACGCTAACTTCAACTCACTTGACCTAAAATGGTTTCCACATCAGCCCTCTCACACTCAGTGTGAGAACCTTTCACAGTCCTTCTCTGAATGCAGTTTCGCTGTTATGAAATCAAATACAACACTGTTATAACCCTTAATAATTATTGATTCTAGCTATGAAATAGTATAATTACTTTGTACAGCGCTCAATTCCAATACACGTTTCTTCGAGGTTACAATGTCTTTGCCTGAATGTTGACCAGGAGTAGCTTCTACAGGTGAAAAACGATAAAATATGTGGAATTCAAAAAGAAGCTTGGAGATGTTTTTAATCAATGCATTGTAAGCAGAGCACAACAAGATAAATGAACATGATCAAGGCGTACTAAGAGGCAACCTTAGAGCGACCAAATCTTGGTCCATAGATGAAACTGATAGAAAAATAAAGGTCGCACTAGATGGTCGCACCATTTGCTGTTTATATTTTTCTGTGATAGCCAACAAAGAGGCATGTCGCTATAGAAATCTCATCACAATAAACAAAGGTGCATTTTTCTTCACACTGCGAAATTGGGTGCATGTTAGATTTTTAAAAAAGTAAGAAATCGGCTAACACAAGGCAGGGTGAACTGTAGCTCAAAGTAGAGAGAGCCGCAGCGGACAAGAAATAGGGTGATAATGGACAAAATTACTGAATGTCTGTTTTAAGCAGGCTATTGCTAGTCACTGCCCATCAAACAAACGATGCCGCCTACATCGTCTGCTAGCTTAGGACAGTTCACTCGGACTTCACAGACTATAGTAAATACAGTCGAATCTCATTAATTCCAACACACTTAATTCGAACTGACGCTGTGGTCCTATCAAAGCTATACCGCGCTCTGAAAATGCTCTCAGCACCCCGCCCAATCCTGCGGTGGCACTTCAGACACCTTATCGCTGTGCTTGAAGAAGAAAATGAAGAAAATGAAAGAAAAGACTGCGGTAGAATGTTTGCCAAATGCCAATCTGCGACATTCCTGTGCCACGCTTCGGATTTTTCCGTCCCTGCCACGTAGAGACCCTTCTCCTTTTAACACTGCGCATGAAGAGAAAGAGGGGAAAAAAGCTGTCGCAGAGAGTTGGCTCTCTCATGCCGATCTGCAACGCGCCGGCGTCACGCTTCCCTGTTTTTCGTTCCTGCTATGTAGAGACTCTTCTCGTTTCAACACCGCGCATGAAGAGAGAAAAAAAAAAAGCTGTCGCGGAGTGTTTCTCTCTCGAATGCCGATCTGCTTTTCTCCCGGTGGAGACGCTCCTCATTTCTCATCATGTGCTGGCCCCGCTCCGGCTGCAGCGCAGATGGTAACAGTGGAAACACAGTTGTCTTCGAAGAGTGTCAGCACTGGACATTGCCGCGCGCAACTTCTTTTGCCAGGAGAATACTGAAGCCGAAATACAAATGCTTTGCAAACTGCACGCAAAACTTGTTGACTCGATGCAAGGCCAACGTGTACAGACATGTATTTACTACTTTAATTAATGACGGATGTCCTGTAATTTGTGAATAAAACTTCTCCATGCACATGCATCACTGCATGGTGAGCCCTCCGCTCGTTTACCGTATTTACTCTATTCTACCACGCCCTCGATTGTAACGCGCGCCCGATTTCCGCGACAAAAAAAAAAACTAAGACATCGGTTGCAACGCGCACCCTTTTAGATGCGGAAGCATCTTATACTCGCGCCTTGTAGTGCGCCGTCCGCGCCGTCCGCACCGCTTCTCGAACATTCGACAGCTGACGCGCGCGCATGCGCCGTCGCGCCGTCGCCCACCATCTGTGCCGCGCGCGCTTCTCCTTCGAGAACATTCGACAGCTGACAGCGCATGCGCCGTCGCGCTGTATATATACTCAAGGTCGGCGCTCGCTCGCTCGCTCAGTTGCCGCTCGTCGGTTGGTTTGTACGGCGCGTCGACGTCCAAGGTCGCGGTGAAATGAATTCCAACGAATCCACAAACACAATGATCGACGTCCCTTCGACCAGCGCCGTCCTTTCGCATACGTGTGTACGTGTTCACTCATTTAACACCCCCTCCTACAACCACGTTAACCAATTTAGCCATCGACCCAAGTAAGTCGCAATTTAACACCCCATTTCACAACCACGTTAACCAATTTAGCCATCGACCCAAGTAAGTCGCACTTTAACACCCCGTTAACCAACTATATGCTCCGCATCCTCCTCAGTGTTCCCCCGAGGGAAGCTGCGGGCAATTTTTTTACTCGTTGGCCCGCTTGATCACACCACTCGCGAAAACGACTCTTTTTGAGAGCGTCTTCCGTTTAAATATGAAGTACGGGGGAAGCTTATGCCTATCTGACGTGCAACAGAGCATTGCTGTCACTCTAGTTTTACCGTGGCCCGATGTCAGTACACAAACTTGCTTCGCCCCCTTCTCCTAGACGGCTGTGGTGCCAGGCATGTCTAAGTAAATAGCCTGTGATCGGCATTCCCGATTTGCCCAAGCAGGTAGCCGTTGTTGTGCCGCAAGTTTAGGAGGAACCTCTGAAGACTCTGAAGCTTTTCTTCGTACTCCTCCAGCAACTTCCGGCATATGCCCGTTCGCCTTCGGAGGGAAAAGCCTTTTCTCTTCATAAAGTTCGTTAGCCAGCACCTGCTCGCTTTAAAATGGCTCTGCATTAGCCCTTTTTCTAAGGCTAACTGCATAGCCTGCACTTGGAGCATTTCTCTCGTCACGGGCCGCTGTGCCGCTCACTGCTTAATCACATACTCGCCGAGCAGCTCTTCAATTTGTGGAAACCGGCCCTGCTGTGGTCCACTGAAGCCTTTGCGTGAATCTTTGCTGTCGACAATATTCTGCTTTTGTTTCCGCCAGTCCCGCACGCACATTTCGGGAACTCCGAATGACCGCGATGCGGCCCGATTTCTGTCCGTTCTGGCACACGCGACGACTTTTCATTTAGAAGCAGCATTGTGGTGCACTCGTAGAGTTTTTGGAGTCAGCCCTACCATGCCGTCGATGCTAATGTACTACAAGATGACGAACTCCTCAGCACACGTATGAAGTGCCACGCATGGGAAACACATAGGCAGAAATGACCGACGCGCCATGCCGACGCACGTAGGTGGCGGCCATTTTGTAAGTGGCGATGGCAATAGAATGACCATATTCATTTTTTTTCATACTCGATTCTAACGCACATGCGATTTATGAACTCTCTTAACCGGAAAAAAGGTGCGTGTTAGATTCAAGTAATTACAGTAACTTTTATTATTTTGAACTTCTTTTAATTTGAACAAATTTTCTGGCCTCTTTGAGTACGAATTATTCATATTCGACTGTAGTACAGTGGCTCATGAGATAACCTGACTAGTTTGTTTTCCGAAACACAGTATCTTAAAGCAGTACTAAATTTCTGCATGTTACATAGGCATATTAAAAATCAAGAAATATACACCAAAGCCGCCGCCACAGCTTTACTCTGCACAGCTGCCTCTGCTGCCTCCACTTCTCCAATTGTACCAGCAGGCAGCCGAGGAAGGTCAGAGGGGCGCTGTGCTGGCTGGGCGTGCTGAGGCACGGACAAGAGCCGTACCTCGTGCTTCAGCTGTCGCACCTCCTGCCGAACCTCTCTTTGTTGCTGCCGGATGCCAAGTTGGATCCGCAGGATCCGTAGCAATAGAGCTGAAACATACAAGAGTACATACCATATTTACTCGCACAATTTGCATCCTCACATAATTTGCTCACCAGTATAATTAGCCAGCCTGCTTTACTACAAGAAACGTTTTGCTCGCATACTTTGCCCACCCCAACCAGCCCGAGCCACCTTGCCAGCACACACACAGACACATTTGACTTCATGATGCTCTGGTCAGGCACATCTCTTGTCGAGCAGGCGAGTGCAGTCTTACACAAAATGGACTGAGTGCAAGGTCCCTTCTTCCATGAACTTTTATGCTTTCCCTAGAATATCGAACTTGAAAACCGAAACCTGTTTATGTGTAGTCCGAAATGCCTAAAGGTTTGCCTCCTATCTTCCCACCTCTTCCACGGCAAGAATGTATTCCCGAGACACAGCACAGATGTTGAACGCGTGCAAGGACCTGTCACATCAACTAGATGAGGCAGGTTTTCGCACTCATTTTTTTTTCGGTTTCGCCATCTGGCCATTGCGTTTTTACCGTTCCTTGTGATAGGCTACAATAATTATATACGAGGCAGATTGCTGTTATAAAGCTTACCGAAGAAAACTGAAACCGTGCTACCGCTAAGCACATCAGCGTGGAGTTCTTCGACATGCAATATTCAGTATGGGAGCCAGCAGAAGAGTGCGTTGAATAAGACTTAGCATAGAAGCTTGGGTGTGTTGGTTAGATATCGGAGGGAACACAACGCAATAGAAGACTGGGACAAGGAATGGACACACACACACATGAAGGGCGACACACACAGCACTGTGTTGGCATCGCGCTTCCTTGTCTGCATCTTACTTTACGTTGGGTTCCCGACAATTATTGGAGAGTACTTATGTTCTCTGGTATAACCCTGTCGTGGGAACTGGTTTTTGTGAGCACTGTTCGGAAGAACTTCAAGAAAATGGGGGCATTTGAACAGGCTTAGCAAACAAATGACAATCCGCTTTGAGACAGCTGTGGCAGTGCCTGCGACATATATTCCCAGTTGAGCTTTTAGGCCAGGGATTCCTACTAGCTTCGCACATGACCGGATTAACAAAAAAGTACACATAATACTCGAGTATATACCGCATTTGACTCTGTAGCTTTGATGAACCAGGCAGATACACAAATTTATCTAAATCTCCATTGATTCTGTTGCAAAATTATTCAACAAACAAATTGCGATGTTATCCATGTTACTATACGATTGTGGCACTTTACCATTGCAGCTTTCCAGGAGGCACACATAGTGCAGCGTTAGTTCACCACTCGCAGTTAATTGTATGCAGTAGGTTGCTCACAGCAACTGACTGCATGCAATGGTGAATATCTTGCATGCTTGCACCGCTGTTTCAGCATGATGGCTGCTTTCCATACGGCTATCAATTGATGTTCACAAAATTGGGAAGATGAAAAAAGACTACACAGTGCCCTCTGGCCACCCTATACTCCAAACCTCCAGCCAACAAACAAACAAAAGAAACATAAGTATGCAAATGAATATTATTCCTAATGCAGCTGGAACGGAGTGTAGTTTTCACCAATTCTGTGTGTTAAGTCAATATAGAGTGAGTTAACTCCATAAGGTAGCTTTTCTCATAACAGTGTTCACTCTATTGTAACACAAGGAGTGACTTCATAGCATCTAGAAGGAAAAATAGAATCTTCAGTATTTGATAGAAATGTGAGGCTCTACCTTAAAACAACAATAATCTGGAAAAAGAACTCATTACATTCGAAAAAAAGGTAGCACAGTTGATCCCCTTTACAAGAGACACTGATGTAACAGACAAACGGGGATAAAAGACACCAGTGTGCAGGCTGACATTTGGCCCATCATGCATCAGGCACTCCGTAGATGCGCCTGTGCAGACGGGAGCCCTGCAGTCAAGCATGCTGAGCAAGACTGTTGACCACTGTACAATGACACATTGCCACAAAATTTCAAAACTTCATTTCACAGACTTCTGCAAAAGCTTCTTACAGTCTTGCATAATTTTTGCACAAGCTTCTCTCATTCTTGCGTGATTTTCGTCAGAACATATAAGTGTTGGAAGTTGTATGTCCCCAAAAACTTGCACAATACAAATAGCATACATTAAAGTCTATCACTTAATACGTGCATAGTGTAACAATGAAAGGAAACTCACGCATGGTTTGCTCCGAGCCTTCCCCGTGCGGTGCCTCCTTGAGCCTTGGAGAGCACTGTACAGCTAGAGCAAAGTAGCATCAATCCAGTGTTAATGGCAGGTTGACAAGACAACAAAACTAACCCCCATATTCATAAACGCTCCCCGACTCGACTTTCAACCTTCACTTGACAGAGTTGAGCACAGTGCCGCTGCTCGTTTGAAAGCGACGCTGCGCTACTCGAGAATCACAGCAGATTATTGCTGACATGCAGCAATTTTCTCTGCTTAGAGACGGCGCTCCCATCAGCCATCTCAAGTGAAGGTGAAGCGTTGAGTGGAGGAACGTTCTAGAATACGGGGGTAAGATTGGTTCCAAGAACACTACAATAGACACACTTAATTTTTACACTTCATCTATATTGTACAGCTAAACACATTCTGCATCCTTATAATGCAACATATACATACAGGCTTATAAAGTAAACACTGTAGGCTGCTCAAATAACACCTACACAAAATAATTACCCAAACGTGGCCATGCGCAAAGTACTTTTATTTGAAACTCACAAAACTTTTGCGGTGATGGAGAATAAATAAGACAAGTTACGCTTGGAGGCACATGAGACCTTCGCAGCTTTCATAAATTACAAAAAACAATATGGTATGTGTGTGTGTATGTACGCATGAAGCTTCAGCCTTTACATACGGTTTCTTGAAAGAATCGACTATGAATTTTATAGCACCTGTGTCCTTCAGCGCAATTGAAAGCCTGCTGATCAGTGTGTGCAATTGTGGAATAGTTACATGAAAAATGGCGTGAAACACCTAAAATCAAATTTTTCTAGCTAAGAAATATGCAGCTGTGTATACACAACACATGCTGCAAACAGTGGGAGGTGACCACAAGAGTGATTTGAGTGTAAGCGGCAGTATTCCGCATTCATGCACCCCGCCATTTTCAACTGTTGCCCAAAAGCAGCACCACTTCAGCGTGGTATACTTTTTTTTTTACATCATAAACAGCACGGAATACAGCGAGGATGAAAACAACATATGCAATTAAATTTTGAGCACTATTTATGGTGCGCATGATTGATTGATTGATATGTGGGGTTTAACGTCCCAAAACCACTATATGATTATGATAGACGTAGTAGTGGAGGGCTCCGGAAATTTAGACCACCTGGGGTTCTTTAACGTGCACCTAAATCTGAGCACACGGGCCTACAACATTCCCGCCTCCATCGGAAATGCAGCCGCCGCAGCCGGGACTCGAACCCGCGCCCTGCGGGTCAGCAGCCGAGTACCTTAGCCACTAGACCACCGCGGCGGGGATGGTGCGCATGAAAAAAAAAATAGGCCTTTGTACAACGACGAATTTATAATTTGCCTTCACGGACCTTCTGTTAGGCTGCACCACATACAGATTTTTTGTGGCTTTCAAAAGAGATTTGAAAAAAAAATAATAACCGTGTTTACTCTCGTCATGAGCGCACTCACTAAGTCACCCTCATTTCAGTCGCCAAAGTTTTGATTTTTTTTCTTCCACATATTAAACACACACCCTACGTTCATCCGCTGAAGTCCCAAGGGTTCCCCCCCCCTTGCCGCCTTCGCTCGCTGCCACGTGCCATTTTATTTTTGTTTCTATTTGTTCACGGAACATCCCCTGTCTTTTTTAATTATCTCTTGTAACATATGTGGCATTATCTTGTTCCCGAGGTGCCACAGGTGCTCTGCTATGTAGATGCACCATTAAACTAGTATTTTTGATCAACTGTGCATTTCTTATGTTTACCTTGCAAGTACGTAAAACTGGCATGCTTCTTGATCTACGATACACATTTGGCTTGTCTCACTTTGAAGAAAAAGTTAGCATACAATGGTGTAAATGCTTAGAATTTGAAATATTGAGGCAGCAGCACACCGGAGATGATCATATGGTAAAGAAACGAGTGCTGCCTTATTACTGGCAAGTTGTCACTTATATGTACAATAAATTTTGCGAGCTAAAAAAAGTACAAAAGCACAGCGAGGCTATGATGTGGTTCAACCTGTGGATTCGCTTCATTTATCACGCCATATGATGAAGCTTCCTTTGGTAAAACTGCCCAGATGAGAAAAAAAGTTTGCTGTCCAATACAGTAACTATACAAAGCGTGCACGTGCATCTCGCAGCGCCTTTTCGTCACTTCCAAAATGCGCCACCAACATGCCCGGGCACCAACCGAATCTATCGCCTCCAACTGCCATGTTGTCTCCTCGTGCTTGCACCCGTTTAGTTTTGCCTCACGATGCAAGTTTGAGAAATTATGAGCTGCTAGTGAGGCAAGTTGATTTAGTTGTCCACGCAGAGGGAGCAGAGCCTAGGGTGTTTCTTCGCTGAAAGTTATAACCTAAAATTGAGAACGCGCATTCCGATTTCCCTAAAAGTACCAGCGTATTTGGCTGGTGCAGAATAACAAAAGCTACTTGAAGAAACTTTACAATATTCGCATCTTCAGGCGCAACTTTATTACGGGTAAGTGCCATAGCCAAGTATTTACCTGCAAACAGATATAGCTTACCAAGATACTGTACATACAAACTTGTCCGCAGTTAAAATCATGATGGCGAGAAAGGCGGTTAAAATCGTGATGGTGATCGCGGAGATTTGGTATTGCATTGAAACAATCTATAAAGAATGGGAAACAATATTAGTTCAGTTTGAAGTATAGCCGATCGGTTCAAGTTGGGCATCAGGATTTTTTTAATTAGTCAATCTATTCTATACACGGTCTCTATCATGTTCAGTGACTCCACTGTACATTAGCGTACAACAAAAGCAAAATACAAAGTGAAAAGTGTGTTAAAGCATACGCGAAAAATAAAGTGATGACTGGCATTACCGCGGCACACACCACGCAAAGTCGCTATCTGCCTTGTTAAATATTTTCCTTGACTATTTCCACAAATTGCAATCAAAGAGGCTCAAGCTCAACATCAGCACTGTTCAAAACACTTGGGGGGGGGGCATTGCTACTTTGGTGGCGTAGGCCGTGACAATATATTCATATTATATCTTTTGTAAACTTGCCTAGCTCTGCACGACTAGTTTTCGATGGGAGCAGCTGCGCTTCGCACATCCACTCTTAAAATTGCGGCTCGAGAGATTTTGAGCTTTCACTTGTTTTTGGGCCAGGCAATTTGTAGTGAAAGCAAGATAATAGGCCCTCATAGGTTGTGGCAGGCAGCCGGTGTACGCCGTGGCTGGTGTATGTGTCGCACATCTTGATTATCTGGTCTTGTATCGAGTGAACGAGCGAGGCCTTCCTAACCAATGAGCTCGTTAAAGTAAGACAACAAAAATTCCGCCATATCCACGAAGTGATTGATGATGAGTGGGCGAAGCTCCGGAGGTAAACCTTGTAAACCATGAATCCTCTGTACATTTTGCCCACTCGATTTTATTACATCGCTCCCCCTAGCGTACGTCGCCGCACTAAATCGAACGATTGCCTTCAACCAATGACACGCTCCATATGTGACATCATACCTATTTTATAAGATCTCGCGTCTCTCATCAACTACAAGTACCGCTTTCTAGTTTATAACATCTTGCATCTTCTCATCATCAGCTACAAGTACCACCATCTAGTAAACACTACAAGAACTAAACGAGAGGTGGCTACATACAGGAGACAGTACCGCCATCTAGTGAACACTGCAAGAACTAAACTAGAGGTGGCTACATACAGGGGACGGTACCGCCATCTAGTGAACACTGCAAGAACTAAACTAGAGGTGGCTACATACAGGTTTCAGGGGACGCACAGCCCACGCCCTAAGGAGCTTCGCCCCTAAAAAACCACAATGCTTCCACATCGTTCACAGCAACAGATGACGAGCCCCCTACAAACCGCACTGCAGCACGTGAACTGCCGTAGGTACCCAGGGAGTTACCCGGGCATGTCGGGAGAGGGCGACAACGGCAGAAGTGACATCACAAGAACACTATGTATAAAGGGGACATTTAAAGACTTTTTTCCCGTTTTTAAACTTCGTGCACTGTTCTGTCACAATTTATTGCTCAGAATAGTTGTATTTTGAAAAGGGCACTAATTCATAAGCCCAATAGTTCAAGGATGGATGCATTTAGGGGGCCCATTCTACGTTTTACTTATGCCCTTCAAGAACTTGCTTACAGGGCCAAAGTCCTGTTTCAGAAAGAACACGCTAGTGCGTGGCCAGCAGTCCGTCAAGCATTAGTGCTGGTGAGATTTGGAAATGCAGCGCATGAGCATCCTCATCTGCTACTTCTCTGCTCATGCTCTCTTACTTGCTCATGCTCTCTCTCTGCTCAACTGCTTACTTGCGAGACACGGTCCTTCGCACTTTTCATTTTCACACTGTAAATCAACTGATACCAACTCTGCCTTCCATTATTTAATAAACCAATATTTCATGGTCACGAGGACGAGCTTAAAATGTTTGCTACATCAGACCTGAACAGCATTTTGAATCATCAAAACTTGCTAGTTGCAGCGAGCGTTATGCGAAAAATATGATGTGCTTTACGGTGACAACTTGCAAAACACTGCAGCAACGATTAAAATCATACATTTTTTGTGCTCACAGGAAATCCCTGAAGCAGGAGGCACTGGTCTAGATAAATTGCGCAGCTAAAATACGGATGCGCTTTCAATGCTGTCATGCGTACAGGCGGAGAAATGGCAGACAAAACTGGGCGCACCCCGATTCTATGCGCATGCGTCCCATTCACAAGCCTCACTGCCAGTTAGCACCACATGGCTCACTGTACATTAGCTCGCTTGTTTCCTGTAACAGTGGACCATAAGGTACACCTATTTAAAAACGAGGATAGAATGTATATAATGCAGCATCTGATGAAGCCTTGACAATGTGTTGCTGATGAAATCTGGAACTCTAGTTAGTACCCTTATTGTTAACCAGCCGACCGACTAGCAAAAAGATTTGCGACTGAAATGATGGCATCTACACCTGCCCTTAAAGGGACACTGAACAAAGTTTTTGCCGCCGAGATTTTCAACCAAAGCAAAAGATTGGGCCATGAAATTCATAGACAATAATAATTTCAAGCAGAAACTACGAAAAAATACTGAATTTAATGAGCCTTTTACAAAATGCCGCGTCTAGCTCTTAGACACGGCGTTTTCTAAAAGGTCGCGACATTTATTTTTCAAGTTTTTTTTTGTTATTCAAGACAAATCTACGGTGCATTGTTCACAGAAAACAAAATTGCCTCGGTAAGATTTCTTTGCGAGCAGCTTACTAATTTTAAGGCAGGCGCGTTAATTCGTGAACTGAAGGATGCGAGTGATCGATCTTGCCTGCTAGTGGCTAGGCGACAAAGGCTTTAGCTCATGTCCTGGTGTAGCTAAAGTCACGCAAATGGAGCAGAAAATGTGCATTATCATTTATTTCACCTAAATATCACACGTATGTGACTTATTGCCGGTGACAGGTGATCAGGATGAAGTCGACAAGTTGCAAATCTGAACAAGAATTCACTTGAATGAAAAACCAACCTATACTCACGTGCACGGTGAAGTCGAACACGTCGTCCGTCAATGTTGTGGCTGATGCCCGAAGGAAAAGAGAAGAGGACAAGCGACGGGGTCGTCTCTTTCTATAAAGTCGGCGGAACTGCCAGAACGGCCAACACAAAAGGCATCGGGTTGACATTCCTCCATCTGGGCATCAGTCGCTCCACCCGGGCATGCAGCTGCTACTGGTTCTACTACTATCCTCTTCCCGACATTGCAGTGTTGCTGCCATACTCACGAACCCTTTTAAATTAAAGCACGCAATCATGTATTATCGTGCGCCATACTAAACTTAAAAACAGTGCGCCGGTACATGAGATCACGAAGCGCGGTCCACGCCATCGCAAGAGCAATTAGAGAAATGAAAAAAAAGAAAACAAAAATGTATAAAATATTTTGTCTCAATACGATCCGCAACTGTGCCGCAATCCAGTTTTCTGCAGCGACTTTTGGCTCTGTATGAATGGCCGAGCCAGTGCCAAGCCAAGCTTGTGTCCCTGATCAGCTGTTTGTTTCCATCGATAATTCAACAGTGAACTGGCACTTTGTTTAGATGATATTGCTAAAGGGCTTGAAATTGAATATTTCTCTACGTACTACTGCTGTACTTTTCCACTCTGTTTCCTGATCACAGTGATGAGATTGAGGAGGTTACAACTTAGAAAACAGCAAGTGCAGCTCAAGCATTGCTAGTATCGCTGTTTCGGTAATAAAATGTTACAAAAATTTTGCCCCGCGACCTGCTTGCCGTGTTCGAGCACCCAGTAGAAATTTACGGTGCCGCGTTTGAAAGAGTTGAATAAAATTGCAATATTACGAAAGGAAGGCTCTGAAGCAACATCGCATTTTATCAGGCCTACACCTCCCACACCTAGACGAGTAAAACTCGTCGATATTTTCTTGCAAAGCTGTGTATAATATTTAAAACACATTCTTTAGCCCACGATGAATTGTTCTCTCGTGTGGCTTCTCCATTTGGTACTGTCATGTTAACTTACAAAGGCAACTTTCCATATTTAGTCTCTTTAGATGTTGCAAAAGCTTGACACGTGGTGTGTATGCCATACTGATAATTCTCCTCGTAACCTGGGTCCGCCTCTTTAAACAGCGGCGCATTTTATTGTTCACAATTGTGTTTGTTTTATACTGTAAGCCAGCTGTGTGATTTCATCAATATTCACGAGTGTTCCCTGACTATACAAACACGTGCGTCTTATTTGGTGCGGTGCACGTTTGTAAGTAGCAAAAAATGTCATTTCGTCAGCGTGTGTCTGCATACACCTGCATGCCTCGCAGTACGTGTACATAATTAATGCAGTAAGGACTGCAATGCATAGCCTTGCATGGGACATATATTCCATGCACCCTCAGAGAAATGTTGTTTGTTATGAGCCTACTGTTTATCATTCCATTTTTTTTCGTTAAAGTTTCATCTCCATATAAAGCAGCTGTATACAGGCACGAGCTTCAGCAGCTTCCGCGTTGTTCCATTTTAAATAAAAACACCAAGCCTACCCGAATCAATGATCTGTTTGCTATCATTACTGTTATGTGTTCTACGATGTACACAAGGACAGTAGTATACAAAAAATAGGGAGGGAATCGAATGCCATCCTGCATGGCTGCGCCGTTTCACAAGATCAGGCGCTGCGCTGTGAAGCTTCCTACCGGCCTGCAGAAATTCAAGGGAGCGTACGATAGCGTGGTTCAAGAGGACTTGTGGGGAATGCTAGACACACAGGGTGTAAAAGATGGAGTCACTAATCGTTTAAAGGAAATCTATAAAACTGACAAGGTAGTTAAAAAGTGGGAAAAACAGGTATCCAAGCCCACAGTGGTGGAACGTGGACTTAGGCAGGCATGCCCACTGTCACCCTTCTTATTCATGATGTACCTACAAGGATTAGACGCCAAATTAGAGGCAAGGGGACTTGGCTTCAACCTCTTTTTAGTCAAACAAGGAAAACTCATTGATCAGGCACTACCCGCATTAATCTACGCAGATGATATAGTGCTGATGGCCGACAACAAGGAAGATTTGCAGAGGTTGATGGACATCTGCGGTAATGAGGGAGATAGGTTAGATTTTATATTCAGTTAGGAAAAATCAGTAGTCATGATTTTTGATGATAACAAAGGTAGTGAGCTTAGAATACAGGAAGTCGCGCTAGAGATAACAGATAAATACAAATAACTGGGCGTATGGATAAGAAATGGGACCGAGTACCTGAGGGAAGACGAAATATGCGTGACGACTAAAGATAACAGGAATGCAGCAGTGATGAAAAATAGGGCACTGTGGAATTACAATAGGTATAATGTTGTGAGAGGAATATGGAAAGGGGTCATGGTTCCTGGGCTGACGTTCGGCAACGTGGTCTTGTGCATGAAGTCAGAAGTTCAAGCAAGATTAGAAATTAGGCAACGTGAAATATGTAGGCTTGCTTTAGGAGCTCACAGGAATACACCAAACCAGGGAGTACAAGGTGATATGGGATGGACATCATTTGATGGCAGAGAAGCTAGCAGCAAGATAAAATTTGAGAAGCGATTGAGAGAAATGGGGGAGCAGCGTTGGGCTATGAAGGTTTTCAGCTACTTGTACATGAAGAATGTCAATACAAAATGGAGGAAGCGACCCAGGAAATTGACTGGTAAATACTTAGAAAACAGCAGGTGGCCAAACCAGAAAGAACTATCGGTTAAAAAGGAACTGCAGGAAACGAAGACTGACATGTGGAGAATTGGCATGATTAAGAAGTCCGCACTAGAGATCTATCGAACTTTTAAGCAGGAAATCGCCAAAGAAAGAATCTATGATAATACTCAGGGTAGTTCTCTACTGTTTGAGGCCAGGACGGGTGTATTGTGAACCAAGACATATCGGGCCAAATATGAAGAGGTAGACACAATATGCAGTGCGTGCGAAGAGAAAGAAAAAAACTGCCGAACACTTGACAATGCTCTGTAAAGGGCTTTACCTTATAGTTTAAGATGATGGGGCAGAGTTTTTCAAAGCACTGGTGTTTAGGGACAGGGAGGGCAAAATAGACTTTAGGCGGGTAGACTTCACTAGAAGGAGGTTATCTGATTGGTGGCTAAAGTCAAGAAACGATTGAAAATTAAACCCTTCACTTCAAAGTACCCGTTCAACTTTACTATTTAAAGGGGAAAAATCTAGTGGTTAGTTCGCAAAGCATTACGGCTAGGTGACGTTAGCCGCCGCCCGATCTAAAGGGTACAGCCACATCCATCCATCTATCCAGCCAAGAATACGCTCTCTGGCTTGTTGCTCCAGGCCTAGTCAGGTAGATTTTCTGGCCTCACCGTTGAATTGTTTGCTCGGGTTGTGGCTTGCAAACATTGCGGTTTTGGGCTTCGTGTCATCTTGTTCCGTCATCATGTCCTCCAAGTGGAGGACGTGTTGCAGTGTGAGGAGGGAGTACGACAAGGCGCTGATAGAATGAGCTATCAGACTTACCAGGCAGGCGGTTGAGAGCGCACCAAGGCAGCTGACGCACACCAGCACTATCCGCTTCCTGTATAATACAGGCTAGGGAATTGTAGAAACACAGAGCAGAAATCAACTCTTGTGCCTCTCTCAGGCACTCACAAGGCGGAACCTACTTCGAACACTGAGGACCGAGCTAAGCCACACCATGCGTGACTATAAATCATGGTCTCCTATTGCAGTAATGGTTAAGGCACGCGTGTAACTTAAACCATTGTCACGCAAGATGAATTCACAACACCATCAAAGTGAACCCAAGGCACGTGCTGAATATTATGTATGGTACTAGCACTAAATTCATGCAGACGTTTAGTTGGCGCTGCAGTAGGCCTAGTTGAAGGAATGGCCACAGCTACTGCTGTGATGGAGAACGGGCTCATTAACATCTTCATGTAGATTAAAACGGCTTACCCCGAAATGGCTGGGAGTGTCACGCTATCCCTAGCAGTGGCACATGCAGTTGCATATTTAACGATTACAGAAATGGCGTACCGATTTCCAAAGCACCTATCAATACTTTCGTCAAGGCGTAGCACCAAACACTTTATCGCACATTTCGGGAAACATTCCTTTTTCTCCCAATCTGGTGGCTAGGCATGACAACGCCCAAGAATAAGCAGGTTATTATGTATGTCGGAGGTAGTTTCATCTAATCCCTGAAAAATTATTTTCCTAAACTCATGGAAAAAAGAGAAAATGGAATTCGCACCTGTCATCACATTGCACCCCATCACAGGAATGGGATCAGATTGGCCTGGCGCTCAATACTCCCTTACGCTTAATCAGAGCTCGGTCTGGCACCAGCTCCAGACAAAACCGTTTATAATCTCCTGTCTGGCTCATCTGTTTTACTCTGCTCTCTCTCAACCAGAGTGCACCATGTACCTGTGGTTCACCTCTGGTGGATCTTTTTCACTGTTTGTGAATTGCACACAAAGCCCTTACTGGTAAATCCTATTCCCAATTTTTCACTATTCTCACGGGAGGCCACTCTTTGGGCAGCTTACATCACGACATGTGCGTGTCATGATGTCAGTGCCGTCTTTTTCAGAGTCGGCGCCGTCTTTTCTTTCTCTTTTGCTCCTTCCCTGTCCTGTGTTTCTGGTGTTGCGCTGCAAACAAGTGAAGATGTTAAAGAACACCAGATGTTCAAAATTTGCTTCTCATTAATATATCGTGGTTTTGGGAATTAAAACCCCAGATATATTGAAAGAAGAAGCATGAAAAGGGAAGGATGATATTGGAAACTGGCAAAAAAGGGATGACAGACTTCTTAAGCTATGCTGCCATTGAGATTTTCAGCTGTTCACGCAATTCTCACACGTGGCTTTGATGCAGCTATGCACATATCACACAAGCATGCTGACTGTACAGTTAGTATAACTGCAACCTTCATGTACCCAGCCTTCATGTACCCTCTATGACATTTCAGAACATCTGAGTCAGTGTTAGCATCAAGTTATGTTCTTCATGCTAGGGAACCAGTGTGATGAGTTACCATTTCTACAGAATGAAGCCCTGTCTACCTGGAACAAGCTGCAAGATATATAACTAAACGGCCCTTTTCAGGGCCAGCCAATCTCTGTCCAGCTTGGATGCACCAACTGATTTCCTTTATCATCAACCCTCAATAAAACTAGCAAATGTTTGTACATGTGCAAGCAGTGTCATTCAATATCTTAGGAAATGCTTGTGAAGCAATTTCAAGGAGAATCGTTTTTCTGATCTCATAGTGAGGCATTAGGAACACCTTAGTCACACCAAATGCCATTATTCAATGAGAGGAACAAGAGAAATATTTCACTGGGAACTGTGAAGTAAACAAAAAAACAAATGTTTTCAGATACTGCGAGATAATTTCATAAAAAAGCTCAGAAGTTGCTATGTGTGGCCACATTTAATCTGGGCAAGCATCGTGTGGTTACAAAATTCTGTACCAAACATAGGTTCAGCTTTCTGGAATAGACCGCGCGGCACAAGCTAGCTCAGTGCATGCACTTCTGTACCCTGCCAGAGAATATTTTTACCACTAGTATGTTGTAACGTGAAGTGAAATGGTGATTGCATACTAGGGCGCGTCCTGCAGGACCCCAATAAAGTTGTTTCACTTGATCGGTTGGTGTGCTATAAGCAGAACATTTCCAAGAAAAATCATATAGTTTGGAGGAGGACTTAAGCAAGGAAAGGTGTAGATAAAACACTGGATTCACTGGCATTATCCTCACCAAGTATAACGTTGTTTATCTGGTGAAGCTTTGTGTCTGAACAGCGAGCAGGATAAGCTGGTTAAAACATGCAAAATGGGAAGTCTAGCACAGCAATCTGTGCAGTATTGCTCATTTCATGGAGCATTATTTCACAGGCTTTGCTCATTGTTAGCGTTAAGCCTATATTATGTCCACTGCAGGGTGGAAGCCCAATCAATGTTCCCTGCCCTGTATGAGCCAATTTCATATTATGGCTGATAATTTCTCGATCTCATTGGAACTAATCACCTGCCACCCTCTGCTACATTTCATGTGTCCTAATATAAATTAATAGACAATACTGACCTGTCATCCATCTTTTTTTCTCATTCCCAACTAATGCATTCATTTTTGATAAACTCTGCTTTCTTCCCATGTCTTAATATTATGCTAGCCTTTTTTCATATTTCTGAAACATTATCTTTGCTCAGAAGCTAGAAGTTATGAGAAAGAACATAACGACATTCTACCTCCTGAGCATTTGGCATCATCAATACAAAAATGTAATAAAAGTGAGAAAACATCTTATCTATATAAGAGGCCCTAAAGTACTGCAGGAGGCAACAAATAAACTGGTATTTGTATAAAAGCAGTGATAAAAACTTTGACTACTGTCACTTATTCTGATTCTTGGGACATCTTTTTTAGTACATCATAACACATAATTACACATTTACACAATTTACACAGAGGAATTGCCACCACGTGCATTGAGGCCACCCTTCAGAAGTCATGTGAGCACAAGGATGAGGTAAGCCTTAAAAACCAGATTAAAAGACTAAAGGATGCTGGATATCCCAACAGCACCATCACACCCATGTGCTAAACCCTCCTGCAAAAAGTCAAGTTAAACAAAACAGGACCAAAATAAAAACAGAATGACCAAAGATCTTTGCATGCTATACCGTACGTACATAAGGTGTTTCACAATATAAAGAAAATAGCGAGCCGATATGGTTTTATCTTGTTATTTGCCATCCGTTGCAAGTTTTCAAAAGTGTGTGTATTAAAAAGCAACAGGAATAGCCATTATTTCACCATTCGTCACGAGAATAGGTATACTGAATGCCAATAATTTGTGTATGAGATACTATTGACATGTGGAAACGTAAACATAAGACAAACTGGGCAATGCCCCAATGTTTGAGCAAGACAGCATGCTTAAAATGTTAAGAATGGCTATGGTAGTCGCATGGCCATACACTGTAAAGAATGTAAGTGCAGTTCTATGTTTCATAAAACACTGTTTTTGAAAAAAGCAAGAACAAGAAATGAAAGAGAGACTGTGAAAGCATTTTCTTTTCAGGAAGGCCATGGATCAGTGCATCAGTATACCTCCACTCATCCATTCGGAGAGAGAGTATTCTTTTCTCAGTTAAGATTATACTATCATGGTCTCACATGTGTCGTTGTGCATGAGCACTGTTCTTGTACTTTGTAAAAAAGTGGGCGTAGTACCTTCAATAAAATTTAGTTGGCAGTCAGCGCGCTTTCCTGTCCTTTTTGTCTCTTCCTGAACTTCTCTCACTGTTACTAGAACACAACCACGATGAACCAACTTGTCCAGATTAAGCTATTGTTGACGAAAAGTCAGAGCATGAAAATACTTCATGGGCTCAGAACCTCCTCACAACCCGTCTAGTTACGGCCCTGGTCTATGTGTTCCGAGAGTGAAGCACTAGTGGAGCTATCTAACTACCTAACGGTGAGGAGGGTTTGTGTATACTCGAGCTTGTTTCATCACATGGTGAGAGGTGGCAGGTTGTTGAAATAATATGCTGTGTGGGAGGTCAAGATTTTGATTGAGAACGCTGAGTATGAGCCAGTGACATTAGGAGTTCAAGACTTTTTGCGATATTCACTTTAGCATAGGACCTTGGTTGGTGGTTGACGTGTGCATTTAATCACATTGTAGTCTTCTATCATAATTTTTTGCCACTTGGCGTCGACGCTCTTGAGTTGTACCAAAGTAATTGAGCATCCAGGTACAAGTATCTTCTGTCAGTGTTTCAATGAAGAGCTGAATATGAGTAATAGGTTCCATCGATACTTCTGGCATTGGTGTATGCACATTTCTTTTGAAGTTCTCTTGCAAAAAAGGCATTAAAGGTATGTTTTTGTGACTTTTTAGTGTTGGCCAGAACTGCTGGTGTGTCCGAACGGCTCTTCGATTGGTTGTGGTGTTGTCTTGTTCAGGGCCACAGAGCTTTCAGTCTTTTTTATATTTGCCTTCACAGTAATGCTCTTTGCATGCTTCTTCAGTACTTTGTATTATTCCTAAAGCATTGGCTTCCAGATGTTGATTGTGGTGCTTTAATCTAGTGTTCAACTTCACGCTAGCTTCATTTGCACGCGAAGCAAGAACTCAGGAGTATGGTAACTTTTGCTATGGGTTTTCCCTTCTTCAGTCTACTGTATTTTTGCCTGTGTTGTCTAAGCGCTGACAGCCTCGTGCGACAGCTTTTTTTGTGCACTTATTGTGTGCCAATGACTTATTTGCCTCCTCAGCTAAAGACTTTTTGTATTATAAGAGAAAGCTCTGTCTGTATTGGTTTTGTCATTTGCTGATGGTGTATCTTCAGTATCTTTTCTCAGTGTACACTATACTTGAATGGAAGAGCAGCATGACTACCTTCAGCTGTTAGCAGGCTTTTAGCTGCTGTAATACTGATTGATGCCCCTTTCTCGGGCGTTCTATTTTGGATGGTTGGCATGTCATTGCTTCTTTTAAACTGTAAAACTGCAGGTGCGCCTTTCTGGTTATACCTGGTATATTTTTCCAGTGGGTATGTATATATATATACATATATATATATATATATATATATATATATATATATATATATATATATATATATTGCTTACTTGAGAAACAAGGCCTCTTTACGTTAGGTGCACATCAGGTGGGAAGAGTACTTCTATTACTTGCCAAGATTGTGGCCCCTTATGGTGGGAATCATAATGCATTGTTGATGTGTCAATTCACATAGCATAATTCCAAGGCACTCGATCAATATCCAAGGAAGAAAATTATGTTCTTTTGCGTGAGTTTCAGCAACTCATAGTAATTTGTATGTAAATGAATACTTCATCATTCTTCGCTGTCATGTTTATGGAAGCACATGTGCTTCGTTAATAACAAAAAACACGCACGCTCACGCCACTGCAGTGGCGTGAGCGTGCGCGTTTTTTTGTTAATAACGATTTGCCCTATGAATTCACGTTTCTTCTTTCTTGTGTGTGTCGTACTTCTCGTATCGCGCAGCCTACCGTTTTGGGCACACGTAAAAAAAGTACATAAAAAAGAAGCGTTCTACGCCGAAATTCGCGTTCGCAACGAGCTGGGCACCGACAGGGTGCCCTACGACGCCCACACACTCCGCAACACCTTAAAAACCGTTCGCTGCGATGTTGTTGGGAATTCGTGTGGTCGTTGCATGAATATAGCGCGTGCGTGCGTGCGCACGCGCGTCTGTGTGTTAGATCACGGTAACTGCTTATGTTGTATGATTCAGTCACCATAACGCAACTGACGACCCCCACTCTTCCCACACGTCAAGCAGCAGCAAGTGCCGTTAATAGTACTGTGCTGTGAACGCAAAACAGATTCGAATAGGTCGCGTAGATAGCTAGCCCGACACAGGATACGATAAGATTTGCGTCAGATATTCGACGTCTACATGCACGCGTAAGACAGCGGTATCCGCAGCAGCTTCGTCATACGTACGGATAGCACCGCATCGGACGTCACGTATGACAGAGAAACTTGACCGGTAATTTTTTCTCACTTAAAAAGTCTACCTTGCACAACTTCAACCAACGGTTATGCATTTCAACGAGCTGTGCATGGTTTAATGATTGATTGATTGATATGTGGGGTTTAACGTCCCAAAACCACCATATGATTATGAGAGACGCCATAGTAGAGGGCTCCGGAAATTTCGACCACCTGGGGTTCTTTAACGTGCACCCAAATCTGAGCACACGGGCCTACAACTTTTCCGCCTCCATCGGAAATGCAGCCGCCGCAGCCGGGATTCGAACCCGCGACCTGCGGGTCAGCAGCCGAGTACCTTAGCCACTAGACCGCTGCGGCGGGGCATGGTTTAATGACGAAAAGATAGTTCTAATATTGTGCCCGGCACATATATTACTCTCTCTCTAACTTGAAAAATCGGCACGTGAATTGGGGCCAGAACAGCGCCAAAAAGCAGCACACGCAGAAATTGGCTCATATTCTAATATTTTGACATCGTGATGTTGACTTTTCAGCTGACGCCGGCAATAACGTTCAAACGGCGGGCCAATAATGCCGGTCTTATTGGATGGCTCCGCCCATATTCAATCAATCAATCAATCAATTTTATTTGGCATTCATTACAGCAAGATAATGAACACGAGGACAAGAACAAAAGCTGCTATACAGCAGCTTGACAAAGGTCCTTGCCCCAATTCTCGACAGCCAAGAACAACCTACCATGCATTTAAACATCTCTAATTTCACATTTCTATTAAACATTTTCGGTTATCACATCTAGCAGAGTAGTTAACAAAAAATAAAGACACACATCGAAATGAATACATGACAATTACAAAGTAATTACAAAAAACAAATTACAAAAAAAAAAAGAAAAAAAAATCATGAAACAGTGCATAACGCAAGCGGAAATAATGTAGAATAATGGAATGCACAGGTTATTTCGCACAAATGAGATGTACCAAATTTGTATGCGCAATAAAGACCATTATGCATCATGTATGTAAACATCTTAACAAACTGAGAAGCTTGTATAACAGGCAAATTTTTTGATAAAAATAACTTAACGTAACGCGCACTACTACTTTGAAGATAAGTGCTCACCCACATACCGTTTTATTGCACTTCTTGAAGATCTTTGTATGCAAATGCCATTTCTTTCAAATTCGTTGAGCAAGCGTGGCACAAGGTATGACAGACTGCTCACCCCATATTTCGTTCGCGAAAAAGGTATGAGCCATCTGTCTCTCTCCCTTATGTTATATGAGATAGCTTTAGGTATAGTCAGCTTGCATAATAACAAAAAACTAAGGTTGTTGCATCGGAAGTATTTTTGGCATTTTAAAGCGAGGTTAACGTTATAGAAATTTTCGAGGGGGCAGATCTTAAGGGTGGAAAATAGTTCTCCAGTATTGGCATCATACTGAACATTTGCTATGTGACGAACTGCTCTTTTCTGAAGCACACTCAACCTATGTAAATTGGCTTTTGTAGTGTCACCCCATACTAACTGACAATACGTTAAGTGAGGGGAAAATAGGGCGTTATAAATCATGCGTTTAACGCTCCGCGGTAAAGTATAGCGCAGTCTACAGAGCACCCCACAGGCTTTCGCTAAACGGGTGGCAATGTGATCAACATGATCATTCCAAATGAGATGATTGTTAAAAACAACTCCCAAGGTTTTGACGTTTGATGCAAGTTCTATGCGAGCAGATCCAAGCTCCAATCTGAAATCTTTAAAATCATGTCGTTGCGGCGGGGTGAAAAGGACCGCCTTAGTTTTTGCTGTATTCAGTTTTAATGAATTAACGAAGCTCCATTCGGCCAAGCATTTCAGTGCACTGTTAGAGATGACCGAGAGAGTACTTATGTCACTTGATCTCAAGAAAATGCTGGTGTCATCTGCATAAACTATGAAGTCAGCGTCATTAGAAATATTTGTTATATCATTGATATAAATGTTGAATAGTATGGGCCCCAGTATGCTACCTTGCGGTACTCCTTGAGTTATTTTTTGTAGTGTAGATTGTTCTGACATGATGGCAACGCATTGCCTTCTGTGCTTTAGATACGAAATTATTAACTCAAGAGGAGTGCCACGAAATCCGTAATGTTCTAGTTTTGTAAATAAAGTGCGGTGATTCAGGCGGTCAAACGCCTTAGAATAGTCAACAAAGATACCCAACATAAATTGTTTATTTTCAAAACTGTTCAAGATTAACTCTTTTTGTGTTAGTAGGGCAAGTTCTGTTGACATTCCTTCACGGAAACCGTACTGTTGCGCTGTTATGATCAAGTGTTTATCGCAGAAAGCCGTTATTCTTTTGCAAATAATTTTTTCCAATCCTTTTGATATAACAGGGAGAACAGACACTGGCCGATAATTCGAGAATACATTTCTGTCACCAGATTTGAAAATGACGCTAACTTTCGCGCATTGCATTTCCTGAGGAAAGATTCCGGCACATATTGAAAGATTAAAAATGTGAGTAAGTGCAGGTGATAAGATGTCAGCCACAAACTTTATCGGTCTTATCTGTAACCCGTTTATGTCACGTGCTTTGCTATTTTTTAAGGACATAAAAGTTTGGAAGACTTCATCGGAAGTTGTGGGCGCAAAAAAAGCTGTGTATGCATTGCGCGGACCTAAAAATTCAGTCGCGGCAATATTAAAATCGCTTTTTTCCAGACTAGTAAAATAATCGTTAAACTGATCTGCAAGTTCTACGCCTTTTATGACCCTGTGATTATGTATTAGCTCAAGCTCAGCAATCTGGCGGTTGTTGCGGTTTAACAACTGGTTAATTTCGCGCCAAAGCAAGTCGCTCCGACTACTTATTTGACTGAAAAGGTTTTCAAAATAAACTTTTTTAGTATGTCTCAAGAACTTTGTTACCTGGTTGCGATATTTCTTGAATGCCGCAAACTCACATGGGTCCCTTGTTTTGACAAAATTATTATATAGTAAGTTCTTTTTGCGTATCATGACTGCGCACTCGTTATTAAGCCAAGGTTTGCGACCTTTCGCACATTTTTGTACGGTTCTAAACTTAAAACACTTCTCATAGACACCTTTCAAAATGTGTAGGAACGTGCTATATGCTCTATCAGGGTCATTACAGTGAAACACGGTTGTCCAATCTACGTTTCCAATTTCGTTACGGAACATGCTTAGCGTTTTATAGTTTATTTCCTGGACAAGAAAAGTCTTGGAGTGACGAGCACCCCCAGAAGATGCACTGAATGGACAGAACATATAGATTGGCAAATGATCACCCATGTCAGCTACGATAGTACCTGCTTTCGTGTCTTCGTTAGTGCAGTTTGTTATAAAAAGGTCAAGGAGGCTATCGGAAGTGCTGCTAAGGCGCGTAGGTGTTGTTATCACATTTCTACAATGAAATGACTGAAAAATAAGTTGTAGATCACGCGCGCATTTGGTATTTTGCAAAAGGTTAACGTTGAAGTCACCACCTATCGCGAGGTACAGGTCGTTTAGGCAGATGAAACTTAGCAGCCTTTCGAGAAAAAGAAGGCATGCGTCGATATTTCCGTTTGGCGGGCGGTATAAAACAACGAAAACATATTTTTTACATTGCACACTTAAAACTTCATAGTCTGGCGCTATAAGGCAGAATTCTGGTAGCATCGTGCATGACAGCTCATTCGATACCAGCTGCAGCACGCCTCCACCACGACGTGTAGGTCTGTTTAAGAAGAAAGTTTGATATCCGGGAACGCTAAGTACGTCGTCAGCATATTTGTACCAAGTTTCTGATAACATTATTACATCGAAGTTAAAAGAAAATGCATCAAAAAACAAAGTCAACTCGTCGTATTTATTCCTCGCGGACTGCGCATTTAAGTGTAAAAATTTCAGATAGTCGCCATGGTTCGAAATATCCAGTTTATAAAGCATAATTTATCACAACAACGAAGTAAAATGCAGAAAGTGGCACTCACAAGTGTGCAATTAGCTAGTAGGCGTTTGATCGACCATTTTTTCTAGGTCAATTTCACATGCAATCCGCACAATGCGTGATGTTTCCGTTTGCCGCGCGAAAACTTTGCCACCTTTGGCCCACGCAAAGCGCCAGTTCAGTTCCCGTTTTTTTGCTATGGTCATCCCAAGCAGCTTCTTCAGCCGCGGGCAGAGGTGCTCATTAATATAGACCGGCTGCTTTTTCGTGTAGCCGATGTCTGCTGCAGTGAACCTACTTTTTCTGGCCCTTTCGACGATAGCATCTCGCTTAGCACGGTTGTTGAAAACGACTAAAATGTTAGGGTCAGAATCGGCACTCCGCGTAGGCAACCGGTGGCAAACTTCAATGTCATCTTTCCTTATTGGTTCACCTATCAGATCGCCCACTTTGCTGAGTATGCCTTCAAGGCTCTCGTTTGCTACCTGCGGAACCCCTTTGACTTCGATATTCTTATTTCTAGAGTATTGTTCCTGCGCTGTAATACTCAATGCATTTTCATGGGCTTTCTTCTTCAATGCTTCAACTTCTTGCAGGAGCGCTTCCTGCGTTGCTCTGAGAGTAGCATTTTCCTTTCTTAATTCAGTGCATTCATTTTTCAGAGACTCAAACTCTTTGTTGATGAAATCCATACTAGTTTTCATTTCCCTCATTTCTTTACGAAAATCACGCTTCAAGGCATCAAGTTCTCCTGACATCGTCAATGTTGGTAAGTAACACGCAACAACAGTTGTAGTGGCAGCAAGGGACAGCAAAATGCAAATTGAAGGAGTGCACTAAAAATCGAGAAAGTTCCAACCTGAAGAAACAAGTGGAAGCGTTACGGATACGCTCGGTACGCTGCCCCAGCTGCCAAGTGTCCGTCGCAGTGGCCCGGCGTCCTTTTATCCGATACCAGGGTGTGACGTAAACGCCACGTGGTACTGTACAGGCTGGCCTTTTTTCAGAGCGGTGCAGCAACGCAGGAAAGATGCAGCGGTTACGTAGCTTGGCCACGAACTTTCAGGCAGACTGTCGCGCTTGCTCCGGAAGGCCCTGAAGAAACAAGTGGAAGCGTTACGGATACGCTCGGTACGCTGCCCTATTGGTTGCTACTTGTACAACCTGGCCCGATGTGTCCGTTCTAATAGGCCGGCACAGCCTATATGGGCGGAAAGTTCTGAAAGCTGGCCCAATATAACCAATCTAATAGACTGGCACAGCCATCATTGGCGGAATGTTGTTAATGCTTGTCCAAAATAGCCGTTCTATTCGGCTGGCAGAACCAATATTGGGGGTACGTTGTCAACGCTGGTCCAACGTCGCCGTTCTATTTGGCTGGCACAGCCAATCTTGGCGGTATGTTGTGAAAACTGGGCCGTTCATGGGCCAGGCAATGCCGATCTATCCCCAATATTCGGCCAACCTTCTGTGCTGCCTGGGTTTCTTTCACCGTGTGGACATCGTGTGGTGTAGGCACTGTGCTGTCGTGTGGGAAGTATTATTTAGGATTCGATATTATAGTTGTGGATCACAAATCTTCTCTAAAGGGACAACCATCTCTAACCAATCATCACATTGTAGAGAGTGCGGCTGCGCACCCTTTTTTGATGATACAACCGTTAAAGCTAGATTCAGGGACACAGTAGCGTGGGAAATCAAAGAGTTGTATTTCATGAACAAAGCTGGTGATCCATGTGTCACCTAACTCTCGGTTATGTTGCATGCCGCTGAAGTAGCTTTGCTGGAAACGCATCATTAAAACAATCTGTCTGTTCATCTAATCATTTTCTTTCATCGCACGTGTTCTCGTAACCGTATACATATGTCTGTTTTCTCCAACAAAGTTTCAGTTCTCAGTGTGCACTGGGTCCAGGTGTCTTCCTTTTGTATATAAATTTTTTAGCGCAACTCATTGATAACAGAATATTTGTCGTGCTTCAAACTATGCTACCCCTTTTTTACAGAAAATGCAGCCATGTGCGAAACCTTCATTGAGACACTTTCAACATTCTCAGTTACACAGTACTATTTCACAATTAAAATGGTTCAAGTAGCATCATGCAATAAAAAGTACATACTGAGTGATTGAATTAAGCACAAGAAACAGAATATTGCTATCGCGTTCCACTCTGAAAAAGAGAGCTTAGTGGTCCCCCAGTTTTTTCCCACAGTAGCAAGCCCTGATGCACCACACAAGTTTATTTGTGGGCTTGCGTAAAACTATCTACAGTGCTCACGGGTTAAAACGTGACATCACATTATTTGGTGTAACAATGCATGCGGGTTTGTGCAGTTCCCCAAGATAACCCCGCGATGTTGCGACATGAGTAACTATAATGTTGCCTGTGATGTACGCATTCAAGTAAAATTTACACCTTTATCACCGGAGCTGTAGATGATGGAAACAAAACTATGGGCTATTCTTAAGTTTTTCTTTTTTGATCCGTGAGCATTGCACCCTGATTTGAAGAGCCAAACTAGAAAAAAAATTTCAGTGTGTATCCTTATCAAAAGACGCAAATATATAAACAAGGGGAACGTAGACGAAAAAGACAAATTCAAACGCGGGCTCGTAAGTCTCGTGACACCCTTGGAGTTGGAGATATGCAACTGTTTTTATTAGTAATTGCGCAAGTTGTAATTTATCATTGTTAATTTCTTAAGTGTTAAAATAAGAAAAATACAAGACAACTATATTTAGATCATTATATATCTAAAAAGTACACTAGCACGAAACCTTTATTTTCCTGGTGTAGAAATGGCGAATAAACAGTCTGGAAGAAATAAAAAAAAGTGTTGTCGTATCACTTAAACAAAACAGACTAATGACGTAACCATTGACGTTATTTACTCAGCAAATATGCATTTCGCTATGTTTTCCGAGTTATCATAATATTTATGAAACGCCTGCGAAGGTAATGAAAATGATGAACTTACTTTAACATTGAACCAAGACTTGTCTTTCAAGTAGCCTGTTAATCCTGCTAACCTATTCACACTTTGAAGCCATCACGTCCATTCGTACCGCTTTTGGCAGTTTCGAAAGAACGCTTGCCCGCAAGCATATTTGCCCATTTTTTCACACGAAAAGTTGACGATCGCCTATCCAGCGGCGTACACACGCACACGCACACAAAAACACTTCCACGTGCATCCACAATTTTGCCACGTACAGCGAAGTAGATTTCTGACAGCTGCGTAATTTTCTTGTGTAAATTGGAGCAGTAGTTGAACAGAAAATAAGAGCAAAAAAAATTAAAAGGGACAAACTCGATCAGCAGGGCACCCATGACTCCGGAGAGAAAAAAAGCAACAATGGCGTGGATGGATACAGTGCAGGCTTGACAATGAAACATACATTACTCCTTGAGATCAACAAGTTACGCGCTTTTCTCTGAAACTAAATGTTCCTGAGCTTATTGGCGAACGACGTTTCACAATTTCAGCAATTATGGACGCAATATTATTACCATACGACTGAATGTTTGCGCAAACTGTTTTCTTTGTCGTTAGTTGAAATGGGCCGTGGCACTCTCTTTCCTGCTGTGTCGACGGACTTCTGCAGGCCACGGCAGGGCTGCACGGCCCTTACGCGCTCTTCATCGAACAACGTTCTCCGAATTTTCCACCCCTCCAACTAGCGCCCTTTTTTGTATTTTTTTGCTGTGCGCACCCCTTGCAAACTTGCCAACAGCTGCAGTGCTGTCAGGCGAGTTTTTGGGACAATGAACCTCAACTTCCTCCCACCGGAACAGAAATTTGTGGCTGCCGGAACTTTGAGACAGGCATTCCGTGGAGCTGAAATCACTGCTTCGTGTACGCTGGCTACCAAGACGCGTCCCAGCCAAATTTTTATCGTATTTCTCAAGAATTTATATTATTATTATTATTAAATCAATCAATATTCAATCAATTATTTTTCAACGTATCCAGAAACAACCATAGGGTATTTCATGCTGGTGCACGCAAAAGTACAACAAAAATAAGAAACAATACATAACAGACTCTCCACAGAAAATCAAATCAATAAGAAGAGCAAAAACGAGCAGTCGAAAAGAAATTAACGCACAAGGAAACAACAAGTGAAAGAGTAGATATTCGTGGAATAGGACTGAAAAATAATGTTGAATATACACAACCATGCGGAAGGCTTCCCGAAAGACCGAAAAGGGAAGAATCTGTGCATGTTCAAATCTACGTTAGGACAGCGTAGCCCTGACAGACAAAAAATGACTGTAGAATATGAAAACCATAACGAATCAAGAAAGTTAACGTTAGAGAGACTCAGTATTCTGTAAAAGATAGAGTGTTGGAAGAAGCTGGCAGGTACATGCAACGGTCGATTTTCTCTTGATAAATTACGTAGAGTTTGAAAATTATTACAACCGAGAAGGACGGAATATCTCACCTTGAACTAGCTTTAAAGAAATAACAGCTTAGCGCGATTTTGTTGGCCATTAGGTGATGGCAAAGATAATATTCTAGCAGTGTTGAAAGGATTATAGGGAAACAATGGGGGTAAATACTTATGATTTTTTTTCTGGACTCACTCAGTGGCGTTACTGCTGGATTTAGAAACGCCATTCCAGATGAGTTAAGCATATGTACTCAAGTTGAGCATGACATATCGCTGTGTACAATTTGTAGAAGCTGTAGGAGAACCAGATTCTCGAGAGATATTCTGACAACAGGCAGAAAACGCAGGCCTCGCAAGGTAGCACATTTAATTCAAGTAGAAAAAAATCAACATGCTATCAAAAAGAACCCCAAGATTACTGATCTCATAAACCTTACATAACTACACAGTAGCGACAGCGTATGGAATTGAAACGTTGGACGTTTTGCGAGATATATCAACCACAACAACAACAACAACAACAACAACAGCAATAATAATAATAATAATAATAATAATAATAATAATAATAATAATAATAATAATAGTAATAATAATATAATCAATCATCTATTTAACGCGCCCAGGAACAACCGCAAGGTCTTTGTGCAGGCGCACGCAAAAATAAAACAATAGAAATAAACAATACACTGCAAACGGTCTTCAGAAATATTGAGAGAAAAAACGCGCAGACATAGGGAAATGAACACAAAAGTGGAGGAGTAAATAAAGCAGGACAAGAATTATTGAAGGTGAACGAAAAATTAGATTGCACATATGCAACATTATATGCAAGACGGAGATTAAAAGATTTTGTACATTGTTCCATACCATGTCAAGACAGTGCGAAGTTCAGATAAAAACAATGAGTGTGGACCATGAAAGACGTCAAGATCAAGAAAATAACATTATAGAGACTTTTTATCCTGTGAACGGTAGAGTGTTGGAAGAAGCAGGCGGGTACATGTAACGGTCTATTTTCTCTTGTTAACTTACGTGGAATTCGAAAGTTAGCACAATTGAGAAATACAGGGCGGGATATATTACCATGGACTAGCTTGTAAAGAAATAACAGGTCAGAACGATTTCGTCGCAAGTGAAGTAATGGCAATGATAATAATCCAGCAGTATTTGAACGAGATCTAGAGTGATTTCTAGCAAACGAATGGTTATATATGCTGAGGAATTTTTCTGGACTCGTTCAATGGTGTTACTGCTAGATTGAGCAATGCCATTCCATATCACGGACGCATACTCAAGTTGTGGAAGACATATTATGGCGTACAATTTGTGAAGGGCTATAAAAGAACTAAATTCTCGATATATTATGCAAACACATCCGAGAGTACGAAGGCCCCGCATAGCAGCATGCTTAACGTGAGCAGAAAAGTTTAACGTGCTATCAACAACAACACCAAGATCACTGATCTCATAAACCTTGCATTACGACACAGAATTGACAGAGTATTTAAATGACACGCTAGATGTTTTGCGAGTAATAGACATGAATTTTGTCTTTGATGCATTAAGAGAAAGGTTACTGCAGTTGTACCATTCTGAAAAAGAACAAAAATCTCACTGCAGCAAGCGACAGTCGTTAACTGAGCAAATTTTCTTAAATTTCTTGATATGATCGGCATACAAGAGGAAAGAAGTATTGCGAATAACAAAAGAAACATCATTAACGTAAATTCAAAATAGGAGTGGGCCTAATACTGACGCCTGAGGTCACTCAATACCACAAGTCACTTTATACAAACAAGAAGTTTGGCCGTTTACGGCAACATAACGATCTATTGAGCAGATAGCTGTACAGGAAATTCAGAACCGACAAGTCAACATCAAACTGCACAAGTTTAACCATAATCAGTGAGAGGATGACTACGTCAAAAGCCTTGCTGAGGTCACAGTAGATTACTTCAACTTGTCCTCTCTGAGAAATGGGTGTCGAGATCTGCGTCATGAAATTAGCTAGAGATCTGGTGGCTGAGTGACCAGCAAGAAAACCATGTTGATTTGGAATCAATGAGTTTTTCACACCAAAAGACACTAAGGGGGGAAGAGCCAGCTCAAAAATCTTTGATGTGGCACATAGTAGAGAAATCGGGTGATAATTTGAAACATCTGTTTTAGAGCCCGACCTAAATACTGGAAAAACACGAGCAGTTTTCCTTATGCTAGGAAATGTGGAAGGGTCCAGGCAGTTATTAAATATAGTAGTCAGTACAGGGAGAATTATACTACCATAAGCTTTTAGTATGGTGGATGGGATGCCATCTGGGCCACATGATAAGGATGGTTTTAAGCGCCTAATGCAGTCGCCGATTAGATTTTCATCCAGCAACAAAGCACTGGATGAGCTAACTGCCTTGGACTGTTGTCCGATATCAGTGCTAGTGTCTGAGGCCTTATAAACGGATGAGAAATGCATGGCGAAACAGTTAGCGACGGCATGCACTTCTACCCCATTTGAGTCCAGCAGTCTGAAGGACTCTCCACTTTTGCTAGACCATTTGAGCGCATACTTCCAAAACTCAGCTGCCTGTCAGAGGCGCTTTTTTCTAAGAAGCTAATATACGAACAATGATCGCCCTTACTAAGGCGTTTAGAGAGAGTTCGAAAAAAGCTGAAATCTTCCTTCCACTCGCTGGATGGAGAACACTTAGATTTCCCTTGTGCGCGATCTTTATGCTTCAGTGCACTGATAAGTTCAGATGAGACCCAGTGGGGTTTACGTTGTTTAGGTGTATATTGGGGAATAAAATTACGCATGCTGCTCAGTACAAGCTCCGTAAAGCGATCAACCTCATCATCAACATTCGGTTTGTCAGTAACCTGTGACCACTCAACAGTGGTCAAGTGATGATACAGGCCCGTGTAATCACCTCGCTTGAAAGCAAATATTTGATATTTGTTTACGTAACTGTGTAGCTCGTTGTTTCGGCTGATGCAGATAATCTCACGTTAAGTGGTGAGTGTAATGTGTCGGGACGTACAAGAAAGATGTCAGAGCGGGTGACTTCAAGGGGTTGATCGTTGGATACACACAGGTCTAAGACGTTGCCACTGGAATTAAAGACTGAGTTATGTTGCAGTAGAGAATTAAACGACAGAAAGTCCAGGAGCATTGATTGATTTGTGGGATATAACGTCCCAAAACCACCATATGATTATGAGAGACGCCGTACTGGCTCCGGAAATTTCGACCGCCTGGGGTTCTTTAACGTGCCCCCAAATCTGAGCACACAGGCCTACGACATTTCCGCCTCCATTGGAAATGCAGCCGCCACAGCCGGGATTTGAACCCACGACCTGCGGGTGAGCCGCCGAGTACCTTAGCCACTAGACCACCGCGGCGGGGCAAAGTCCAGGAGCAGGCTGCACTTTTTGTGTATAAAATGATTGTAATGAGAAAAGGTGAGCGTGCTCCAATCAAATCCAAGGGCATTGACATCCCCACGAACAATAGTTCTGTGCCCACTATGAGAAGATATCACAAGTTTTTTAGAAGAGATGATATCATGAAAGGAGGCAGAGGAATTGCTGGGCGGTAAATAGAAACATCCAATCAACAATTTTTCACGGCGCTCAAGCTTGATTTCAAGCCAGATCGATTCTTCGATAGAATCTAGGTCTTTCCGTCTAACGGATTTTATTGAATTGTCAATAGCAATCAGCACTCCACCGCCTTTCTGTTTGGTTTCACTGAAATCTCGGTCTTTGCAGAAGGTGGTGTAGGTCGGGGGAAAAGGTCAGATGAGGGAAATTCAGTGCCTAGCCAGGTTTCAGAAATAACGATAATAGGAAAAGAAGACGAAAGAACACTAGAGAAAATCTCGAGTGTCTTGGTACGCAGACCCCGAGCATTTTTGTAAAAGATGTCTACGTTACACGGCACTTTCGATTCCAGTCACAAACTCAGAAGGATGAAGCATGTCGTTGCGCAGCTCCCCACGAAATGGCTTGAAGAGACATCCGAGAAACATCGAAGGGTCATTCAGGCGTTGTAGTGTTTGCTCGTCAACTTCGATACGGAATGAAAAATATGACTAGAATTTTGTTTAGAGTCGCCGGCAGGAGATGGTAGACAAATCCAGTGAAGCAATGTGTTTTTTGATGTCAGCAGCAGTGGTGTCCGGGCTCAGCTTCGTAACAAAAATGGCCTTTGGCCGTCGTGGCTGTTGTGGTCGTTGAGCTACAGATATAGTTGATGTTTTCATAGCTCCAAAGAAGGCGGGTTTCTTCTTTCTTTCACGCTCAGTAACCGCCGTAGAAGACGCTGTTACTAACATCACACTGACACGCTCGGACATGTCTGCGTCAGCTTGCGGCAAATTTGAGAATGAAAGAATTTTGGAGAGAGGTTGCGCAGAGTACGCAGGTTGCTTGGAGGTTACAGATTGGTCAACTTTCACATGCTCTGGGGGAATCAAAGATGCCGTCACTGCCACAGCGACCGTGTCGCGCGTCAGCTCGTCACGCAAGAAGCGGACCTCTGCACGAAGGAAGGCGACCACGCAGGCTTCTCGTTCAACACCGCGAGAATGATCCTTATCACCGCGGAATGATCCAACACCGCGGAAAGATCCGCGGGAATGATCCGCGGGAATGATCCTTCGCGTAGTTGGGACACCTCGTCGCTGAGGAACGAGAGTTCCTCCAACGCATCGAAGAAAAGACGGCGCAGCCCAGCGAGATCCCCACCCGGAGGGGCACACGTGCAGAGAGAACCGGTTTGAGAGCTGCAATGCTTGTCGCTGCACGCCACCGAGACGTCTTCATTAGGCTTACCAGAAGCACAGCTCAGATCACATAAATTGCAGCGAAATGAGCGCGATCCAGAGTTCAGGAGCTGCAGCTCTTCATCAGTCCAGGTTACACACTTCGCATGAACACGTTTAGAGAAACTTTCACAGCGGAAAAACTGCTGCTCACAAAAAAAAACTGGCAGGAGCATAGCAAGCATGCATCCCGATTGGGAGCCATGGTGCGGAATAATAATAATAATAATAATAAGAATAAGAATAAGAATAAGAATACATTCATATCATTCTGACATGGCTGAAAAAATCTGGCCACATTGAAGGAAATGCTAGTGTCCGGGTGCCCATGAATCTCTATACGCGTGTGTGTAATTGCGCAGTTTGGTGGGTATGTACCGGCATACATATTTTATAGGTAAATGCATCACAGTGTTGGTGTTGAAAGGATATGTTCGCAAGCAGTTTTATTTATTATGCGCCTGCACAGCAAGGTCCTCTTTACATATTGTAGAGTTTGGCTTAGGCATCACGCCAGCCCACAAAAGTGTGTCATACTAATCGTATTCGCACGGCAATGTTTAAGCTAATGCTCATTATGGCACGTGCACATTAGTGACCTCGACCAAGTAATGACACACCCACACAAAATAGAAGTTTTGTGAATTCCGCAGCCTTCGTTAAGTGTTGCTATAAAGCTTCAGCATTTCAATACATGGTTCAATAAAGGAGCCCTGCGACACTACTTGAGCATGTATTTTTCAGTGGCTCTTCATGTGCTCTGGAACGCGCCGATATCGTTGCGCAAATGGCAATTGCGAAATCGACACTGTTAGAATTTTAATTAACCGGACAAACTAGCTTGGTTTTTGACTGCGGCAACATACATCGGCTATTTTGTTATGGGAAGTAACGTAATGTAATGTGACGTGACGACAAACACCGGTCACTTTTGATTGGCTGGACGCGAGAAATAGCGTACAATATTCATATGGTGGTAACTAGGCCATACGAGTGAGTGCTAAAAACATCAAATTTTTTTTATACTTTCGCAGAAAGAAATCATTCATGCTTCGAATTGATGTATTAGGAGAACAACGAATACAACACAGCCTGCAAACGATGCTACGGTACACCAGAGAGCAACTAAACATGATAAGGCACGCCGCGTTTTAGCGAGCCAACAATGCGATGGGCGGTGGGCGCTGGCGTTGACGTAGAACGAGTCTTGCATGCAGGTCTAGAAGTAACCTTGCCCATAGTGTATGCGTGTATTCTACACACTGTGACCGTGGGAGCGTCTTCTAAGGTTCTACTAGACGCACGTGGTTCATAGAAACCATGCTAATGACGCCGTCAAAAAGAGCGGTAGTGAGGTATTGTGTGAAGACCACCATGAGGTGACATTTCCGGGATGTCTTTAAGAGACGCGCACTGTGACTGGAAGTGGTCTTTGACGTCAGCAGGTGAGTGAAATGCGAAAGAGAACGCTTCTCCTCGTCGTCTGGTCGAGTTTTGAACTTTGACGACTCATATCTTTACTGCCCGTGCACCGATTTCCATTATTCTTGTTGCATTCGTCTCAGTGATCATCGCCACGCGTGTTTAAATGCTAAATAGGGATGTTCAAAAAGTGTCGCATGGCCCCTCTAAATGTGCACCAAGAGTAAATCAGTTGTACTTTTCTTGACGTATTTGTGTACGACGTGAGATTTACTTGACGCTTGCAAACATCACACTAAACTAATTGTTTACTGGTGATATCATAAAATTTCCGATAAATTTACTATGTGCAAAGCCAAGAACACTATACGTAGCCAAAGGAAATGCAAGATGTATTTTTGCCATAAATTAGTACAACGCCCATCTTGAATTTATGCGTAATAGTGCTGCAAGTTGCATTCACGTAAGTTATTTTTTTGTGAAGATAATCCCTTAAACATTGCACCGCGCATGAAATTATGATATATGGCCGCTGAAAGATATCGCAGATGAGGGGTCCACAGGATTAACTGAAATCTTGATACTTGAAGGGAGCATATAGCCATAGAAACCTTCAAACAATCAGCAATTTTGTCCATCGATGTGGAAGCTAAAAATGCATTGAAATTACGATTTCTTGCTGCCACTCCAAACAATAAATTATTGCGAACAATATAAGTTGCATGCATTTTGTTTTTACATATTACTATATAGGATTGCTCTATAATAATAGCGAGGTTCGGGAGCTTCAATACGTTTTGTGACCTGACATGATTCCTTCCTTGTAAAACATGTATGCCCTCGTATATATGATTTACGTCGTATTAATTGAAACTTGAAGTTTCAAACCTAATTGCCATGAAAAATTTACAAGCTAAATTACACGAATGCATGCATAGATGCAACTATCACGTACCCAAAGCTGACCTAAAATTTTGGTTTTTTGCACGGAAGAAACACCATATATAATTGTTGTAGGAAATAAGCAGGTCATCTTTGTGTACAAATTGTTATGTATTACAATCTGCATAAATGTGTGTGATCATGGTGCTAAATATATACGTGGTTCCTCCCAAATAAGGGAGCACTTCCACATATAAGGATCCGCTTGATATGTTTTATATGATGTGGCCGTGCCTTATAAAGGCCGGATTTGACACCTTATATGGGCAATCACGTCATATATGGCTGTATATAAACCCATACATGAACCAAATCCGCCAGATATACATCCATATAGGGTAAATGGAAGCCACATATTCTGACATATATGATTACATGTGGCCACATATGCTGACATATAAGCTTATATGTGGCCACATATAACCTATATGACATATATGGCATTTCCGTACGTTACATCTATACATGTGAGTACGTTTCGTACGTCGACGCACGAAACGTACTCACATGTATAGATGAACGTGTATACATTTCTTATTTGTTATTTCGATGTGCCTGAAAAGCGCGCGTTTTTGGGAACTGAGATTGTGCACCAAGAGCAGTGTTCATTGTGCGCCCAGTAACTACAACAGAATCACTCCGATGAAAGCCCAAGGCGTACGCAGAGATTACCATATAAAGTTAAGCAAGGACACTCCCATGGGCCCTTGCAGCTGATTTATGTTCGCATTGCTAAAAAGGCCGTTGGAACCTTCGCAGCCTCAGAAATGAGAAACCACAAAAAAGTAGTCTCAAAGGCCATTTTGCAGTGGCAAGGAATCTTATACCAACTCCGAGACTATTTCAACGTGCACACTCATCTCTCAGGCTATACTTCACAATTTTAGCGCGTCGTTTGCATGCATTGATGAGCTACGTGTAAGCTGTACCGTCAGAGCGGCAAGTACACGATGCCAATTTGTGTCTTTTCACACATTTCAATTAACTAATGAGAACCATTGGAGGAGCAGAAATTTTATTTTCAAGCCCGAGACAACTCAACACACAGGGAGGCAGCCGAAGTAGTCCGGCGTCGGCGTCGACGTCAGCATCATCGAAAGTCTTCAAAGAAGGCACAATCCCGAGACGCTCCTTCCCACTCTTTAGCAGTTCCATCCAGTAGCGCCGCGAAAGGGCCCACCACTTCTACGAAAGAAACAGAGAAGCCTCCTTCTCTAGAGGAATGGCCCACGCTTCCGACGCGCTCTTCTGCCAAGGAACCTCTGCGGGTTGTGGCCACACAAGAGCCGTCTCCAACCATGGAAGATTTCCCTAAAACTTATCGTCAAGTGATCTCGGTGCTGCGTTCCCTTATAGAAGCCATCCGAGTGATATTAGTCGACATGAAGACACCATCTGCTCGAAGCGCACTTGGACTATTGGACGCCCTAAGCCCAGTGCTTGAATCTCTCAACCAGGAAGACGGCTACTCACACCTCAACATTTCTTAAAGAAGTCAAGGCTGCATCCGTCATCCAATGGAACGCCAGAGGACTAAAATCACGCCTTTCAGATTTTTGTCAGTGTGTGTTTACCAACGTGTTTTCAATTATCGTCATTTGTGAACCCAATTTGTCGAAACCAATAAGACTATCGGGGTACGAAGCTGTCATGTCTTCAACGAACGGTGCGTGCAGCAAAATCATCGTCTTTGTTCGTCGTGAACTGACGTATGTTGTGCAACCAATTGCACCTCACGATGACAATCAGTATGTCTGCATCACTGTGAAAAAGAACCAACCTATGTTTACTCTCATAGGCGTTTATATATCGCCGTCAAGTAATCTCGATTCCAGGAGATTAGCGGATATTTTGAGAGTGTGTCCTGCAGCATGGGTCCTCATAGGTGATTTCAATGCGCACAATCACGCATGGGGAAGTACGCGGACAAATGCAAGAGGACGCAGGTTAGCAAACATCGCCTACAACTATGACCTTACTCTCCTGAACGACGGCAGCCCCACTTTTCTTCGAGGGGTGACATACGGCAGCTGTCTCAACCTTGCTTTTGTCTCCAACTCCCTCGCGAGATACGTCAAGTGGTTTCCAGATGTTGAGACACGAGGAAGTGATCACATTCCAATCTACCTTAACATCAAAGGCTTGTCTAGTTATGGTCCACGGACGACCATTCGAGCAGTCCAATGAACCAACTTCAAATCTGACATGAAAGATGCTTGCAGCGATGGCCTACGATCTGGGTTAGAGGAAACAATTAAGAGCACAATGCAAAACGCCACTCGCGCAGTGACAATATCTTCCACACGAAACGACTTTGATATAGAGTTGGAGCGACTCCGAGCACTGCGACGCCGGGCGGAGCGTCGGTATCGGCGTACAAAATCAATTCGCGATCTTAGGGCAGCCAGGAGGATGCAAAAGAAGATTTGGCGTCGCATGGATAGATTAGCGTCGGAACGATGGACAACGTTTTGCCAGCCACTAGACCCTCGCAAGCCACTCTCACACATTTGGAAAACGGTGCAAGGTCTGCGTCACCCTACGGAACAGCGCTTTCCATTCAAAGCGCTCGCGCTATTTCAAAGGAGGCAAGACATCGATGTCGCAGAAGATTTCTGTGCGCAGATCGCCAACCAAGCCACTCGTCCAGATTCTCTGGTGAGAGGTGACGTCCCCCGTTCTCGTGACTACCACATGGACCTCCTTTTTACAATGGAGGAGCTCGAGGCGGCACTAGCTCTCTGCAAGCGTTCAACTTCTCCGGGCCAGATGGTATTCCGTACTGAGCCTTGTCCAACCTTGGGGAAGGTGCAAGGAGAGAACTGTTGAGCCTCTACAACATCTCGTGGCAGGATGGCAATGTTCCTGTTGACTGGAAAGTAAGCCGCTCGTTACCCATCCTGAAGCAGGGCAAATCCCCACTCGAACTAACCTCATACCGCCCAATAGCACTGGCCAGCTGCGTAGGGAAGATAATGGAACGAATGATACTAGGCCGCCTGGAGTGGTATCTTGAATACTACAAGATTTATCCGAATTCAGTGGCTGGTTTCCGACGCGACCGCTCTTCTATTGACAATGTCGTTGATCTAGTTTCGTACTTTCAGCACGAAAGATCCCGTAAGCGACTATCTGCAGCTTTGTTTCTAGATGTGAAAGGCGCTTATGATAATGTACTACGTGAAGCCATTTTGAGTGCTCTTGCGGTGGTTGGCCTTGGTGGTCAAGTCTTTCGGTGGATTTCGAGTTACCTGGCTGCAAGATCATTCTTTGTGTTAACAGAAGATAGCCCAACTACGCGACGCTATACTTCCAGGGGTGTTCCTCAAGGCGGAGTTCTTAGCCCGACGCTATTCAATCTTGCACTAATTGGCCTTGCTGAATACTTGCCAAGCACCATTAAAATCTCAATATACGCAGACGACATCTGTGTCTGGACATCGGCAGTCACACGTCCTCAGATACGTTCCCGGCTTCAAAAAGCAGCAACTATGATTGCCAACTACTTGTTCAAACAAGGTCTCAGCATATCACCAGAAAAATGCGCGCTGGTGGCTTTCACTCGCAAAGCAATCACCCCTTATGTCATCTCAATCTGCGGGCGACCGATTTCTCACGCCAAAACCCACCGGTTTCTGGGCATCGTTATTGATAGGGACCTCTGTTGGAGTCTGCATGTGACCTATATGAAGAAGCGCCTGACCGCTATTTTTCAACTGTTCAAGTTCCTGGCAGGAAAGACGTGGGGGATGTCAGTAGACGCAATGACGGAGCTCTGCAGGGCCCTGTTTCTCGGTTTCCTCAGATATAGCTTGCCCGTGCTTAGCAATACCTGCAAGACCAATGTTCGTGTTTTACAGGCAGTACAAGCCCAAGCGCTGAGAGTGTGCCTCGGTCTGCCCAGATGTACGTCAACAGAAGCAACAATTGCAATTGCTGGTGACATTCCGATACAAACTCACATTGTGGTAGAAGTCCTCAGAACGCACACCCGACACTTCGGACGTGCCCCCCGCCATCACCTTGCACTGTTGCCTTCAGAGAGGCGCCAAGCATCGTTCACCAAAACTATCGTGAAATACAACGATAAACTACCCTGGGGCTTCACTCATGCATCTAAACCATCCATACCACCTTGGTGTCTTATTCGACCCACAGTGCATCTTAGTGTACCAGGAATCCGGAGGAAATCTGAGTTTTCGTCGCCCGTGCCGAAACAACTGTCTCTTCTTCTTTTGCACGAGAAATATTTAGACAGCATACATGTGTACACCGATGGTTCCACGAACCACCAGTGTTCGTCAAGGGCAGTAGTTATCCCAGCAAGAGGTGTTACCATCAGCTTTAGGACTGACCACTCCACGGCATCTACAGCAGCGGAACTAGCTGCTTTGCGCGCTGCACTTTGTGTGGTCAATCGGGAACCACCGCAACAATGGTCGATTTTCAGCGACTCAAGGGCTGCCCTACAATCTGTGCTCTCAGCACTGCGTCGCGGCCCGTACGAACAGCTTGTTTTCGAAATTCGATGCCTTCTCCACACTTTACTCGAGAAAGGGCATCATGTGACGCTTCAATGGCTGCCAAGTCATTGCGGCATCATAGGGAACGAACATGCTGATACTGCCGCGCGGGCAGCCCTTGAAGGAACACGAGAAAAAGCCATACCACTTTCGAGGACTGATGCTGCCAGTAATCTTCAACGACTTGCGCGTGAAATCACGTTTTCACTATGGTGCCCACCAAGCATCGATACGAATCGTCAACACCACCTGTTCTCTTTAATAGCTCTCCGCATGCCCACTGGACTCGACCGAAGAGAAGCCACCCTACTTCATCGCGTATGGCTCGGAGTGGCATTTACAAATGTTTACTCCTTTGTTATAGGAATGGCCGACAACGCTCTCTGCGATGCCTGTCATTGCGAAGAGACGCTACACCACATTCTGTGTGACCGTCCATTGTGTGAAATCCAGAGACAGTCACTGGCGTCTGCTTTTGCGCGCATCGACAACAGCCAAATGTCTGTGGACACTATTCTGTCAAGTGCCCGAGAGAAGACACTGCAACAGAAGGCGATGAAAGCTTTGTTGAAATTCCTACGCGACACCGACTTGAACAAGCGACTGTAACAGCAATGTCACACACCGCGAAAGACAAGACTGGACTATGACTGAGTGTGCGCGCATGTGCTGCCGAATGTGCTGTTTCTATCTTCCCTCTCTGCTCTCTTTCATCTCCCCCATCTCTCTCCCATGCACAGGCTAGCAAACCGGCTGCCTATAGGCTGGTTAACCTCCTTGCCTTTCTTTGCCCTCTATTTTCCTTCCTTTATTTTCAAGTGATTTTGGTAAGCACCTACCCAAAAGTAAGCTTTGAAGCTGTGCTGTTTTTGAAACCGCGGTTTGCTTTGAAAGCGATGTATTTACTTTTCCAACTTATGAATCATACTACATGGATCATACAGGAATTAAGGGTGGCAGTGCAGCTATGCTGATCTAGAGTTCAATAGACTGTGAGTTGGTGTCTGAATTCTGCTGCATGCCATATGAAATACTCCTTGTCAGATTTCAAGGTCGGGCCACTGTTGTAGAGAACATGCGAGCGTGTGGCGTGCTCTCTGTGGCGGCTGGCTACAGCACCATCAGCCGACAACTATGGAGAACACATTAACTATTGGCGTCATCCATTGCCAGCCAAGATAACGTTTCCTGGCTGGCTGACCAGCACTGCAAGATCATGCTCCCTCAACATTTCGCCACTAGCAATTTAGGGCGATGCCTGCAGCTTACGCCGTGCTCGCGCAGCACGTTCGATTTGTTGGCAGCAGACGACGCTCAGGAGGCTTCGTGCGAGTGAAGAAGGAGCATAATCAGGCCACCAATAGTCGGTGCTAGTTTTGGTTTCAAAAAATTTTCAAAGAAACGATGTGGGTGCACTAGAACCAAGGGTGTTTGGCTCAATGAAATTCGCGGACGAGGCTTTGTTTGGCCGCTGAAACCTACGTATGTTTCTCGCACGTTTGTGAGCGATTTCGCTTATTTGTGTCGCGAGGTACACGCGTGTTAGTGACAGCAGTCTATTCTCAGCTGTTTGAAGACAATGCGATGTCGCGCGTAAACTTCGCATGGTTATTTTAGCGTGCCTACTCTAACATTTGCGTTTCGTACGTGCGAACTGCAGTAAGCTGCACGCTGGGGCAGCAGCGCCTTTTTAGCGTTTTGACGATTACTTTATTCTTCAATTAGGATTTACGCACATTTTTTCGCAATATAGAGTGCTTTTTACTCATTTTCGCTCTTTAACTGATCCTACTTATGGGGAGTGGCTACTCACTTTTATTCAGCATCACACCGTGTTCAATTGAAGGCCGAAACGCACGCCAAAGTCAAGTGTGATATACACGAATTAGTGACGGACAGGTAAGTCTGCTTTCAGATAAATAATGCTTCTGCACATCTCTTTCGCCAATGTCCGCGTGCAGTTGGGGTCAAGAGATGGTGAAGAACGAACCTCAAAATCTAAAAAAATCTTCATGTTTACTCCAGGCAGTTGCTCTTTTAAAAATAGCTATTTTTATGGCTAGTACATTATCTGCACAGCAGAACACTGGATGCAATACTTTTTTGCAGACTAGTTAGTTCATACTTGAAAAATTGAATTGCTGCACAAACTTGAAGAAAAAACAAGAGAGACAGGAAAGAGTGCAGTACTTTTTGGACGTAGGTGCCCTCCTGGTGGCCGATTGCAGTGGACTCTAGGTGGAATTTTAAAAGTTCCAAAAAGTTATTCACGAAGATACCATGCTTGTTTTGGAAACTAATTTCACCGAATTCTTCGATTGCACTCCTGACAGCATCAAAAAGCGCGCCATGTGGAATTGAGTAAAAAAGTTCTTCCACATCAATTGAAAAAGCCGTGGACGCCACTGGTAAGCTTTCCTTCAAAGTAGAAACGATTTCCAAAGAACTTCGCACTAAGAAAGGGTCACCGCTGTTAAGAGAGCCAAGTATGCCTTGTAGGTACCGTGACACTACCCTTTGCCAGCTGCCCTTCTCGGACACAATGAGGCGAAGCGGGTAGTCCACTTGTGCGTCTTGCAAGTGAAAAATGACTGTAGCGTCACATTGCTTGTTTTAGATGCGGAAGCATCTTATACTCGCGCCTTGTAGTGCGCCATCCGCGCCGTTCGCACCGCTTCTCGAACATTCGACAGCTGACGCGCGCGCATGCGCCGTCGCGCCGTCGCCCACCATCTGTGCCGCGCGCGCTTCTCCTTCGAGAACATTCGACAGCTGACAGCGCATGCGCCGTCGCGCCGTCGCCATCTGTGCCGCGCGCGCGCTTCTCCTTCGAGAACATTCGACAGCTGACAGCGCATGCGCCGTCGCGCTGTATATATACTCAAGGTCGGCGCTCGCTCGCTCAGTTGCCGCTCGTCGGTTGGTTTGTACGGTGCGTCGACGTCCAAGGTCGCGGTGAAATGAATTCCAACGAATCCACAAACACAATGATCGACGTCCCTTCGACCAGCGCCGCCCTTTCGCATACGTGTGTACGTGTTCACTCATTTAACACCCCCTCCTACAACCACGTTAACCAATTTAGCTATCGACCCAAGTAAGTCGCTATTTAACACCCCATTTCACAACCACGTTAACCAATGTAGCCATCGACCCAAGTAAGTCGCACTTTAACACCCCGTTAACCAATTATATGCTCCGCATCCTCCTCAGTGTTCCCCCGAGGGAAGCTGCGGGCAATTTTTTTACCACTTCTCTGCAGAGCGCATCAAGGTTTATTTCTTTCAACAGTTTTTGTATCATGGTTTTCCGTTTCTTTGGACAGAAATGCACCTCCTTGAAGTTTTTGTACACTGCATCTAGTGCCTTGTCCTCGTACAACCGCTCAGGAAGAACCACGAATCCTCCCTCTTTGTCTGAGGTTAGAACCATCAAGTTCCTTTCTTTGAGTGCCTTTGAGTGCACTCTTTCCTGTCTCTCTTGTTTTTTCTTCAAGTTTGTGCAGCAATTCAATTTTTCACTGGATGCCTTGGTCGTGGTTGACTGTACCAATCCATGCTGCAACATGACAACTGTATTTCATATTCAGAAGGGGGGCAAACGTAGGTGACACACACTCTTCTGCTGAATTCTGCACCTGACTTCTGACTTCTGTACTTAATGTTGAAGTTAATCATCAAATTACACAACAACTAATCACAAATCAAGCAACATATTTCCAATTTTGATCTTTTTCGTTCTCGCTGCATTTGGTTTGTTTCTGTTGTGCAATGCTTTCCTAAAATCATTAGTTCAGCTCCTTTTGTAGAACACCATCATTAACATACATAGGCCAGTGTTTCAGTAAGCTGCCGCGAATGCACTAGGGCTCTTTTATATTGTGCATGACACAATGTCATACCTCAACATCTGATAAATGGAAAGTTGTTTGCACTCTTTTATTGAAAAGAAACAAATCACGCTTGAACTGCATATGCCAGTGTTTGCCCAAATGCAGGAAGATGTATTATGTCTTGAATAAAGTGTGCCGGAAGGCACAAAAAATGTTTCCATCCCAGACCATCTTGTAGAAATACGACCATCACAAGACAGCGGGACGAAACAGTGACGCACTAATTCTATGGCATACAGGTGACGGTGAACGGGATGATGGCGCTGGGTGCTGAGCTGGCGAGGTGGCGGTGGTGAAGGAATGGGGGGGGGGGCGCGGCATTTCTCTTCCTTTTTTCGCACGCTGGCGCCCGTCGCTGATTGGGTCTGCGTAAGTTGATACCGGCTCCGGGCTGGCACGACAGATAGGCTCTCTACGCCCCCCCTTTTTTTCAAGCACCCGCTTTTACTGGCTACAGGCGCTACTTCCAAGGCGCGCGGCTGTTACAGGTATTTTTATTGCTCGGCTCCCTGTAGACAGGATTTCAGTCAGTTCGTAGGAGCGTGTCGCCTCTGTGCTATTCGTTATCCGGCACCTGACTGAGAGTGTACTAGCGATGTTGATAATCTTCGCACTGGTTCGGATATTCTGGGTTCAACGGTTGCTCATTATGTCCATATGTTAGTTATAAATTAAAGATGCGTTTATAAATTGACACTTTTACACTACGTGCATGTATTTTTTTGTAGAAAATATGCAACAACAGGGGATTTCGTATGTGTCAATAAAATTTCATCTGACTTAAAAATTAGTCAGCTTAACTTTCGCCTCTTCAGAAAACGCAAACAATATTAAAAAAAAGATTGACAAAACTTTCTGAACACGTTGCCCAAGCGGCCAGCGGACCTAAAAGAAGGTATGAGCGCATTCCGATCGTATGCGAAGTGCGAAACGAGGGCTTCCACGGCAGCCTTCCTTCTCACAATTTTTCGTCCTCCTGTCTTTTCTCTCTCTTTCTGACGTCACCAGTGACGTCATGAAAGCAGTTTTCTGTTCGTGATTTATTTCTAGTGGGATGCCCGCAACCACCAGAGGTAAAAGCAGTGCTGCCGCTGCTGAGAACGAATACAAAGAAAGTATAGGGAGGTTCCGCCTCCTGGCGTAATTTAGCCACACTTGCCTACCCGCCATGACTCATTATTGTGTTTGGCAATAGATGACATTCAAAGGTTCAGTGTAAATATCAGCACACACTGCGGAATCAGTGTATCGACAAAGCATATGTACCCATCCTGCATAGAAAAATTATACAGAAGACAAACAGTCACCATAGTGTTTCATAAAGAAAGCGACAGAATAGCAATCAAAAAAGGTTTAAGACAAGCGGGTACAATCTCCCCAATGCTGTTGTTCATCAGGTGCTTACAGGTTTTCCTAGGCCTAGATTGGGAAGAGTTAGAGATAATAGTAATAGAGAGTAATTTAGTAACCGGCGCTTCGTCGATGACATTGCTTTGCTGAGTAACTCAGGGCACGAACTGCAACTTATGAATACTGGATTAGACAAGGAGAGTGTAAACGTACGTCTTAAAATTAATCTACAGAAAACGAAAGTAATGTACAACAACCTGGGAAGCGAACAGTGCTGCGATTTACGTAATAGCGCACTCTAAGTTGTAAAAGGCTGCGTCTACTGAGGAAAGGTATTAACCGAGGAGCCAAACCACGAGGTTGAAGTAACTAGAAGAATAGGAATGGAGTGGAGCACATTCGGCAAGCATTCTCAAATCAAGACTGGTAGATTGCCACTATCTCTCAAGAGGAAAGTATTGCCCTTAAGGACATACCGTGGCGCCATATACGTTATGACGTCAATCTTAGGACGCCGGGTTTGTTGTCTGCTAGAACACCGCATTTCCTGGGCTTTTGTTGTGGACACCATGCCTGCTTCCTTTTGTTTTGTAGCTCAATGCTTAGAAGTACGCTAAGACCTGATAATAAGGGCAAGCAAACTTCAAATCGGTGCCCCCGGTGGCAATCTCATGTCTATTTACATCGTAAAATTGTGACTAAGAACCAGTGCAGCCATGGGGGACGATGCAAGTGCAGCCAATGGGGACGATGCAAGCAAGGCGAGCGCACGCATCTTATCTGCGACGTCACGCAGCACTGGCCTCTCTAGTAGAGGCCTTCGCGGTTACTATAACAGCTGCATTTTGTCGGTATACTTACCTACAGAGCAGAAACAGGAAGGCTTACAAAGAGGATACAGCTTAAATTTAGGACAATGCAGTGAGTGATGGAAAGTGAAACGATAGGTGTAACCTTAAGAAGCAAGTTGAGAGCAGAATGGATCCGAGAACGAACCGCTGTTAAGGATACCAGTTGAAATCAAGAAGAAGTGGACATGAGTCGGGCATGTAGCACGTAGACAGGATGAGCGCTGGTCGATGAAGATAACTGACTGGATTACTAACCCCATATTCACTAACGCTCTTCGACTCAAATTTTGTCCATCACTTGACTAAGTTGAGCACTGCACCGTTGCTTGACTAAAATTGACGCTGCGCTTTTCAAGAATCACTGAAGATTATCGTTGATATGCAGTAACTTAGCCTGCCACGAGACGGCGCTCTATTCGACCTTTTCAAGTCAAGGTGAAGTATTGAGTGAAGGGGCATTCTAGAATACGGCAGCTAGAGAAGGCAAGTGGGTTAGGGGGAGCCAGAAAGTTAGGTGCGGAGATGAGATTAGGAAGTTTGCGGGCATAAAGTGACAGCAGCATGTACAGGGCTGAGTTGACGGGCGGAACAGGCCTTTTTCATGCAGCGACGTAGTCAGGCTGATGATGATGATATACAGCAGCAGCACGACCTGCAATAAAATCTTTAGGCGCACAGCTGTCCGACGCTGCAAGAAAGAATTTGTCGGGATGAGCTATGAGAAAATATCACCTACACGATGAAAAAGTAATGAGTAACATGTCACTGCACGTTACCGAAAAATTGTAACGTAAGTACGTTACCTATTGCAGTGTGCAAATTGTATCGAGTACGTTGCTAAGTTAACAAAAAAGTAACGCGTCAACGTTAACATTTTATTTGTAACGAGTTACCAGCCACACTGGCTGAAACTGCCAATGGAATATTTTTAGATGGTGCGCCGCTAATTATGCTGCACGCTATTTCAGCGCATTATTTAATTTTAAATAGCACCCATCATGCAGGCTGGGAATGAATCTTTTGAAATGCAAATGAAGTATATTTCTAGATTCTGCAGCGGCTGCATTTTCGATGGAGGCGAAAGTGGTGTAAGCCCATGTGCTCACATTTGGGTGCACGAAAAAGAAAACCCAGGTGGTAAAAACTTCCGGAGCCCTCCACTATGGCGTCGCATCTAATCATATAGTATTTTAGGACGTAGAAATCCTTATATCAATCAATACCAATATTGTCACGTGCGTCGTCGTCACTAGAAGCCACAGAAGACGAGGGTGCGGCAGACAAGGTTTATTAGTAAGGAGGCGTACTTGTGCCTCTAGCTTAGGACACAAAAGGAAAACTAACAGGATCGCAGCGGCGTGCCTATGCACAGTTGCCGTTCCACCAAAAGAACAACGCACAGCTTATGCGCTGCCAGTTATTTAAGCGCTGAAAAGACAACACAGAACATGCGCACATCTATCATCAGATACTGCACTGTCTGATACGATGGGCCCATCGGAAGTTAATCGCAGTCCGCTCTAGCCTATCTAGATGACGCGACGGCTGTCGCTCTATAGTGGAAGCTGCGCAGAACGGCATGGCACGTGGCATTGCTCCCCCCTTCAAAAAACATCGCCTCGATGTTGAACGCAAGCACTGAAGTCATGAGGCACTGAAGTTTTCACAAAAAATAGAGGAACAAGCGCACATGTCTGCTAGCGCGCATAATAGGGTTTCAAACGCACGACGTGAACAATTTCAGACCGCACACGTCGACGCTGGAAGTCTGTCACACCATCCGGGACGATTTCATAGATCAGTGGCCCTACGCGACGAACAATTTTGTAAGGGCCAAAATAACGCAGCAGAAGCTTTTCGCTGAGGCCTCGTCGGCGAACTGGTGCCCATAGCCAAACTTGTTCGCCGGGTGTGTATTCCTGATGGCGGTGTCGCAGGTTGTAGTGTCGGGCATCCGTCGCTTGCTTGGTTGCCGTTCGCAGTCGAGCCAGCTGCCTGGCCTCTTCAGCGCGTTGTTGAAATATCGCTACGTCCGGGTTCGGGTCGCCTTCGTTTAGGTGCGGCAACATTGCGTCCAGAGTCGTTGTCACTTCCCGTCCGTAAACAAGAGCGAATGGTGTCTGCCCGGTTGTCTCCTGGGCGGCCGTATTATATGCGAAGGTGACATATGGGAACACTTCATCCCATGTTTTATGTTCGACATCGACGTACATCGACATCATGTCCGCCAGGGTCTTGTTGAGCCGTTCTGCGAGACCGTTAGTTTGCGGGTGGTATGCGGTAGTTCGGCGATGAGTGGTCTGGCTGTACCGCAAAATGGCTTGCATCAGTTCGCAACAGAAGGCTGTCCCTCTGTCAGTGATAAGGACCTGAGGTGCACCGTGGCGCAGGAGAATTTGGTGAACGAAGAATCTGGCGGCTTCTTCAGCAGTGACTCGAGCAAGGGCGCAGGTTTCTGCGTAGCGAGTCAGGTAATCTGTCGCCACAATTATCCACTTATTTCCTGCGGTAGACGTCGGGAAGGGTCCCAGAAAATCCATTCCGATTTGTTCGAAGGGCCTTGTTGAGGATTGAAGTTGCTGGAGTAGTCCAGTGGGTTTTGTTGGTGGTCTTTTGCGGCGTTGACACTCTCGGCACGTCCGTACGTAATGCTTGACGTCTTCTAGAATGCGCGGCCAGTAGTAACGCTCACGGATCCGCGAAAGCGTTCGTGTACACCCAAGATGCCCGGAGGTTGGTTCGTCATGTGACGCCTGCAAGATTTCCTCACGCAATGACGACGGCACGACGAGAAGGTAGGTGCTCTTCCTAGAGTCGAAGTTCTTTTTCACAAGTACACCGTCTTTTAAGCAGAATGTGTGAAGAGCACGCCTGAAAGTTTTGGGTATCTCCATACATTTTCCCTCAAGATGTTCAATGAGACAGTTCAGTTCAGGGTCGGCCCGTTGTTGGGCGGCTAAGTCGGAAGCGGTGATCATGCCCAGAAAACTGGCGTCGTCGTCTGCACACGGTGGTGGTTGCTCAACCGGGGCTCGAGACAGACAATCTGCGTCGGAATGCTTTCTTCCATTCTTGTGCACTACCGAGATGTCGAACTCCTGGAGCCGCAAGCTCTACCTTGCGAGACGTCCGGATGGATCCTTTAGGTTCGCAAGCCCGCATAAAGCATGGTGGTCGGTAATGACGGTAAAAGGCCTGCCGTACAAATATGGGCGGAATTTGGAAGTTGCCCACACAATTGCCAAGCATTCCTTTTCGGTCGTGGAATAATTGTACTCTGCCTTAGACGAAGACCGACTGGCGTAGGCGATGACGTGTTCTTGTCCATCCCGCCTTTGAACAAGAACGGCACCGAGGCCGACACTGCTGGCGTCGGTGTGGATTTCTGTTGCCGCGTTCTCGTCAAAGTGGGCCAAAATGGGGGGCGCTTGAAGACGTCTTTTGAGCTCCCAAAACGCTTCTTCTTGGGGTGCCTCCCACACAAACGAGCTGTCTTCTTTCGTTAGACGTGTCAGGGGCTCGGAGACCTGCGAGAAGTCCTTGACAAAGCGCCTATAGTACGTGCAAAGTCCGAGGAAGCTTCGGAGGCTCTTCTTTTCGCGGGGCTGCGGGAAGTCTCGAACTGCAGCTGTCTTCTCTGGGTCTGGTAGAACGCCGGCAGAACTGACGACGTGACCAAGGAACTTCAGCTGCTCGTAGGCAAAACGGCATTTTTCGGGCTTCAACGTAAGTCCTGAAGCCTTAAGTGCATTAAGTACCACTTTTAACCTGCTTATGTGTTCCTCGAAAGATGGAGCGAAGACTATGACGTCGTCCAAATACACCAAACACGTTTGCCATTTCAGGCCAGCCAATACAGTGTCCATTACCCTTTGGAAAGTTGCCAGGGCAGTGCAAAGACCAAATGGCATGACTTTAAACTGGTATAAACCATCTGGTGTAATAAACGCCGTCTTTTCGCGATCCCTTTCGTCAACTTCCACGTGCCAGTAGCCAGTCCTTAAATCCATAGATTAAGTTTCATCATCATAGTTTTAAACATACATTACTTATCCAGTGGTTGAATGGAAACGGGTGGTGAAAAGGCAACTGAATGCCTGACAATGCACCAATCCCCGCCCAGACCACAATAATGCACAATACTCAGCATGTGTGTCTAGAGCATAAATACATAGATTCAATACAGTGAAATATACAAAGTGTAGACGTAGAGCGTGGAAAAGATAAGAAATAATTACACATCTATAAATGCACTCTTTACACAAAAAAGCCCTTTAAAATCCTATAAAAACAAAAACGTAGTTGTGAACAGTTGTGAGGAAGTGAAAAATGTACAGTGCGTTTCAGCAAAGCTACACTAGTTGCACTTCATTAATACACAAAAAAGACATATCACGTTTGAAGCATGAGTAGATAAGCGTGTATCTTCTTTTTGAAAATTGCTGGGGACTGACTTTCATTCACTATGGTGGTGGCCATGGTATTTGAGTTTAAAAACGAAGGAATAAGGTGCGTTAGCTTTTGTCTACCGTAGTTGGTCCGAGTCCTCTCACTGTAATTGGTGGTTCTTCTAAAGTTATACATTGGTAGTTTCCGGGAGTAAGCATCATGAAATTTAACTGCGTTTGATTTGATTTGATCATAAATGACTGTCGCTAGCTTTTTATGAAAGATATTTTCAAATGTTAGGATTCCATGCTTAAGGAAAAGAGGAGCAGAAGGCGTTCGACGCGGAACATTCTCGATTATACGTAGCATTCTTTTTTGCAGTCGGTGAATCCCAATTTTATTTGTTTTTGTTGTCGAGCCCCAGATTAACAGGCAGTATTGTATGCGGGAATAAACTAAAGCGTAGTAAAGTTGCTTTTTCACCCAAAGGGGTAGAAAGCACCTAATTTTTCCAATCACACCAATGGACCGTGATACCTGGGTACGTAGTTTATCTATGTGACTAGACCAGTTCAACGTTTCAGTGAAAAATGACGCCTAAGAACTTTTGAGTCTGGACTCGCTCAATCGAAACTCCTCTGAATGACAGCTGCGTATTACGGAGAATGAAATTGTTTCGAGGGTGAAAAATAATGTACTTTGTTTTCTTGATATTTAGTTCTAACTGATTTATTTTCAGCCATAGAGACAAATTGTTAAGCCAAAGGTTAGCTTGTTTTTCTATACTAGAGATATCCTGACCGGAAAAAAATACATTAGTGTCGTCTGCGTATAATATAATATCTGCTGTTAGAGGTGCGTTTACGATATCGTTTATATATAATAGAAATAGAAGTGGCCCAAGTATGGAGCCCTGTGGGACGCCATAATTTATCTTGCCCATTTCAGACTTTGAGTGTTTCATATCAGTATATTGGAACCGGTTACTAAGGTAACTTCTTATTAAATTAAGAGACGAGCCCCTTATTCCGTATTCGGTAATCTTTTGTAGAAGAATTTCATGCTTAATAGAATCCAACGCTTTCTTAAAGTCAAGAAATATTCCGATTGTGAGGCGTTTTTGTTCAAAATTATCGATTATTTTATCTTTAATAGATAGTAGGGCTTTTTCAGTAAACTTATTCTTCTGAAATCCATAATGATGTTCTGTAATTACTTTTTTTGAGCTACAGAAATTTGCAAATCGTACATATATCACACGTTCTATGATTTTGGAAAATATGGGCAAAACAGAAATGGGCCTGTAATTACCCATGAGACCGATCGTCTCTGCAATGCCAGATGAAAAGTATCTGGCATTGCAGAGACGATCGAGGGCGTCATCAATTCGAGGGAGCGGATAAACGTCCTTTCTCGTTACTTTATTGAGTCGGCGATAGTCGACGCAGAATCTTGGAGTGCCGTCCCGTTTTTTCACGATCACTACAGGGGAAGCCCACGGGCTTTGGGAGGGCTCAGTGATGTTGTCATGAAGCATTTCTTGTACCTGTTTCCGGATTGCCTCGCGCTCTTTCATGGACACACGGTACGGCGATTGATGACTTGGTTGCACATTTTCATCAGTTATGATGCGATGTTTTACTAGCGTTGTCTGGCGGATCTTGGGTGACGTGGCGAAACAATCCTGGTAGCTATGGAGCAGTTTCCGCAGCCTTTCATGTCTTTCCAGGGGCAACGCCGGATTCACGTTAAAGAACACGTCGTGTGTACGAGGATGGAGTGTGTCGTCGATCGTGAGTACATCGCTTATGTCCGGGATGGTCTCGTATAGTGCCACAGTGGTGCCCTTTGCAAGGTGACGATATTCCGAGCAGAAATTAGTGATTAGTACACTGACGGTTCCTTCAACGATGTGAACGATTCCTCTGGCTATAGCCAAACCCTTTTCAAAGAGCAAACTCTGGTTGGCCTCGACCAAACCTTTCGCGCAGATGCAGCAGTCAGCGCCCACGGGGATGACAGCACTCGAGCGTGGTGGAATAGTGAGGTGCTCGTCGAGAATCATTAGCGCCGCTGATAATGCAGGACTTGGATTTCGCGTGACGCCCGTATCTGGTGACAGGGTGATTGTTTGCGCTTGAAGATCTATGATTGCTTTGTTTGCCGAAAGGAAGTCCGCACCGAGAATGACGTTCCGAGAACACTGGTCCAGGACGACAAGAACAGTAGGGTACGTATGCCCTTCCACATCCACACGAGCTGTGCATCTTCCCTTTGGTGTTATGACGTGACCGCCTGCTGTTCGTACCTGCGGGCCTTCCCACGAAGTCAGCACTTTCTTCAACTGGTCGGCGAACACAGCACTCATGACGGAGAAGTCAGCACCGGTATCAACCAACGCAATTACGTCCCGGTTGTCGATTTTCACTGCCAGATCGGTCGATTTTACCTTGGCGTTGCAGGTCTGTCGTGGTGTACTGTTGCGGCTTGGACGGAATTTAGTGCTGATGTGTCGCTCGTGTTTCTCACATGCTGCAGGTAGTGTTGCTCCACTGGGACTTCTGGGCGGGGGAGGTTCTTCAGGGGTGCGCCGGGCAGCAACCACACCTCCATTGGTTGCCGTCTTTAGTTTCCCGAATGAGGGCTAGGGGATCTTCCCCGTGATGCTCCTGTGTTGGCAGGGTGTGGCGATGGGTAACGGCGAGACGAAGGCGATGGTGACCTGCGGCGGCCCGCTGGCAAACTTTGTCGCTGCAAGTAGTCTTCAATCTCAACTGGCCTTTGACCAGGTTGCGGACGTGAAGCGCCGACGTGAAATCCACGTAATCCGAGGTTCCTATAGAAACAGTTACGATACAAGTGGCCAGGTTCACCGCAGTGGAAGCACAGCGGGCGATGGTCGTCAGTCCTCCACACGTCGGACTTCCTAGAGGACGGCTCTCTCGGCAGGAGGTCGGTAGACATTTGGTTGTGGGCGTGGCGGTGGAGAGTACGTCGGTTGGGCGGGGTGCACCGGATTGCGCGCGACAGCGGCGTACGACATGATTTGTGGTCCTCGTGGAGCCTACTCAGGCTCCTGGCTTGGTGGAACTAATGGTCCGGTTCCCAGCGCCTGCTGAACTTCTTGTCTGACGACATCGCTCAAGGTCGCCACTTGAGGACAAGAACTCGGGAACATCTTCCGTAGTTCCTCTTGCACAACAGCCTTTATGGTGTCCCGAAGGTCGCTGACGGTTACAGCATTAAGCTCGACTGGCGACGTACCGCCTACCGGAGCAGGGCGTCCATACTGTCTCCGCCACACATCGAGAATCTTTTCTATGGCGGCTGCTTCCGTTACAAATTGGGAGACAGTTTGCGGTGGATTGCGCATTAATCCAGCAAAAAGTTCTTCCTTCACTCCTCTGATAAGGAATCCAAGTTTTTTTTCCTCTGGCATTTCCGGATAAGCTCGACCAAACAGATGCTTCATTTCTTCGACGAAGACAGCGACGCTCTCGTTAGGCAGCTGGAAGCGTGAATGCAGCTGCCTCTCCGCCCGTTCTTTGCGAGCGACGCTTGAAAATGTCCGGAGAAGGCTGCCTTTGAAGTCCTCCCACGTCCTAAGCACGGATTCGTGGTTGATAAACCAGGTACGCGCAGACTATTCCAGTGTGAAGTAGACCCACTGCAACTTCGCTTCGTCATTCCACTTGTTGATGGCCGCCACGCGCTCGAACTGTTCCAGCCAGTCCTCGGGGTCGTCGCACTGCGTTCCGCGGAATTTAGGGGGTTCACGGGGTTGCTGCAATACGACGGCTGTTGGCAACTGGGCTTCACTCATCTTGACACGCCTGGCTTCCTTCGTGGCGGGTAGTTTTTCTGAAAGGAGGCCGTGCTCCGGGGGAAGTCCTAGCTGTCGGCGGCTTCTTCTCTGGTCGTCTTCCTTTGCTTGGTTAGGACTGGTGTCACGGCTGCGCGAGGGGTTACTGAACATACCCAGCACCTCCACCAGATGTCACGTGCGTCGTCGTCACTAGAAGCCACAGAAGACGAGGGTGCGGCAGACAAGGTTTATTAGTAAGGAGGCGTACTTGTGCCTCTAGCTTAGGACACAAAAGGAAAACTAACAGGATCGCAGCGGCGTGCCTATGCACAGTTGCCGTTCCACCAAAAGAACAACGCACAGCTTATGCGCTGCCAGTTATTTAAGCGCTGAAAAGACAACACAGAACATGCGCACATCTATCATCAGATACTGCACTGTCTGATACGATGGGCCCATCGGAAGTTAATCGCAGTCCGCTATAGCCTATCTAGATGACGCGACGGCTGTCGCTCTATAGTGGCAGCTGCTCAGAACGGCATGGCACGTGGCAATATCTTAGTAGATTTCTGAAAACCTTGGTTACAGAATTTCGTTGATATTAGCATTGCTAACTCGCTGTAAGACCACACTCCTCAAGTGACAAAAGTTTGAACTTACGTTAGATAATTAAAAGCACACACACACACTAACTCATGTTGTGTAAATCTGAACAATGCCTATTAGGTTACCTTAGGTAAAGTACTACGCGTTTCCCACTAAGTAACCTGAAGCAGCAAAAAACCCAACCACGTGCTTTCTTCAGCCTTCTTCATGATGCCAGTAACGAAATCAACAAACAACAAACAAACAAACAAACAAACAAACAAACTTAAAGCAGTGACACGTCAGCTTACAAAACTAATTTTATAATCCATGTGATATGAGCAATTTCTGAGCTCAAGCTAGCCGGTGGACACACCGTACAGAAATGCGTGTTGTGAAACAGCGCCTGTAATATATAGTGCAAAAGCTTCGACTACCAAGTACGTAAATGTGATGTTTTCGCTCAAAACAACTGTAACTGGGCTGAATACTGCCTATGTGGATCTTGAGAAACTATTGATTTTACTTTAGAGCGAGCGGACATTGGTGACTTTATGCGTATCTATCTATCTATCTATCTATCTATCTATCTATCTATCTATCTATCTATCTATCTATCTATCTATCTATCTATCTGTAGTGCCATTATCACCATCATCATTTCTTGATCACTGTGCCGTGCCTCTCGCGTAGCCGCTGCTAGCTCGAGCTGTGTGAGGATTAGAACGAGTTTCTGGCCTGGCGGTTTGGGCGCTGCAGCTGCCGCCGCTCCGCATTGGCAAATCGCCTTGGATAATAAAGTGGCGAAAGAAGGACACGACTACGTCGGCCGCCGTCCCGTGATGGTGGCGAGATGGTGCTCTGTACTGAAGCAGAACCAGGATGACCGAGTGCTGAAATGTAAAGGACGCGGCGGCATCTCCAAAAGCACTCATGGCACCGAAATGGCTGTTGACAAGGAGCAGTGGGCTGGCAGGTCTGGCGCAGACGTTGCCGTCGATGGAACACCGACCTGAGCGTTGCAGTCTGGCGGACATGCCAGCGCAGGTGGCCGAGTCGACGGGCGTGGAAACACCGTTGTCGAAATAGCGCACGGAAGTCACCATAGGCAGGTAGGTCCACTGTAACTGGTCTGCCGAAGTACCGCGCAAAGGTGGTGTTCGTCTAGGTCGTAATGAGGGTCATGTCTGAATTGAACGTACATTGTTGCATTGCGGTGTCGCCCTTCCAAGGCTCCGGAGGTTGGTCATGAGATCCGGAAGGCGTGGGCTCTACCGGAGAGTTGGCTGGCGCACCCGTGCTCGTCGGGGAAGCCTGGTAAATGTCCACCTTCGTGGTCGGTACGGAATGTGCTGGCTGTTCTGCCGTTGCCGAATCTCTCATGTGGTATTTGGTCATTGTAGCAGCATCTCGGAAGTTCCTCTGTTGCATGTCACTGGCAGCAACTTCAGTTGCGAAGACGTCAAGGTAGATGGTATTGGCTGCTTGCAGAATGCGCAGATTGCCAAGGTTGATGAAAGATAATGTTCATTGAATATTGTGGACTGTAGAAGCTCCGGGATTGGGTATCGAATAATGGGCTAAAATATCTCGGGCCCAGACTCCGAGGCGTGCGGCAAGGTAGCCGTCGTGGAGTCTGGTGGTGCTGAAGTGTCGCATGCCTTTGATGTCCCGGAAATCATGAATGTGGCAGGCACCAGCGATGAACCTTTGTAAAGGCGCACCAATGGAACGCAGCTCTCGGTGGTAAAGTCAAGAAAAGTTCGAGCGTCTTCTACCTCGTCGTCGTGGACTGGTGCAGGATTCAATGCTCCTGTTACCGCATCTGGGGTAGGAGTCGTAGCCGGAGTGGTGAAGTTTTTATCAAGGTAGCGCAGTGGGCCGTCTGGTACGGCTCGCTGGGGCGGAGGGGAAACCTGGAACTCGCAGTTTCCCGGAAGCGGGCGGTAGGTTTCACCGTAGCAGGCGAGCACCACAGCGCAGAGGTCGTCGAAGGATCACGCGCTGGAGGACGACTCGGCGGCTAGATGACGCAGCTCAACCGAAAGGGCGTCCAGCAAGACAGCGTGCATCATTCGCTGTGCCTTGATGCCATTGACCGAGAGAATGGCCTCGAGCCGCATAAATCACTCTTGGAAGTAGACCGGGTGAAACGGCGGAACTGGAGGGCACAGTTGCGGAAGCATGGCAGCGGGCTGCTCGGCAAAAGGGCGTGTTCTCCAGGTCACCAATGTAGCAAGAGAGGAAGGCGGGACGGACGGCGGCCAATGTGTTCATGTCGTTCTCTCGCCACTTTAATATCCAAGGCGATTTTCCGAAGTGGAGCGGCGGCAGCTGCAGTGACCGAACCGCCAGCCAAGCCAGAAGCTCATTTTAATCCTCGCGCAGCTGGAGCAAGCATCAGCTGCGCGAGAGGCGCGGCGCAGTGATGAAGAAATGATGATGGTGATGATTGCACTACATATCTATCTATCTATCTATCTATCTATCTATCTATCTATCTATCTATCTATCTATCTATCTATCTATCTATCTATCTATCTATCTATCTATCTGTCTGTCTGTCTGTCTGTCTGTCTGTCTGTCTGTCTGTCTGTCTGTCTGTCTGTCTGTCTGTCTGTCTGTCTGTCTGTCTGTCTGTCTGTCTGTCTGTCTGTCTGTCTGTCTGTCTGTCTGTCTGTCTGTCTGTCTGTCTGTCTGTCTGTCTGTCTGTCTGTCTGTCTGTCTGTCTGTCTGTCTGTCTGTCTGTCTGTCTGTCTGTCTGTCTGTCTGTCTGTCTGTCTGTCTGTCTGTCTGTCTGTCTGTCTGTCTGTCTGTCTGTCTGTCTGTCTGTCTGTCTGTCTGTCTGTCTGTCTGTCTGTCTGTCTGTCTGTCTGTCTGTCTGTCTGTCTGTCTGTCTGTCTGTCTGTCTGTCTGTCTGTCTGTCTGTCTGTCTGTCTGTCTGTCTGTCTGTCTGTCTGTCTGTCTGTCTGTCTGTCTGTCTGTCTGTCTGTCTGTCTGTCTGTCTGTCTGTCTGTCTGTCTGTCTGTCTGTCTGTCTGTCTGTCTGTCTGTCTGTCTGTCTGTCTGTCTGTCTGTCTGTCTGTCTGTCTGTCTTAATAAACGCCCACGACTTTTTGCCTTGGTCCGAAAATCCTAGCATTTCAACAGATCTTCCTCCCGCCAATGCACATAGTGCCTTGGTACCTGGCAGTTGCGAATAGTGCAGCGGCTGTGTTTGAGTGTGTTATTTGCAACTGTAAACCGATAGCTGGACCTACATAGCCGATAGATAAAACCCAATTGCATGTGCATGAAAGTGTCTCGTGTTACTTTATGGGCGCGCACTGAACGAGAAGCCGGTGTTTGCACGTATGAGTCAGCGAAGTGCCGACGAGTGCGCCCGGCGGCCGTCGGAGGTGGCTCGTGTGCGCTGCAAGCGCAAGCTGAAAGCACGTCGCATCGATGCTCATCGCTCTTTGTGCGCACACCATAAGCAAGACACAATATATTGTAACAGAATATAAAATTGGGCGAGTTGGTGTATATACATATTAAAAGAAAAGTGGCGCACGAAAAGACGGAGACAAAGAAGAGAACCACACACAGTGCTGCAGCGCTGTGTGTGGTTCTCTTCTTTGTCTCCGTCTTTTTGTGCGCCGCTTTTCTTTTAATATGCAAGACACAATGGTTCATTCAAGTTAACTGACGGCAAAGGTCTACTGTACAGTCGTTCTTGCTCTTGGGCATGACAAATTATTAAACTGAAAAGCGCGGATGGCATGTACGACGGACTCGGCCGATGAACTAGGCTTACATTAGCTGGGAGTTGTAGTCGTACGGGTCACATTTATTTGTCCGATCTCGGCACAGGTGGCTCGCCAAAGTTGACGCTAGAGCAATCCGCAAGCTTGTCATTGTTGTATCAAACTGAAGACGAGGTAAGCAAAACTATAAGAATTGCCAAAGATGCGTTTGCGTTGTGGTTTTGTCGACCAGCATTGTTTTTTTTTTGCGTAGAAGTACACGTCACGGCATCGCAAGTTGGTTCAGCGGCCAGATTGTAACGTTCGTAGCTTAATTTTTGGCCAGCACTGCTGACAGATGATCGCACTTGTGCTTGTAAGTGCCAGATCTCTAAGTCTTGGGCACTAGTGACTTCACCGCACAGAGCCGAGGGCATACCGCGGCGTCACCATGTGGAGGCGTCCCTGTGACGTATGTGGTTGGATTGCTCCGCCGCCCTCTCGCGCGCAGCCCGATGCCACTTTCGTGTCTCCTCTTTTTTATTATTTTTGTTGTACTTGACTCAAATAAATCAGTATATACTGCTGCAGCTTTTTACCTCACAGTATAAAGAGCTAAATAAGTGCTCTGGCATAATTTTACACTTCGCACAATGGCTGACTGCCTGCGTCGTCTGCTGTGGCCACCTGAATGAAAACCACGAGGGACGAGCCCGTCACCTCAGTAAGAAGTGGCAACTCATTCCACGTGGAATTGAAGTATAAATAGGTATCACAGGTAAAGATACTGATCTTTGCTGTAAAAAATGCGTGCAACCATGCTACTTCATTCATTGTATGTTTGTGTCTAAAGAGAGACCACGGTTGACATGTCAAGCATGCACAAATTACATCTTTAGCACAGGTAGCCCTATGAACCACAGTGCAAGCGGATTTTGCGCTTTATGTGAAGCAACACAACATGGCTACTGCCGCATGCAGCCGCAACCGTTCTGTTATTATTGCGGGCAAATGTGAAAATCACGCACGCGCGTGCTTCATTCAGAGTTGCAACTTTTCTCTGTGGCACGATCCTAATCTTTATTGCGCAAAACTTCTTTGGTGGTCACATGTTGCACATTATATTGCCATCGAGCCACACATTGACACAATTTATGAATGATCGGTTGTTTCAGAACTTTATAAAAAATAAATTTTAATGAAAAATGTGATCAGCCGGCCGTATCATTCTGCACCATTGAATGTACATGCTGCTAGGTCTTGTGTACCGAGATCTGAAGGGCAATTTCTTGTTTCAGTAAGATTGCCGGTGTCCCGTTTTTTTTCGTTTATTTTTACTGCGGAACACTCAAAATCTGTGAAATCTTTCACCACAGCTTTTAGAAGATGAAGTCGTTTTCAAAGCAGGCCACAATTTTTTTTCTTGCGGGACGGTGTTGGGGGGGGCTCGGGCTTGGTGTGTCAGCCCCTGACTGCGCTACCATTGGCAGATGGAAACCCGTGTAGTGGGGTACACACTCGGGAACGCACGACTGAGGAGTAGAGTGGTATTGGCGCAGACTGCGGCAAAGGTTACCTTGGCGAGAGAAGTAGGGGGGGGGGGTAAACAACAAGAGGGAAGGCAGGGAGGTTAACCAGGCACATGCCCGGTTTTCTACCCTACGCTGGGGGAATAGGAAGGGGGCATAAAGATGAGAGAGAGAGAGGAAAGAGAAGAGAAAGAGAGAGAGAGAAAAAAAGGAGGATTGTCAGTCAATCGGCTGGCGCGTATGCAGCGGTGGCACTACAAAAAAGTTAAAGGTGGTCACATAGGCCTGTAGTCCTCAAAAAGCACAAGACAGCTTTGACTGCTTTTTGAGCCGACGAAAGGTGATGTCGGTGTTCCAGTAGCATCTGCACAGAGAGGGGCCGATCGTCCAATTGTCGCAATGCGTCCGAAAGCTTCTGTCTTTCATAGGCAAATCGAGGGCAGTGGCATATCAGGTGGTCGATGTCTTCTTTGGTGCAGCAGACGTCGCATTCCGCAATGTCGGTCAATCCGATGAGGGTTCTATATGCTTTTGTGAAGGCAACCCCCAACCAAAGGCGACAAAGAAGTGAAGCTTCACGTCGACGACGTCCGGATGGAGGTCGAAGTTCCAGTCGACGGTTTATTTGGTATAATCTCGTAGGTGTTATGCTTGGGGTGTTCCACTCCTGCAGACTCAGACTACGTGCCAGATGACGAAGTTTCTCAGCGTCAGTCCTTGACAAAGGAATCGGAAGGGTGTGTTCTTCATGGTGCGATGTGCGAGCAACGTTGTCTGCGGAATCATTGACACTGATCCCACAATGGCCAGGAAGCCACTGAAACTTGACCTCGTGGCCTGTTTCTGTGACGTGGTGAACTAGCTTGACAACTTCGTAAGTTAATTGTTCATGGCAACCTCGTCGAAAGACTGACTGCATGTTCTGTAGGGCTGGTTTTGAGTCGGAAGACACAGCCCATTTACTCGGTCTTTGGGATTTGATGTACTCTATGGCGCCACGCAAAGCCGCAAGTTCTGCCGCTGTGGACGTAGTGACATGTGACAGTTTGATTCGCAGAGTGATTCCTCTAGCTCGAATCACCACCGCACCACCAGAACTAGACGCTGTAGTTGAACCATCGGTGTATATGTGCACGTGGTTGTTGTACATTTCGTGCAGATGGCTCAAGCTCAATTGTTTTAGGTCTGATGAAAGCAAATTTGATTTTTCGGTATTCCTGGAATTGAAACACGTACTTGTAGAAGTGTCAGGCACCACGGATGATACACCAGTTTCTCAGCAGGCGTAAAACCTGACGTAAACGACGCACGATGAGCACAGACAATTGCACTAAATTTCGTGTGGGGCCTCTCAGTAGCGAGGGTTGCCAAGTGGTGGGAAGGATTCGCAGCATGTTGCCTGAGGTACGTACGCATCGTTTCAATGGTGATGTGCGTCATGATCGAGTAGTCTTGTGCAATGGCAATTGTTTCAGCTGTCGATGCGCAGCGGGGTAAACCAAGGCATATCCTAAGCGCTTGGGCTTGAATATTTTGGATTGTGCGCAGGGTCGTTTTGCACGTGTTCGATATAACAGGTAGGCTATACCTCAGGAATCCAGTAAATAATACCTTGTACAGCTGTAACATAGACTCGACAGACATTCCCCAACTTTTCCCAGCAAGAAACCTGAATAAGTGACAAATGGCAGTCAGCCGGTTTTTCACGTAGTTTACGTGGGGTGTCCATGACAGATTTCGGTCGATTATGACTCCCAAGAACCTGTGACTCCGGCTGCATGACACCAACTGCCCGTTAATTGATATGCCATAAGCGGACATTGGTTTTCTGGTGAAGGCCACGACTGCACACTTATCACTTGCAATTTCAAGCCCTTGTTTGCGTAAGTGGTACGATGTCACTGATGCTGCCTTCTGAAGTCGAGCGCGAAGTTGAAGTCGAGTCACACCTGATGTCCACACACAGATGTCATCAGCATAAATGGAAAGTCGTAAAGTGCTTGTTTGCTTGCCAACTAGCTCAATGAGTGTTAGGTTGAACAGCGTCGGGCTTAGCACTCCGCCTTGCGGGACTCTTCGGCTGCAGTAATACTCGGGTGTCGGGCCATTCTCTGTCTGCACGTGAAATGATCTATTCTGTAGGTAGCTCTGAACCCACGTATATATCCCGCCACCGAGTCCCACTCCTTCTAGTGCGCTTAGAATGGCTTCATGGGTGACATTGTCGTAGGCCCCTTTAACGTCAAGAAACATAGTAGCAGATAACCGTTTGCAGGCCTTCTGGTGTTCTACATATGTCACTAAGTCAACAACATTGTCAAGGGACCAACGGCCTCGTCTGAACCCAGACATGGCATCTGGATATATTTCGTGGAACTCTAAGTACCATTCCAGACGCGTTAAAATCATCCTTTCCATAACTTTCTCACACAGCTCGCGAGGGCAATCAGGCGGTAAAAGGAAATTTCCAAGGGTGACTTGCCGGCTTTGAGAAGTGGAATCAGGCGACTTGACTTACACTCCTGTGGAACCATGCCAGTTTGCCAGGAGTCGTTGTACAGCTGCAAGAATGCCTGCCGAGCTTGATCTCCTAGGTGACACAGAGCGCGGTAAGTGATGCCGTCAGGTCCTGGCGCTGAAGAACGTCTACACAAAGCAAGCGCAGCCTTTAGTTCGTGCATTGAAAACGAAATCCATTGAAAACGAGAGAAGTAAGCTTTTGCAAAGACGAGCGGCACATGTATGATGTCAGAAAGAAGGTTTCGTTGAACGCGCTCACCGAACGAGCAAAAGCAACTGGCCCCAGAATAACCCATATAGGGTGAAAGTAGCGAAATTAAAAAAAGAATGAGACTTCTGGGTTGTACTGAATCACTGACAATTCCGACAAGGGCCTTTATTTTTAATGGCCAAAACGGCAACTTCTCGCACATGTACGCTTCCAGGTTTTATTTTAAAATGTGCATAATCGGACTCTTTGCACATTTATTTTTTGTTGTCAATGAGGCTTCCGTGCGGCAGTTGAAACGATCTGCTTTTATGGGAGCTTTCTTGGTCTGTGTTCGTTACAACCCCATGGGTTGGAAACGAGATTCACAACACAGAAAGAGAGGTAACAGTGGAACTGCCATATGCCATGACAGGGGGATCACATACGCAGCGAACTCTGACATGCCACCGGTAGCTTTGACTGTGACGTTTCGCATTGTGTAGTCTGCAGAATTTCGCGCACCATAAGTCAGAGCCAGAGCAATACAACGCTGTTCAAAAATGAAAACACCACCACGAAATAACAGCTAAAAACAACGCATCGAACAGCCAGCTTTCCTTCGCCAGAGCGAATTGAGATCACGTGATCAAATCCTGCAGGTCATCGTAATTGCAGTGCTCGCTCCTCCAGTGTTGGGCCTCGCACCCAATACCAGATGATAATTGGAATTGGAATGTGCTGAGATTTGCTATACTCACGTAGTGATTTGTTTGTGTGGTTAACTAACATCTCGCGACGCTTTATATGTTGCCCCTGTTTCTTGCTTCGAAGGCGTTCGTAGTGGCAGCTGTGGGAACTGAACGTTCATGATCACACAAGCGTGCTTTAGTTATCACTGAAACTTATCCTACTACTTGAGGCATTAAACTTACATCTGGGGCGTCTACGCTGAGAGGTGTATAGCTACAAGACAGTTTTATTAATTTGCGGCGAAAGTTGTAACATGCAAACGCTATAGGTCAGCGAGAATGGAGTGCGTCTGCCTGCTGTTGCTGGCCGATGTGCAGTCGCGCAAGCTGCCAGGCTTCCTCAGCACGGTCTGCGAATTTTTCGATGTCAGTTGCCAACTCGTCTTCGTCTTGACATGGTAGCATATAGTCCACCATGGTCTGCTCTTCGAGGCCGCAGATAAGCGAAATGGCGTGAATCGCGTGGTTTCTTGCACGGCGGTAATATACGCGAAGGTCACGTAAGCTAAGATCTTGTCCCATATTTTGTGCTGTACGTCGATGTACATTGAAATCATGTCGGTGAGGGTCTTATTCCGTCAATCGGTAAGTCCGGTTTGTGGGTGGTACGCTGTTCTCTCTCGGTGTCTGGTGTTTCTTACTTTGAAACTTCGTCCATAAGCTGCACCGTGAAAGGTGTCCCTCGGTCCGTTATTATACTGAAAGAAGCACGGTGTCGTAACACGATGTGGCACATGAAATGTTGCGCTACCTCAGCAGCCGTGGCTCGTGGGATCGCTTGTGTCTCAGCGTAGCGTGTCAAATAGTCGGTTGCGAGGATCACTCATTTGTTGCTGTCCGCAGACAGGGGAGGTGGCCCGAGAAGTTTCATGCCGTTTTGGTCGAACGACGCGCATGGTGTTTCATTGGGCTGAAGCAAACCAGCTTGCCTAACAGATGGTTGATTTTGGCGCTGACATTCCGGACAGCTCTTGACGTACTTCTTGACGCTTGCCGAAAGTCCTGGACAAAGTACCTTTCACTCACTCAGGCAAGCGTCCGTGAGTAGTCCAGATGACCGTATGTGGGTTCATCATGGCAATCGAAGATGACGTCGTCTCGCATGTCTCGAGGAACCACCAGGAGGTAAGCACGGTTGTTCGAACGAGCGTTCTTCTTGTACAGCACACTGTCTTGATGGCAGAATGGCATCAACGAGCGGGATAAATGACGTGGTCTGATTGTTCCCTGGTCCTCTAAATGATCGATGATTGGAGGAATCTCTGCATCATCTCGCTGCCGTTTTCTCAAGCCTGATGAGCTAATTTTGCCCAGGAAGCTGTTGTCTTCCTCTACTTTCTGAATGACGAATTGAAGGAGTGCGCGTGACAGTGTGTCAGCGTCTTCATGATTACGGCCGGACTTATGGACGACGGTGATGTCAAATTTCTGTAGCCGCAAGATACACCGTGCCAGCCATCCTGAAGGGTCACGCAGGCTTGCCAATTAACAGAGGGCGTGGTGGATCGTCACTATCTTGAAGGAACGACCATAAAGTTATGGTCGAAACTTGGTAATTGGCTACACGACTGCGAGGCACTCTTTCTTTGTAGTGGAATAATTCACCTCGGCACGAGATAGAGAGCGGCTGACGTAGGCTATCACTCTTTGAATGTTCTCTTGACGCTGAACGAGCACTGCACTGAGCCTAATGTTACGAGCGTCAGTATGGACCTCCATGTCAGCATCATCGTCGAAATGAGAGAGAACGAGTGCTGATTGCGTGCGCTGTCACAGCTCATCAAAAGTTGCTTGTTGCTCATTTTCCCAACCAAATGGCGTGTCGTCCCTTGTGAGATGAGTCAGAGGTTCTGTCATCTGTGAAAAGCCAAGAATTAACCGGCGATAGTTAGCGCACAAACAAAAAAAAACGATGGGCGGCTTTTTTATCGGCAGGAGCTGGTAATTCGGCAACAGCGGCAAGCTTGTCTGGATCAAGCCGGAATCCTTCGGCGCTGACTACATGTCCAAGAGTTTTGAGTTCCTCATAGCCGAAGTTGCACTTCTGTGGCTTTAGTGGGAGGTCCGCTGATTGAATAGCCTCCAGCACGCTGCGCAGGCGGCGAAGATGCTGCTCGAACGTGCCAGAGAAGACCACCACATCATCAAGGTAGACAAGAGAAGTCTGCCACTTGAGCCCTGTGAAGACAGTGTCCATCATTCACTAAAAAGTTGCTGGCGGTGAACATAAGCCAAAAGGGAGTACTATAAATTGGTATAGGCCACCTGGAGTGACGAATGCTGTGTTCTTGCGGTCTCACTGATCTACCCCGATTTGCCAGTACAAGCTTTTGAGATCAAAAGAATTGAAATAATGGGCGCGATGAAGTCTATTCAGTGAATCATCGATACGTGGCAGCGGGTGCACATCCTATTTGGTCACGTTATTAAGCTTTCGGTAGTCGACGCAGAAGCATAGCGACCCTTCTTCTTTTTGACAAGCGCTACTTGTGATGATCACGGGCTGTTGGATTGTTCGATAACGCCATCTTCGAACATCTCACGGACTTGCGTACGGATTGCTTCATGTTCTTCAGCCGACACGAGGTAGCGGTGCTGGTGTATCGGGCGTGCGTCCCCGTACGTATTGATCCTGTATTGAGTGATGGACGTCTGGCGCATTTTTGAGCAACTTGTGAAGCAAGACCTGAACTGGAACAATAGCGCTCGAAGCACAGTCTGGTTATTGGTGGACTGATCCGGATTGATGTCAATATTATTCATTGACGTGTCGGCGGTATCCACTAGTTCTGACGTGAGAGAGTTGATTACGTTTGCTACTGCGTAGGAAAACGCTATCGAAGCGCCACGGAAAAGGTGTCGATGCTCGTTGCTGAAGTTGGTAACAAGAAACTCAGATCGGCAATCAAAAAGGTGTATTATACTTCTAGCTACACAAATGCCATGCTGCAGGAGGTGTTCTAAATTTGTCTCGGCCCCCACATTTCCATCACCCAAACCACAGCATGTTACATCGACTAGAACACTTGCTCGTGGAGAAAGCGTCACGCTCTGTTCACTAATACACTCTAAGACAAAGGGTGTTAAAAGGGTGTCTGGTTCGTCCTTTTGGGAACTAATTGGGCTGCCACAACCATTAATTCCTTTAAGGAGTAACGGAACCGGGTCCAACAGTTAGTCCCCTCAAGGGACTAACATTTAGTCCACATATATACACTTTTGTGACTAACCATTAGTCCCGCAGTTCACCTCAAAGAACTAAAATTTTGTCCTCACATTTGCACATTATAGAGCAACTGTTAACCCCCACATTTACACCTTACCTGGCAACCGTTAGTCCTCACAGTTGCACCTTGCTAGACAAGCGGTTGATCCACTCAAATACTCCAATTGGATGAGCTTTTTGTCCCCAGTTCAAACACTGATTTTGTTTATTTTCCGCCAGGCCTAATACTTTTCGCCTGTTTTTCTGCGCAGTGAGCAACAAATTTCGCAGAAAAGAACACGCGAAAAAGAAGTTAGCCATTTATGAGTAAGTGCTTTCGCAGTCACGGCAACAACGAAAGAAAAAATGAGACATTAAAATCTTATTTTTCCACATACACATGTAGTTTCCCCATTGTTTTAAGTGAATTCATGCTGAAGTGTACAAGTCCAGTCTCGTAGTGAAATCTTGTTGACTGCTTGGGGAGCTCCTCCGACGGAAGCAATAGATGACAGGCATTGCATACGCACACAGCCTCCTGCCTGTTGTGTTCCTACGGCTGCACGGCTGCACATCTATCACCCGGTAAATATAGTAAAAATAGTTAGGCACACGTCACAGAAGATGAAGATGCAGGCATTTGACAAGTAATGCACGTAAATATAAAAACAAGCGTACAATATGACCCACAAATAACTTTACTTTCACATCTCGCATAGTGATTCTGAAGCTGCTCTGACGAAAGAAATGGATGACGGGCATCGCAGACGCCAGCGCACAGTCCTCAGCACGGTGTGTGCCCACGGCTGCACAATGAGTATGTAAAATAGTGAGTCACACGTGGCAGAGCATGAGTACAAATGCATATGAGAAATACGTTCAAGGTGAAATGAAGACATATGTGAGATATGACATGCCAGTAAATTCACCATGATGTCACACATCGTCAAAGACTCATTTCGATCCCCGTAGCGCAACAGCTTAGGAGCGGCGGCCACAGTCACAACTCCGCAAACCACCGTGCCGCTAACAAGTCGGTGAGCCCTAAGCGAGCGACGTCGTTCAGCTAGAGCAAGCGAACGCGAGACCAAACACGGCACTAAATGCGGAGTGTCTGCCGCCAGCGAACTTCGAACAAGAGAGCGACCGTACGCTTGGCCGCCGCCGCAAACAGCGCCGAGCTGGTTTGGAGCTAGCACCGAAGAAATCGACGGCAATGCGGCCCTTTTCCACAAACTCGAGCGAGTGCAGCGCGCAAACGCGAGTCCGCCGCCGCGGCCAACGGATGGCGCCGAGTTGCTTGCGACCAACTGGCGGCAAAGCCAACTGTAATGGTGACATATTTTCAATTAGTTCCGACGCTAGCGAAAGCCCTGTCAGCCCGTGCTTGTGCATTTACAGCACGCGACACACTACAACCAAGCTCTTTACGAGAACCCGTAACGTGTTTTCGACGACTCCCAACACAGTGACGAGGTCTCAGCGCAATATTATCAGAACGGAGCTCGTCGCGGCGGCGAAGACAGGCGAGCACTCGATGAGCGAGCGTACGGGAGGCCGACGGCAATGGCGGGCGATTTTCAGGAGGTTGCAAAGAAGAGGCGAACTGAAGACGCTGAATCTGACCTTCGCGATGCATTTCGTACGTGCGATATACAACATGACCGAGACCGTTGCTGGCAAGCGCGATACGTATCGCATACGCGAAAAGTACAGTAGAATAAGAAATGATAACCTACTCTCCTTAAAATCCAGCGCTGTTTTCTGCCCTGAGTTAGACTGAAGTATGTATCCGATAGGCCTGTTCTTTTTTGCCTCCATATTGGCCTTCCCAACTGTTGCTGTCGTGTGTTGGTCATGACTATCTTGAAGCCAGAGATATACAGCGTGGCGTGGTGACCTGTGGAGGCTTGCTCCAGACTTCATGAGAGCAGCGAAACGCTAAAGCAGTAGCCCACGCTCATCCAGGCGTACACACAAGCACCACGTCGTAATTCTTAGATCGTCGATTCCAGGCGGCCGTCGTCGAGCACTCCGAGCGTGACGCTACGCAACCGCCGCCGGCAAAATACGGGGAAAGACTGAGCCAGCAGTGGAGGAGAAGGACATGTGTTCTGTGGAGAAGGAAGCCTGGTCACCTTGGCAACGCTTTTCGCGCTACCTGCAAAGCCCGGGCGGTTCATCCCAGTAGAAACAAAGTGGTTTTGCGCCACACGATTCCCTCTGTGGTTGCTCCTCAATGGTCTATTCGTTCATCGCACGCACCTATTGACCTCCCTTAGAGTGTACGGAGTACGTCGACACGCTTTCCGTCATTCTGCACATTGATTGCTCACTGGGCTGAGAACGTAATACGGTGCTCTTGCAGAGCAATGATAGCTTCTTTTTTTTGTAGAAAGTCAACTCCCAGATTGACGTCACGGGAGCATTCACGTAGAACAAGGCAGCTTGCTACAAATGTATACCCTTGAATCTGTACTCTAGTGTTGCAGGAGCCCAATGGAGTATTGAAGTGGCCAACAGCTGTCCAAATCTGCGAGTTATCCCACGGCGTGATGACTTTCTTTAGCTGCATTGTCAGTTTCACGCTCAGTAAGGAATAGTTTGCGCTCATGTCCACTAACACATTAATTGCACAACCATCAATTTTCAATGCTATGTCGAGTACAAGTCGGCTATCCTTTGCAGCAGCAGCTGACGTCGGACCGGTTTCTGTACGTTTCTGCATCAATAGAAGGTCATCGGCGCTTCGGCGTGCAGTGCACCCGCCCGAAGTGCTCGCTTCGGCTAGTTTTCTTAGCGGGGGCTGGGAGACTGTGCGGTAGAATACCACAGGGGATCAATTAAAGTCTCTTCAGTGATGGCGAGCGTGACTGGCGCCCGGCAGACGGTGGTGCATGCTGCTGAGAGAGGTAGTTTTTGATGTTGCGTGGTCTCTGGCAGTAACAAGGTGGGGGCGAGTATGCAGAGAAGCCGTGAAGCCCAAGACAGACGGCGACATGGGAACTGGCGGTACAAGTGATCTGCTTCTCCGCAGAAAAAGCATAGAGGCCGGCGATCAGGTGTGCGCCAATTATGAGACTTCCGAGGAGACGTGTGCCCGTCGTCGATGTACTGGACCGGTTTCACAGAAGGATGGGCGACAGAAGCGCCACGAACAAAAGGAAAGGGCAGTGCCGTTTACGTGCCTTCATAGTACGGTATGTGCTGCACTGACTGGAGAGAAGCAGCAGGAACAGGATGAACGAAAAATGGCAGCGATGCAGCAGGGTGTTTCAAGGCTTCCGCGTAGGTTGTCCCACGGTGGTTTTCAGCAAGAGCTGGCACAGCTGTATCAGGAGCCAAGGTGTCCCGGAGGGCCTGGTGCAGCTCATCCTTGATGACAGTTGCAATAGAGCTAACCGTAGGATGAGGTGTTACTCAAGCCTTTTGCAACTCTTCACGGACTATATTACGGAGGAGTTCACGTTCACAAAGATTGATTCTTCCAGTGGCGCTGAAAATGTCGGCAGTTGGCATGCCACTGACTTGCCCGTCGTAATGGTTGGATTGCTGATGCACCAGTTTTTTCCATTGTCAAGGCCTTGGGCAAGAACTCCGCGACCATCTTCGGAGGGCTGCGCATAAGGCCGGCAAAAAGCTGATCCTTGACACCATGCATCAAGTGACGCAACGTCTTGCCCTCCGTCATTCTTGAACCGACCCGTCGGAAAAGGCGTGTGATGTCTTCGACGTACGTGGTCACAGTATTGGTTGGCAAATGGACGTGGGCCAGAAAAGCTCGTTCAGCTCATTCTTGGTGATCAGTGCTTACATAGGTCGGCAGAAGTCTTCGAGAGAATTCAGGCCACGTCGTCAGCTGGTCCTCTCAATTTTGATACCACGAACGTACCCCGTCTTTGAGATAGAAATAGATACGACCCAGTTTTGCCGTGTCATTGAACTGATTTAAGGTGGCTACGCACTCGCAGTCCGCCAACCAGCCGTCAAAGAGCTCGCGCTTCTTGCCATGGAATGTCACCGCTGCTAGTGGGCTTTCCAACGTATAGCGGTTCGCCGTCGTGCTTCCCGTGCTGGTTGGCGAGGTTCGTACCGAAGTGCAGGCCATATTTTTCGATGTGATTGGAGCAGTATTGTCGACTTTCGAAGACAATCCCCTGATTTCGCGGCTGGTCCGACGCACTGGAATGTTGAATGGCACTCCCCGCTGTAGTGGTCTAGTGGCTGAGGTACTCGGCTGCAGACGTGCAGGTCGCGCTATCGAGTCCCGGCTGCGGCGGCTGCAATTCCGATGGAGGCGGAAATGTTGTAGGTCCGTGTGCTCTGATTCGGGTGCACGTTAAAGAACCCCAGGTTGTCAAAATTTCCGGAGCCCTCCACTACGGCGTCTCTCATAATCATATGGTGATTTTGGACATTAAACCCCACATCCCAGTCAATCAATCAATTGAATGGAACTGGACTCGGAACACGGCTTCCTGGGGGGGGGGGTCTGCAGCATCCGCGAGACTACCCAGTACCTCCACCAGTTTATCACGATGGATCAAAGGTACTGGGGGCTTATCAAACGACCGAGTAGCTAGCTCCATGACGATGCGTCAGTCGTGGCTGGCTCTCGAGCAGAGAAGAAACACCCGATCTTCTTTTTTCCTTCAGATTGAGAGTAGCTCTTGCTGTCGACCCACTACATACGGGTGGCATTGTTCCTTGTGGTCCATCACTTCGTGCGGGCGGCATTTCATATCATAGGTGTAACCTTACCATGGGTAAGAAGACAGCAGAGTGGGCCACCGAACAGATGCGTGTTAAGGATATCTTAGTCAAAAATAAGAATGCTGCGAGAAGGCTAGACAACTGGTGACCATGAAAACGAATAGCAAGGGTTCTAACAGAAGGAAAGCACGAAAACGGGAGGCAGAAAGTTAAATGGGCAGTTGAGGTTCAAAAGTTTCCGGGGTTAACGTGGGCGCAGTATGCTCAAGACTGGGCTTATTGGAGAAACATGGGAGTTGCATGTACCCTACAATCAGCATGGCCATGTTTCTTATGATGCTGATGAAGACAACCACCCACTTGTGAAACAAGAATGCGCAAGTTTGAATACTTTATTGGTACACAGTTGCAAATATTCTTTATAATAACCATATTGTTACCACGAGAAAAAGCTTGTGGAAAGGCCGATCATGTTTTAGCACTAGCATTTTCGGTAAGTGTAACATGTGCTTAGTTTTTATTCATTCATTTATTCATTCATTTATGTCCAATGCACTCGAGCAGCTCGGAATTTCAGAGGGGAGTGGAGTACATGTGTGCAACAATAAGAAGAATACTGTTTGAGCCAACACGGAATAATATTTGAAGGTGTTGCCGGATATTGTAGAATTTGAGCTCCCGATGTGGTCTATGTAAAGAGGTATAGGTGTATCAACGAAAAATGAGAAAAGAGGAGTCGGTAAGTAATTTTAGAAGTGTGAATAAGTATGAGATATACATCTCAAATTACTCAAGTATTGAAAACTCAGCTGTCAAGTTGGCTCCCAAAATCAAAGAATATTATAATAGTAATTATAATATTGTTTTTTCTCACACTTTTAATCTTCGCGATATATATATTGTCGCGGTGCAGCGCGAAACAAAGGCAGATAAACGTATAAACGTTCACACAGCGACTCTCAGCAGCCGAACAGCCAGATCGCCTTCTTTATCTACAATCAGCCAGAGCTCCACTACCTGGTGTCCGCCAAATCCCCTTATTGTTGTTTTGGTCCACCAGTACACACGCGTCATTTGCCCCCCCTCTTAATGAGCATCGCCCCGATGCTAAATCAGTGGTGCAGTTTTTTTTTGTATGTTCTTTAAGAAGTGTCTTGCGCAGTCACTACCTTTCATAAGGCTTCATGCGCACAACGTGAACTAGTTCAGGACGGTGCTGGCGAAGCCTCGTACTATATGAACTGTCGGGGACGACCTCGTACGTAACATCACTCAGTCGTCGCAGTACTAGATATGGGCCAAAGTATCTCCTTAGGAGCTTTTCAGAGAGTCCTCGTTTCCGTATGGGCGTCCAAACCCATACTCTGTCGCCGGTCTGGTAAACGACTGTTCTGCGGCGAGAATTGTAGCGGCTCGCGTCGTACTCTTGTTGTTGCTGGATTCGCAGGCGTGCTAGTTGCCTTGCTTCTTCCGCTCGTTGTGTAAACATCTCGGCGTCTGGTTCGATGTCGTCGCATTCGTACGCTAGCATCGCATCTAACATGGTTCGTACTTCCCTTCCATGAATTAGGCTGAACGGGGTCATCTGGGTTGTTTCTTGCTTGGCAGTGTTGTATGCAAACGTGATATATGGCAAGATTTCGTCCCAGTTTTTGTGTTCGACGTCTACGTACATTGAAAGCATGTCTTCAATTGTTTTGTTGAGACGCTCTGTAAGCCCGTTCGTTTGCGGGTGGTAGGCGGTGGTCTTGCGATGGGTTGTTCCACTCAGCATGAGGACTTGTTCCAAAAGAGCTGCCGTAAATGCGGTTCCTCTGTCTGTGATTACGACGCTTGGTGCACCATGCCGCAGGACAACGTTTTCGATGAAAAATTGTGCCACCTCCGCTGCTGTACCTCTCTGGATAGCCTTTGTTTCAGCATAACGGGTAAGGTAATCAGTCGCGACAATAACCCAGCGGTTCCCAGCAGTAGAAGTAGGAAGTGGGCCCAAAATATCCATGCCAATCTGGTCGAATGGTGTTCTTGGGACCTGCACGGGCTGCAGGAGGCCAGCTGGTTTAGTCGGTGGTGACTTCCGTCGCTGGCAGTCGAGGCAAGTACGAACATGGTGTTTTACGGCAACGGTCAGTCTTGGCCAGAAGTAGCGCTGCCGTACTCTGGCCAACGTTCTTGTGTAACCTAAGTGGCCTGAAGTCACCTCGTTGTGGCATGCTTCGAGTACTTCGGAGCGAAGGGCTGCTGGGATGACGAGCAAATACGCAGATCCTGTCGAAGAGAAGTTTCTTTTGTATAGTACTCCGCTCCGTAAGCAAAATGATGACAGCGCTCTTACGAAAACAGTTGGTGCCTTCTGAGATCTCCCCTCCAGGTAATTAATTAGGGCAAGTAACTCAGGGTCGCCACGTTGTTGCTGTGTAATAGCGGTTGAGTCAAGCACACCGAGAAATGCTGTTTCCTCCTCATCGGATAGAGTTGCCGATTCAATGGGTGAGCGGGATAGACAGTCGGCGTCCATGTGGCGCTTTCCTGACTTGTGTACGACAGTCATGTCGTACTCCTGCAGCCTGAGACTCCAACGCGCTAATCTCCCGGTAGGATCTTTAAGATTTGTCAACCAACACAGTGAGTGGTGGTCGCTGATGACTTTGAAAGGGCGGCCGTATAAATACGGGCGAAATTTCGTGATCGCCCATACCACGGCGAGGCATTCCTTCTCAGTCGTGGAGTAATTAGTCTCAGCGCGTGTTAGTGTTCGGCTTGCATAGGCGATTACTCTTTCTGTGCCCTCTTGCAGCTGCACAAGCACAGCTCCTAAACCAATATTGCTAGCATCCGTGTGTAGCATCGTTGGGGCTTTCTCATCAAAGTGGGCAAGCACTGGAGGCGTCTGTAGTCGCTGGCGGAGATTCTTAAAAGCAGCTTCCTCTTCGTTGCTCCATTGGAAAACAACGTCTTCTCTCGTGAGGCGGGTCAACGGTGATGCGATGCGTGCGAAGTCCGCGATGAATCGCCTATAATACGCACATAGTCCAAGGAATCGTCGGACAGCCTTCTTATCAGTCGGCACTGGGAACTGTGCAACAGCTGCGATCTTTTCAGGATCAGGACGAACGCCTGCGTGACTGACAACGTGGCCAAGAAATTGCAGCTCTTCATAGCAAAAGTGGCATTTTTCAGGCTTCAACGTCAAGCCCGCAGACCGTATGGCTTGTAAAACTGCCTCAAGTCTTTTAAGATGCTGGTCAAATGTTGCGGCGAAAACTACGACATCATCAAGGTAGACCAAGCAGGTTTTCCACTTCAACCCAGAAAGTACGGTATCCATAAGTCTTTGAAAGGTAGCAGGCGCTGAACATAAACCAAAGGGCAAGACTTTAAATTCATATAAGCCATCTGGTGTCACAAAAGCAGTCTTCTCGCGGTCTCTTGGGTCTACCTCGATTTGCCAATACCCACTCCTTAAGTCCATCGATGAAAAGTAACGAGCATGTCGAAGTCTGTCGAGAGAGTCATCTATACGAGGAAGTGGATACACATCTCTCTTTGTCACCTGATTGAGTTTTCGGTAATCTACACAGAAGCGCAGGCTGCCATCTTTTTTTTTAACGAGGACTACAGGTGACGCCCAGGGGCTTTTTGAGGGCTGAATGACGTCATCTTCTAGCATTTTGTCGACTTGCTCTTGTATCACTTCGCGTTCTTTTGCAGCCACGCGATAGGGGTTTTGGTGAATTGGTCTTGCCATGTCCTCGGTAATTATCCGATGCTTGGTTAGAGGCGTGCGGCCAACTCTTGATGTTGTCGAAAAGCAGTCTTTGAATTCGGCCAGTAGCTCAAGAAGCCTCTTTCGCTCGTTCTTAGGCAAAGTAGTGCTAACGTCAAGAACTGGTGTCGAATCAAGTTTTGGTGCCTCGTCGACTACTGCCAAGCAGCCTTCTGCGTCTGTGATATCGTCGAAGTAAGCGACGGCCATGCCTTTTGGAAGGTGCCGGCGCTCATCACTAAAATTTGTCAGAAGCAAGTCCGTGCGTCCAGCGGCGACACTGACGATACCCCTTGCGACGGAAATGCCGTGTGTGAAGAGGAGCGAGGTTATTCGGTCTGCTACTCCTTCGCAGTCAAACTGGACAGCGGCTGCCACAGAAACAAGCGTGCATGACCGTGGAGGGAGAACCACATCGTCATCAGTTAGACGCAATTGATTCGGTCGCGCCTGTGTATAATCAGGTGCGCCCGAACTGTTGCGGAATGTAATCAAACTGTCTGGGATATTGATGACGGCGCCGTACTCTCGTAAGAAGTCCATACCAATAATTAGATCCTTGCAGCATGCGGCGAGAACGACGAACGACGCAACGAAAGAAGAACCTCCTATGTCAATTCTCGCTGTGCATCTTCCAGAGGGCATCAATAACTGACCACCTGCCGTCCTTATTTGAGGGCCTGTCCACGGTGTCTTCACTTTCTTGAGCCGCATGGCGAGGTTCTGACTGATGATAGAAAAGTCGGCACCGGTGTCGACTAAGGCTGTTACTTTCTGGCCGTCAAGAAAAACACTCAGGTCAGCGGTCACAATGTCGTCGCTCTCACGTCTTGTCGAATTTACAGCGTCGTGTAATGGGGGCTTTTCGTCGTCATCTTCATGGCCTGCAACCTTACCCCCGGAGGTCGCCGCCCTCAGTTTCCCCGTCGCGGGCTGGGTGACCTTCTTGCGTTAAGGTCCGTGGAGGTACGTCGGTGTGACGAAGGTGAATGAGCGGGAGAAGGAGAGCGCGATTGACGTCCCAAACCTGGCTGGCGGGTAGGTATTGCCTCCTCGTCAGAAGTGCGGTATTCGTAAAAGTGAGAACGGGCTCCATGGAAAGAGGCGTCCTCCCGGCGTGGTATGTATTCTTCGTTCGCACGTCGATCGTCAGACCATGTTCGAAGTGGGCGGAACGAATCACTGCGGTGCCAGCAATGACGGGCAATATGACCTGCACCTCCGCAGTTGAAGCATAGTGGACGTCGATCGATTGTGCGCCACGCGTCTGTTCTTCGGAGTGGTGGACGTCTGAGCCTCCCTTCTTGCGACGATGTCCATGGTGCTGCTGTGGACGCCTGGTGGTACGTCGGTTGGCTTGGCGGTCGGCTCAGGGTCTGCTCTTGCCGCGGTGACCAAGGAGCCGTCGGCACTGGGTGATATGGCGGCGATGTACCAGATGGTGAACGTCGCAGAGCATCGGCATAGCTCATGGGACGGTGCTCGTCACCAGGACCAGCGGTAGAAAAGGCGTGGCGGATTTCGTCACGTACCAGTTCAGCGACGGACGCAACGGGGGTTTGAGCAACCGGATTCCGGAACTTTTGAAGTTCTTCGCGAACTTTCTCCCTAATGAGGTCTCGCAGGGAGCTTTGATCCTCAGGTATGGCGGCAGCATTGATTGGGGCGCTGCTAGACATTCGATGATACTGCCTGCATCGTTGATGGAGCACCCGCTCGATAGCCGTAGCCTCCTTGATGAAGTCAACTACGGTACTTGGAGGATGGCGCAGAAGCCCGGCGAAAAGTTGCTCCTTAACGCCGCGCATGAGGTAGCTCAACTTCCTGTCTTCACTCATGTTCGGGTCAGCTCGACGAAAAAGACGAGTCATGTCTTCAGCAAACATAGTAACGCTTTCATTGGGTTTTTGAACCCGTAGCTCCAACAGCTGCTGCGCACGGTCGCGTCGATCGACATTGGTGAACGTATCGACAAGCTGTTGTCGGAAGTCGCCCCAAGTTAACAGACTGGATTCTCTGTTCTCATACCATATTTTCGCACCGCCGTCAAGGTAGAAGTAGGCGCGTGAGAGCTTTTCTTGTTCAGGCCACAGATTAATCTTGGCGACACGCTCGTAGTGCTCAAGCCAGTCGTCCACGTCTTCATGGGCGCCGCCACTAAAGTGATAGGGAACCAGTGGTTGAAAGATGGTTACCTGTGAAGGCTGTGTTGGCGGGGGGCCTTGGGGCGCCGGTTGCGGACTGGAGTTGGCCATTTGTAGAGGTAATCGGCACTTGCGAGGTTCCGTGGAAGGCGTGAACTCTGGAGCGAGGCCTATCAGCCGCCGACTGAACCGGTGCACGGGAGTTGCAATGGGTGACAATGCGTCCGAGCTCGATGAACGGCTCCCAGTGGGAGTATGGAGCATGAGGTAGGGTTGCGTCCCAGCACTTCCACCAGTGTCGCGGTGCAGCGCGAAACAAAGGCAGATAAACGTATAAACGTTCACACAGCGACTCTCAGCAGCCGAACAGCCAGATCGCCTTCTTTATCTACAATCAGCCAGAGCTCCACTACCTGGTGTCCGCCAAATCCCCTTATTGTTGTTTTGGTCCACCAGTACACACGCGTCAATATATATATATATATATATATATATATATATATATATATAAAGAGAGAGAGAGAGAACATCGGTTCGATTCGTGCTGCCGGCAAGTTTTATTTTCACCCACTTTTCTTTGTTTTTCTTTACTTTACATCGGTTCTAATAACTTTCCCTATACTACATTCCTTGACATTGTTGTCGGTTATTTCTCATTATTACTATTTCAAAACAAGAAAAAAGAGCCCTTAGGTATACGCTTCTTTTCCTGATATATATATATATATATATTTATATATATATACATATATATATATATATATATATATATATATATATATATATATATATATATGCCCACGGCTGGCTATTTTTTCATCCACTTTTCTTTCTTCTTATTTACATTCCATTGGTTCTAATAACTTCCCCTGTACATTCCTTGGCATTACTGTCTGTAAGATCTCAATAATATTCTGTTAAAACACGGAAAAACGAGCCCTTAGGTACACACTTCTTTCTCTTATATATATATATATATATATATATATATATATATATATATGGTAGAGCATGGAACGCGTTATTCGAAGGTCACAAGTTCAGATGCTACCCACGGTAAGTTATCTTTGCACCCACATTTATTTCTGCACATTTACCTTACCATTGGCCTAATAACTTCCCCTATACTTTTCTTGGCATTATATCTGTTAGATTGCAATCTTGTTGTGTCTAAACATGAAACAACGAGCCAATAGTATACACTTGTTTCCTTTATATATATATATATATATATATATATATATTCTTTTTATTTATTTGTAAGTTACCGCACATGCACTATAAGGCAAAAGGGTGTTAACAGTGTGTGTGGTTCGTCGTTTTGGAGACTAATGAGGCTGCCACAACCATTTATCCCTATAAGAACTAACGGCACCACGTCTAACAGTCAGTTCCACAGACAAGCTCACAAGACTTATATTTAGTCCTCATATTTACACTTTGGTGAGTGAGTGAGTGAGTGAGTCCCGCAATTCACCTCAAAGGGCTAACATTTAGTCCTCAAATTTGCATCTTATAGGGCAAATGTTAATCCCCACATTTACACCTTACCGGGCAACCGTTAGTTCTTACAGTTGCAACTCGCTGGACGAACGGGTGATCCATTCAATACTCCAACCTGATGAACATTTTATCCCCAGTTTAAAATTTGTTTTTTATTTATCTTCCGTCAGGCCTAATACTTTTTTCGCCTGTTTTTCTGCACAGTGAGCAACAAATAGCGCAGAAAAGAACACGTGAAAAACTAGTTAGTCCACCTATGTGTAACTGCTTTCGCAGTCACGGCAACAATGAATGACAAAAGTGAGGTATCGAAATCTTTTATTTTTCTACGTACACACGATGTTTCTCTGTTCTCTCAAGTGAATTCATGATAAAGTGTACAAGTTTCTCCGTTTTTAAGTGAATTCTTGGTAAAGTGTATAAGTCCAGTCTCATTGTCTCATCTTGTTCACTCTTTGTGGAGCTCCTCCGACGAAAGTGATAGATGACAGGCATCGTAGACGCCAGCGCACCCGCCTTATGTGTTGTGTTTCCACTGCTGCACGTAGAGTAATATAGTAAAAATAGTTAGACACACGTGACAGAAGATGAGAGATACACACATATGACAAGTACGTGCAAGTTATTACAAAAACATGCGTGTAAAATTTGACACAAATAGCTACCTTCACATCTCGTACAGTCCTTCTGAAGCTGCTCTGACGAAAGAGATGGATGACAGGCATGGCAGACGCCAGCGCACACAGCCTTCTGCATGGTGTGTTCTCACGGCTGCAAAATAAGTACGTAAAATTGTGAGTCACACGTGACAGATGATGAATGCGAATGCATATGAGAAATACGTGCATGGTAAAATAAAAACGTAAATGAGATGTGGCATGCTAATTATTTCGCGGTTATGTCACATATCGTCAAAGACTAATTTTGATCGCCGTAGCGCAACAGCTTAGCGGTGGTGGCCGCAGCCACAACTCCGCGAACCACCCTGTCGCCAACAAGTCGGTGAGTTCTAAGCGAGCGACGTCGTTCAGCTCGAGCAAGCGAACGCGAGAGCAAACACGGTGCTGCACGCTGAGTATCTGCCGCTAGCGAACTTCTAACAGGAGAACGAGCGTACGCTTGGCCGCCGCCACGAACAGCGCCGAGCTGGTTCGGAGCTAGCGCCGAACAAATCGACGGTAATGCGGCCCTTTTTCAAAAACTCGAGCGAGTGCAGCGCGCAAACGCGAGTCTGCCGCCGCGGCCAACGGATGGCGCCGAGCTGCTTGCGACTGACTGGCGGCAAAGCCAACTGTAATGGCGACTTATTTTCAGTGAGTTCCGACGCTAGCGAAAGCCCCGCCAGCCCGCGCTGGTGCACTTACAACACGCGACACACTACAACCAAGCTCTTTACGAGAACCCACAACATGTTTTCGACGATTTGCAACACAGCGACAAGGTCTCAGCCCAATATCGTGAGCCCAGATCACATCGCGGCGGCGAAGATAGGTGAGCGCTCGATGAGCTAGCTTACGGGAGGTCGACGGCAATGGCGGCCAATTTCCCGGTGGTCGCGAGGCACAGGCGAACTGCAGGCACCCAAGCTGACCTTCGCGGTGCATTTTGTGCATGCGAAATACAACACGACCGAGCCCGTTGCCGGCAAGCGCGATCTGTATCGCACACGCGAGAAGTAGTGTAGAATAAAGAATGACCACCTACTTGCGAATAAAAAATAGGGCTGATTTGTGCCCTTAGTCGGACTGAAGTAATGTATCTGATAGGCCTGCTGCATTCTCGGCCGCCATTTTGGCCTTCGGTGGTGGTGTAAGTTGGTTGTGACCATCTTGACTAATCCAGAGATATAGAGCTCGGCGTGGTGACGTGTTTAAACCTGCTCCAGGCTTCGTGGGTGCTGCGAAACGTTAAAGCAGCAGCGCACGCTCATTCAAGCGTTCACCCAAGCACCACGTCGCAATTCCTAGATCGTCGAATCCAGGCGGCCGTGGTTGAAAACACTGAGCACGACGCAACGCGAACTGTCATCAGCAAAACACGGGGAAAGACTGAGCAAGGAGAGGAGGAGGACGACAAGTGACCTTGGCAACGCTTTGCGCCCAGCCTGCATGTCCATGGTGGTTCATCCCTTTGAAGCGTGTTTGGAGACTAAGTGGTGTGCACGCGGCACGCTTCCCTCTGTGGTTGCTCCTCAATGGTCTATCTGTTCATCGCGCGTGCCTATTGGTCTTCGTTACTTCTTTTTTTGGATAAGGAGGAGGAGCAGGAGGTAGAATAATGTGTTCTTAGAGCGTAGGATACTATGTTTTCGTGGCCAATCTCCCAGAGCGGGTATGTGCCATGGATTCCGGGCTACAAACAAACAAGAATCTCTGCATTGCTTCCCTTGTTGACTTATTGCGTAAAGCAACCTTTCGCACCAATACGTTTGTAGATATAGCAAAAGAGAATACATGCGTGTCCACTTTCTCATTGCACAACGAAAGACAAAATCGAGGCTTCCGAGATATCTCTGGCAATTGGGGAAACCAGCGGCAAGAAAAACTTGACTGTGGTCGTGACCATTGCAACATTTTTCAATTTATCGGTCTAATGTACACGCTCGCATTTGCTAAATAAAGCCGGCACTTCGAAACTACGAAGCCTGCGTGCGCAATGCTGCGTATAGTCACGATAATGATGTGTATAGTCGTGACCTTTCGTTATCGACGGCCGCGGCGTGTGAGATGTTTATTGCGCGCGTCAACATTGTACTGTTGCACAGTCTGCACCACAGTCAGATGCTCTGTTGAGCTTCATATTAAAGTTACCACTGTTCTCCGTCAAGGCTACTCAAACAATAACAAGAGACTTACCTTATCACACTTTCTCAAGCGACCGTCTGTGGAGAACGCGAGTAATTCGCTTACGTAACATGTTCGCAATAGCCCCTATCCAGTGCTCTCGCCGTTCTCCTTGGACGCAGCTATGGAAGTCGGTAAAACTGAAGATATTTACGGCCATGACAATTTACAACACAACCAACCGTAGCATGGAAGCGCCGACTGAAGTCGTTTTCGTAGAGTGCGGAGCTGTTCAGTCTGCTCTTGTTTTCCCCGTCGTTCTGGCGAATGAACCAGAATGCACGTCTTGGCAAAGCCAGATGGTCCGACTAGGTGAGAAAAATTTCGGCACTCTTTCTGAGTGTTCGATGCGCCAGCCTTATTCAGCTGAAATGATGCATCACCCGCACTAATTACACCTTATTATGCAGCAAACTGTAAATAAGTCGGCCTTTGCCCTACCCAAAACTGCGCCGACCGGTAGCGCTACGTGTCTGCAAAATAAAAAAAAACCTGATGCCATTAGAAGATTATGGCTAAACATAATCTGGAAAATTATTCCGATAGACAACATCATTAGGGGTCATACAACGAGCATCTCCCTTCTGCAGTAAAATAAAAGCTATTAGCTCACCGGTTTCACTACTGACGAGCTGTTCATCCTATACGGGTTCGGCATTATATACCAACTGCTCTCTGTCGCGCCTGTATCAGTGCTTCTTATACTACTGTTAGCCTATCTCGTGCCTCCGTTAACTTCTATTGTGCTATATATGCGGAGCTACACGCTCCAACTGCATGCCCTCCCTCCCCCACACACATATTCTGTCACGCCTGATCACGTGTACGCTTTGCATACCATCAGCATGTGGTTTTTTGATGCGACGTTGCACCTTCTCTTTATGGCGAGCACGCGGCTGCGTGAAGCTGCGCCCAGGTCACGATGTAAGATACAAACAATTGTTTGTATCTTACGTCATCCGTCAGGCCTTTACCTCATGCCGGCTCCGCTCACTCGCGCTTCTCTCCCTTCCGGTGTCCTCCACTCTACACGGCGATCCTTGCTCGGTGCTTCGTCGATTCAGTCAGAATCATACTTGTCTAGAAAAACCAGGCGGCCACTTCAACTGCCAGTTTTTAAAGACATATGCCGACACCGACGTCGTAATGATACATAACATAATCGTACCATGTGCAAGGTCATTGTGCTATATGTATAAGCGTGACTTGAAGCTTGCAGCTACCGTAAGACAACAGCTGCAGACAATAGCCACGTGCTCCACCACTCCAGACACGTCCGACCCCGTCTGTACGCTTACCCCTCTTCGCGCATCACACCATGCGCTAAGCAAGTACAAAGCAGGCCACGAAAAGCATAGCTCTAGCAAGAGACGACATTTTTCTGACACAATCACGTGGGCCGGCGTATTGTGAGACCAAGTGTATGCTGGAGTCTTATCCTAATTGCGCATGACACGGAGCGTCGCGCTGACAGAAACGGCGAACTTTTTATTTTAGGTCACCTTGTGAAAAACTTACGCGTGCTCATCGGCGTAAACACTAGAAAACCGAGACCATAATGTTTGCCCGTTTCCACTAACTATAATCGTGCGAGCGTGCCTCTCTATTGTTTGTCTTGATGTATCACGGGTGTGAACCATTAAATTTTGTGTTATTGAGTTACGTATATTTATTTTATTATTTACGTATATACTCAACTTGCTCGTGGCTTCTACGTAAAACGCTAAACATAATAAAACCTATGTCCGTTCCAGCGATGTTTCCCTATATGGCAGATGGAGGGAATCTGTAGACCCAGCCATGTCTGTTCTGGGGACGCAGAGCAAGAAAACACAGTTTGCAATGTCTGGCTAGCACCACGTTCATATGTTGCACTGAGCATACACACCCGCGCGAATTTTGACTAGACATAAACGGGCAGAACCTATAATCAGCTCCAACAAAGCCCATCTTCACCCTGCGCTTCTCACAAGGGCTCACTTTGGTCGACCTAATACTGCCGGACAGCTCTACGGACAGCCACAATTGCAGCTTGTTCTCGGGTGCCTTTCGTTCAAAAAATGGGTGACTATAGTAGCCCGAACTTTTTAACGTCTCCTTGGCCAGCTACGATTATCACTATCGATCTTGCGTGCCTGTCTTCGTGTTATCTACGTGCACCCAGCATTTGCGAGCCACAAAGATATAACGAAGACAGGCACAATATCAGCATTACGTAATTGTCGTACGACTTCGGACGGAGGATTAGTGAGGGCAGAGTTTTCTTGAAATACAGGGAACAAGCCGCTGACGATTCCTGTTGTGGCACAAGAAAAAAACTCCGCACTTAACTGTTGGGGTTTTCCGTTCCAAAGCCACGATAATATTATGAGAGACGCCATATATAGTGGAGGACTCTGGAAAATTTGACCACCTAGTGATTGACATCGCACAGCACACGGGCTTCCACCATTAGCAAAATGCGGCTTCGATCGAAAGGCGGGTTCGATCCCGCGTTCTTCGGTTGAGCAGTCCAACGCCATAACCACTGGACCGGCGTGGCGGGAAGAACTCCCCGAAGGGTACGATGTGTTTGCGGCGTGTCCTAAATGTGGCATGCAAGTCTCGCTCCACAGAAACAGCTTCCTCTGAATAGCAAAAACTGCTGACAAACACCATTCTTCTGCTTGTAACGGGTAACAGTCGCATAAACTCCGATTAATACTTTCAGAAACCCATCAATCGAGCCTCACGCGACAAGCACAGCCATTGCATCAAACCTGTATTCCCAAGAAATAATTTATATAAGTATGCGTTCTTCGCCCGAACAATCACAGAATGGAATTCACTACCATATTCCTCATCTTTACTACGCAGGAAGTGTTGATACTTTTTTGGCTGTTTACGTGCATCCACTCCTGCTTGGACTACTGTCTGCAGTATTGTGCAATAAAAAACAGAAGCCGATATTAAAGGCCGTATAGTCTGCTGACTGCAGTGTCCGATTCTCGCAAAATGACTGCCTGTGCTGCGACAAGCAGTTACTCTTGAAAAGAAGGAGTCGACAACACTTGCCTTTGTTTAAACAGAATACAAGCGCACTTCCCCTGATTATCCGAGGGTCTTGTTTGTCCTATGGGATCCTGGGACGACGGACTTCATACACTAGTACGCAACTCGCGCTAACTCTCTAAACAGACAGACAGACAGGCCAACAAATATATATATATATATATATATATATATATATATATATATATATATATATATATATATATATGATAGATAGATAGATAGATAGATAGATAGATAGTAAAGTTGCAGCATAGTACTAAAAACAAGGTGGTTTCGCAGGACCATTGAACATTGCCCCTTAGACATACATGGGGGAACCCGTGTTCTACGTCAAAAGTCTAGCAGGCTCCGACTCGTTCCACGCCCATTGATGTCAACTCGGTGATCGGTGACGTGACGCAGCACGTAGCTTGTCGATCGGTCTAAACCAGGTCTCAACAAACAGTAAAGAAGTCAACGTCCCAAATCGCCGAGTTGACGTCACTGCACGTAAAAGGGAGTTGGCCACGCGTAGGAAAGATGCGCGAGCTTGTTTGCCAGGTGTAGAAAAATTGTCGGAGGCTGTTGACAGGGCCTTTAAACTTTTCTTCTAGGCCACGCGGTTTGTTATGCGACACTAATTTCACCAAAAACCTAGTGGGTCTCTGCCGTGTGTACACGGCAGTTGTTTTTGCTGACACTTTTGTTCAGATACAATATTTTGTCCCGTTTTCCATAGCTACTGCAGGCCAGAGCTTTCGCCAACAAAGGATGGCTCTACAGCCGCATGCCCCCAATCCCTGGTCGTTGCAAGCACCTACGGCTACAATCATGCCGCTATGGACATGCCCTGGCCTCAACTAGACACGATGGTGCAGTGGAACATTCATTCTACGAGACCAACGGGGTAACATTCCTAGCTCCAAGGGTTAATCAACCTTTCTAGCCACTTAAGTTCAACTGGAGTGTCTGAATTTCCCCCCTTACTGACCAGTCCCTCCTTTCCTGTCCACCCTCCTCCTCATGCGCAGCAGGTTTCTACCACCATTGTCGTCTTCACTTGGAAGATTTGCAAGTCACGTAAGTACTTTAGCCACGCATGATTCAGAGTTTGCGAAGAGTGTTTTTCCTCTGGTCAGCAACTCCGTCGTTAGTAAGCCTGGAACTCGTTTCACCAGCTGTCGGCAAAGCGTCAGGAAGAGCATGGACGCCGAAAACGAGCGTTGGCCATTGTCATTCGTCAATCATTCTTCAACATTATGCACCTAAAGTATGTTTAATTTACGACACAATAAAACAGTTTACATACTGCCGTTTGCACTGTCTGCAGTACGAGTAATACCAGCCAAGTTCCCACCGGAACGAAAAGGGCTTAGCCAAGAATGGTTTTCGGGAGGAAGAGGGGGGGGGGCAGACTTTTTTGATTTCAGTGGGGGCACCCCCTTAATAGTTAATATTCACTCTCTAAGTTATTGCGAAATAGATTTCGGTGGGAAGGGGTGCACTGACCCGGTGTGCCAACTCCTGGATACGCCCCTGCTCCAACGCGTAGATCAGAGTCAACGCTAATGACCACTTTCTACGCGATTTGGCGCCGCCGCCCAGAGCGATTGGCAAGTGGAACACGAATACAGACAGCAGTGGAAGTAAAGACGACAGTAGACTCAAGTAATAAAAATATGGTATACCAGGCTTGCCTAGATACCAGGTGTACCGTGATAACGGAATCGAAGTGCGCATGCGCAGATACGTACGTCGCCCGTACCGCTTCGCGTACGCGCGGTATTTTTTACATTTCACGTTACCGTTCTAGCGTACGTGTACGTATAGTGTACGTAAACATGGCGGCTCTCTCGGACGCCCGCTTCGAAGTGATAATGGCGTAGTTGTTGAAAGACTCACCTTGTTCCCAGCAAATGACTGTTCAAAGTGGTTTTGCATGCCGTGAGTTAGCTGAGATGACTGAGTATTACAGATAAGTTGGCGTAGTTTTTGAGATAGCTTCCCATTTCGAACGCGTCTAGGAATAACTACATGATCGATGTAAACAGATCGGCAACATGGATGGTTTCACGTTTGGTGCGTGGTTCATATTTATTTACTTTTATTATTACTAAAATAAGGAAGACATGCATGAAGCATTCCCACTACTGTCTGATCGTACCGGCTTAAAGCCGGTACGCACCGATGATCTCACCAGAGAAGGATTGGCCACCCTGGTGCAGTATCTGGCCACCCCCTCCCGTAGGCATTCGTCAATTAACTCACGGCCCTCAGTCCCCACCAGCTGCGGAGCAACTGACCACGGCGGCGGTCAGATCTGCAAAGCAGTAGAGGGTGCTAGGAATCTCTAGATACGGACAGGCCACCATTGGAACTTGAACTTAGCAACGTTTAACGTTAGAACGTTATCTAGTGAGGGAAGTCTAGCTGTACTATTCGAGGAGCTACAAGGCATTAAATGGGATATAATAGGGCTGAGTGAGGTTAGGAGGACAGAAGAGGCCTATACTGTGCTACAGAATGGGCACGTCATTTGCTATCGGGGCTTGGCAGACAGAAGAGAACTGGGAGTAGGGTTCCTAATTCACAGAAACATAGCTGGCAACATAGAGGATTACTATAGCTATAATGAAAGTGTGGTAGGCATTGTAATTAAACTGAATAAAAGATACAAAATGAAGGTAGTACAGGCTTACGCGCCTACATCCAGCCATGATGACGCTTCAGTTGAAAGCTTCTATTAAGACGTGGAATCGGCAATGAGTAAGGTGAAAACACAGTATACTATAGTAATGGGCGACTTTAATGCAAAGGTAGGGAAAAAGCAGGCTGGAGACCAGGCAGTAGGAGATTATGGCATCGGCACTAGAAACGCCAGAGGAGAGCTACTAGTAGAATTCGCAGAACGCAATAATCTGCGTATTTTGAATACCTTCTACCGAAAACGAGAAAACCGCAAGTGGACATGGAGGAGCCCTAATGGCGTAAATAAGAACGAAATAGACTTTATAATGACTGCACACCCAGGAGTCGTGCAGGATGTGGAAGTGGTTGGCAAGGTAAGATGCAGTGACCATAGAATGGTACGGGCTCGAATCCGCCTAGACTTGAAGAAGGAACGACAGAAACTGATACGCAAGAAGCCAATCAATGAGCTAGCACTGAGAGGGAAAGTACAGGAATTCAGAGTGTCACTGCAGAACAGGTACTCTTCTCTTAGCGAGGAAACCAACCTTAGCGTAGATACAATGAATGATAATCTGACGAGTATCATCACGGAGTCTGCAGTGGAAGTTGGAGGCAGGGTAGCTAGACAGGACACCGGCAAGCTTTCCCAGGAAACGAAGAACCTAATTAAGAAGCGTCAAATCATGAAAGTGTCAAGTACAACAGACAAAATAGAACTGGCCGAGGTTTCAAAGCTGATTAATAAACGTAAAGTATGCGATGTAAGAAGGTATAACATGGAGAGAATTGAGCACGCTCTGAAAAACGGAGGAAGCGTCAAAGCAGTGAAGAGGAAACTTGGGATAGGCAAAAGGCGGATGTATGCACTAAGGGACAAAGAAGGCAAAATAACTACCAATATGGATAGGATAGTTAAAATAGCGGAGGAGTTTTACAGAGATCTGTACAGTAGCCGAGACATCCACGACCTTAATACTATAAGAACTAGCAGTAACCCAGACGACACCCCACCGGTAATGATAGAAGAAGTCAGAAAAGCTTTGGAGAGCATGCAAAGAGGCAAAGCTGCTGGTGAGGATCGGATAACATCAGATCTGCTGAAAGATGGAGGACAGATTGTGTTAGAAAAACTAGCCACTCTATTTACGAGGTGTCTCCTGACGGGAAAAGTACCAGAATCTTGGAAGAATGCTAACATCATCTTAATACATAAGAAAGGAGATGACAAGGACTTGAAGAATTACAGGCCGATCAGCTTGCTCTCTGTAGTATACAAGCTATTTACAAAGATAATTGCTAGCAGAGTAAAGAAAACATTAGAACTCAATCAACCAAAGGAACAAGCAGGATTTGGAACAGGCTACTCAACAATTGACCACATTCATACTATCAATCAGGTAATAGAGAAATGCTCAGAGTATAACCAATCACTATACATCGCCTTCATAGATTACGAGAAGGCGTTTGATTCAGTAGAAATATCAGCCGTCATGCAGACACTGTGGAATCAGGGCGTAGATGAAATATATTGTTACGTGGAAAATAACAGTAGTCGGTCCGCAGCCACAACACAGCTCGCTGACAACGTCCACTTCTTTACTCTCAGTCTGAGGCACCTTACTTGGGTATGCCCCACTATGCCCTCTTTCAGTCAGACGAAATCACGTAACACGACCCCCGGCGGCAAAAGCGCCGACCCGGCGAGTTTACGGGGCCACAGCAGGAGCAGTGTGGTAACGCTTGAGCCTTGATACGTGGACGATGTCCCTTGACAGCAGAGCGGAAGAGGTTGATGGATTATCAGGGACAATTTCATATGTAGTGTCGGTCACTCGTCTAAGCACGCGGTATGGGCCCGTGAAACGAGAGAGAAGTTTTTCTGACAGGCCTGCATGTCGCGTAGGGGACCAAAGAAGAACGAGGGAGCCTGTTGGAAAGTGTTCGTCGCGATGCCGCTCGTCGTAACGATGCTTCTGCGAGTCTTGGGACGCCATTAACCGGCTGCGGGCAAGCTGACGAGCATGGTCAGCTCGGGTAATAGCGTTGCGTGCATATTCAGAAGTAGACTGCGCAGCGGCTGGCAGGAAGGTATCCAACGGCAATGTTGGTTCGCGTCCAAACAGAAGGTAAAATGGCGAGTACCCGGCAGTGTCATGCCGGGAGGAATTGTATGCGAACGTCACGTAGGGTAGTGCAAGGTCCCAATCACGATGATCGGCCGAGACGTATTTTGATAGCATGTCTGTCAAGGTGCGGTTTAAACGTTCTGTAAGCCCATTTGTCTGGGGGTGGTATGATGTCGTGAGCTTATGTTGGGTAGAGCAGGAACGCAGGATATCGTCAACCACTTTCGAAAGGAACGTACGGCCTCGGTCTGTCAGCAGTTGACGAGGGGCTCCATACACTAAAATGAGATCGCGTAGTAGAAAATCAGCGACGTCTGTAGCGCAGCTTGTTGGCATGGCTCGCGTAACTGCATAACGGGTCGCGTAATCCGTAGCCACCGCGACCCACTTGTTTCCGGAGGCGGATGTTGGGAAGGGACCGAGAAGGTCCAAACCAACACGGAAGAATGGCTCCGATGGGATGTCGATGGGCTGAAGATATCCGGAAGGTAGTCTCGACGGCTTTTTGCGACGCTGGCAAATTTCACAAGCGTTGACATAGCGACGTACAGAACGTGAAAGGCCAGGCCAGTAGAAGCGGCGGCGCACACGGTCATATGTGCGAGAGACACCAAGGTGACCCGCGGTTGGCGCGTCATGGAGCTCGCGTAGGACTGTAGAACGCAGGTGCTTTGGTATGACCAGAAGTAGGTCGTGACCATGGGGCGATAAATTACGCCGATATAAGGTGTGGTCCTTTAAGGTAAACATGCGAACGGAAGCGTCTTGCGGTGAAGATTCGAGCTGTTGTATTAGGCGGTTGATATCCGGATCGCGACGCTGCTCGTCCCCGAGATGAAGCAGCTGGGAGATGGAAAGGACGCAGCCCACAGAATCAGTGGTCGTAGGATCGCAGTCGGCCACAGGGTAGCGTGACAGACAATCCACATCTTTGTGCAGTTTTCCTGATTTGTACACTACGGTGTAAGAATACTCCTGGAGGCGGAGTGCCCAGCGGGCGAGACGACCTGTGGGATCTTTGAGGGAGGCGAGCCAGCAGAGAGCGTGGTGGTCGGTAAGAACTATAAATGGTCGGCCGTATAAGTAAGGGCGAAATTTCGCGACTGCCCACACCAGCGCTAGGCATTCGCGCTCTGTTATGGAATAATTACGCTCCGAGGTGGACAGCAGCCTGCTGGCATAAGCTATCACACGATGCTGCCCACGTTGTCGCTGAGCCAACACAGCGCCTATTCCGTAACCGCTGGCATCGGTGCGCACTTCCGTCGGTGCCGTAGGGTCGAAGTGAGCCAGCACAGGAGAAGAAGTGAGCCAAGTGGTCAGGTCGGAAAATGCTGCTGCTTGCGAGGGACCCCAGGTAAACGTCTCATCCGGTTTGAGTAAATCTGTTAGGGGCCGAGCGATTTCCGCGAAGTTCTTGATGAACCGCCGAAAATAGGAGCAGAGCCCCACAAAGCTGCGGACATCTTTGGCGGTTTTCGGCACAGGAAAGTCCTTCACAGCTCGAACTTTTTCTGGGTCAGGCTGTACACCGTAAGCGTCAACAATATGTCCAAGTATTGTAATGCGACGGCGACCAAACCGGCACTTAGATGAATTCAGCTGAAGGCCGGCGAGACGGAATACATCAAGAATTTTTGACAGTCTTTCAAGGTGCGCTTCAAAAGTGGGAGCAAACACAATCACGTCATCCAGATAACAAAGACACGTAGACCACTTGAATCCATGGAGCAGGGAGTCCATCATTCGTTCAAAGGTGGCGGGGGCATTACATAAGCCGAAAGGCATGACTTTGAATTGGTAGAGGCCATCGGGTGTTACAAAAGCCGTCTTCTCTCGGTCCATGGGGTCCACGGCAATCTGCCAATAACCAGAACGAAGATCTATAGAAGAAAAGTAGGCGGCACCATGGAGGCAATCAAGGGCGTCATCAATGCGGGGCAGAGGGTATGCGTCTTTCTTGGTGATGTTGTTAAGGTGGCGATAGTCCACACAAAATCGCCACGATCCGTCCTTCTTTTTAACTAATACCACCGGGGATGCCCAGGGACTGGAGGATGGTTCAATAATGTCCTTCGCTAGCATCTTGTTCACCTCCTTCTGAATTATGCTCCGCTCAAAAGCAGACACTCTGTAGGGACGGCGGTGAACAGGGTTGGCATCACCTGTGTGTATGCGATGCTGGACAAAGGACGTCTGCCCAAGAGGTCGCTCACCAAAATCGAAAACATCCTGGTAGGCCTCGAGAAGATGTTGTAGGGCTTCAACTTGCGGAGGTGGAAGATCAGTGGCGATCATGTCTACAATTTGACGGCTGCCCGAATGTGTTGCGAGTGATGTGCGCTGCGGTGAAGCAAGTGTGTCTAAGGCAAGCACTTCAATTTGTGAATCGAGCAACGGACACAGGTGGGCCACAGAAATGCCTTGTGGAAGCACACGATTCATGTAGCCGAAATTGACAAGAGGTAGACAAGTTTTGTTATCTGTGATGCTGAGCACCGTATAGGGCACTGCAACATTGTGCGCAAGGAGTACGTCGGTGAGAGGCGTAGCGTAATAGTCACCGTCGGGCACAGCTGGTGAGCACAGAAAATCGACGTACGTCACAGTTTTCGAGGGCAGGCGAACAAAATCGCTGCATTGTAATCGGCATGTAGGTTGGTACGGGGCGGCACTGATTTGTGGTAGTTCAAGGCGGAGCACACCAGCGGAGCAATCAATCAGAGCAGAATTGGCGGCAAGAAAATCGAGGCCTAGTATGAGGTCGTGGGGACATGTTTCAAGCACGGTAAAAAGGACGACCACTTGATGACCGGCTACGGTAAGTTGAGCTGTGCACATACCGACGACAGGGACTTTTGCACCATCTGCAACTTGGACGACACTGGTCAAGGGCGGCGTGAGGACCTTCTTCATGCGACGACGAAAACGCGAACTCATAATACAGACGTGAGCGCCCGTATCTATCAAAGCTTCAACAGGTGTACCATCAACATATACTTCTAGGGTGTTCCGGTTCAAACGTAAGGGCAACAGAGGATTTTTGGGTAAGGTCGACAGGGCAGCTTCACCTCCAGAAGCTGCACAGCCTAGTTTTCCGGGGACGCGCGGCGGTTGAACGATGGCGAGGGAGAGCGGCGACGCGTGTTTGAACGAGAAGGGCGGCTTTGAGGCGGTGGCGACGACGGGGCAGGGTGGCCGTAGTCCTCAGGGGCAGTAAATGCTGTAGACTGAGTGCGGGTCGGATAACGGTGGTTTGGTGGACGGAATGAGCTACTGTAAGCGGGGTACGAGCCAGAAGACATAGATGGCCATTGACTGCGGCAGTAACGAGCGATGTGTCCTGCGCGACCACAGCGGAAGCAGATTGGCTTATCATCAGCTGTTCGCCATTCAGACGGGTTCCTTGTTTGAATAGAGTACGGACGGCGACGTCTCATGTCCACAGAAGCTATCGAGGGACCAGTATTATCCAGTGTGGATGCAGTGGACAGGATACCAAGGTTTGCGAATTCCTGGCGGACAACAGCCTGGATCAAGGCGACAGCTGGCGTTGAGGCGTCGGGCAACGTCGGTAGTTTGTTGGCAGCCGGGTAAGCGGCCTCGAGTTCACGTCGGACGATGCGCGTCACGTCTTCGGTTGTAGACGGATGACAAGGAGTGGCTTCGCAAGACGACGTTGCCGCGGTGTTGGGTAGGCGCTGAAACTGCTGCAAAATGCGTCGACTCTTCGCCTGCTCGAGACGGCGGCACTCTTTGATCACGGCGTCCATGGTCGTTACGTTGGTGAATACAAGCAGACTGAACGCATCGTCGGCGATTCCTTTTAACACGTGCGAAATCTTGTCGGCCTCAGTCATGTTGGGATCGGCCCTTTGACACAACGCTAAGATGTCTTGAATATAAGTCAAGTAGGGCTCAGTGGACGTCTGTGTACGGACAGCCAATTGCTTTCGGGCATCAAGTTGTTGACCAAACGGGTTGCCAAAAAGGTCGCGGAGCTGTTGTTTACACATTTCCCAGCTCGTGATTTCGTGCTCGTGGGTCTCAAACCAGGTGCGAGGGGTCTTGTCAAGATAGAAAATGACATTCGCAAGCATAACGGTTGGGTCCCAGCCATATTGCTTGCTGATGCGCTCGTACATGCTAAGCCACTTGTCCACATTCACGTTGTCCTCTCCAGTAAAGGTACCGGGATCACGGGGTTGCGTTAGAGCGACGTACCGGGTTGCTGTCGTTGCTGAGGTAGGTGGCGAAGCCGTATCTTCACCCGGAGCCATGGTAGCAGACTTAAGGAGGCGTCCACTGCGTAGCTCCGTTGTCAGAAGAGTACCCAGCACCTCCACCAAAATGTTACGTGGAAAATAACAGTAGTCGGTCCGCAGCCACAACACAGCTCGCTGACAACGTCCACTTCTTTACTCTCAGTCTGAGGCACCTTACTTGGGTATGCCCCACTATGCCCTCTTTCAGTCAGACGAAATCACGTAACAATATATAAACATTCTGGAAGAAATCTACAGGGGATCAACTGCTACCATAGTGCTTCATAAAGAAAGCAACAGAATACCAATAAAGAAGATTGTAAGGCAGGGGGACACAATCTCCCCAATGCTATTCACTGCGTGCTTACAGGACGTTTTCAGAAGCCTAGAATGGGAACAGTTAGGGATAAGAGTTAATGGAGAGTACCTCAGTAACCTGCGCTTCGCCGATGACATTGCATTGCTGAGTAACTCAGGGGACGAATTGCAACTCATGATTACGGAGTTAGACAAGGAGAGCAGAAAGATGGGTCTTAAAATTAATCTGCAGAAAACGAAAGTAATCTACAACAACCTCGGAAAGGAGCAGCGCTTTGCGATAGGTAATAGTGCACTTGAAGTTGTAAAAGACTATGTCTACTTAGGGCAGGTAATAACCGCAGAGCCTAACCACGAGATTGAAGTAACTAGAAGAATAAGAATGGGGTGGAGCACATTCGGCAGGCACTCTCAAATTATGACAAGTAGATTGCCACTATCCCTCAAGAGGAAGGTATATAACAGCTGTATCTTGCCGGTACTTAGCTACGGAGCAGAAACCTGGAGACTAACAAAGAGGGTTCAACTTAAACTGAGGACGACGCAGCTAGCAATGGAAAGAAAATTGGTAGGTGTAACCTTAACAGACAAGAAGAGAGCAGAGTGGATTAGGGGACAACCGGGAGTTAAGGATATCATAGCTGCAATAAAGAAGAGGAAATGGACATGGGCCGGGCATGTAGCACGTAGACAGGATAACCGCTGGTCATTAAGGGTCACCAACTGGATTCCCAGAAAAGGGAAGCGGGGTAGAGGGAGACAGAAGGTTAGGTGGGCAGATGAGATTAAGAAGTTTGCGGGTATAAATTGGCAACAGCAAGCACAGGACCGAGTTAACTGGCGGAACATGGGAGAGGCCTTTGTCCTGCAGTGGACATAGACAGGCTGATGATGATGATGATGATGATGATTACTAAAATAAACTTCTAACAATGCTTCGCGCGGTGGCATAGCAAACAGTATCGTTTTCTTTTCATTTTCACTGTTGTTAACTTATTAACAATCTAAGAGGTGGCGCCACCATCCTAGCTGGGGCACGTAAGCCCCGTATACGCCATCCTGCTAAACTATAAACGGTGCCCACAACGAACGTTTGCTGCACGGTAACGCCATTCTCTTAACCTACGCTATTGCGCTAACGCTAAGCTATAACTGTCTATGGTAAAAGCACACAAGGAATGAACAATATAAAAAACAGTGTAATATTTACAAAACAAAACACAACACAAAAGAAGACGCTTCTCGAAGGAACAAAAAAAAGCTCCAGTTTGAGGTCTCGGAGGCAAGAGTTCCGAAAATAAAGCCTGAAAAGAAGGAGAACATGAAATTAATATTTAATAAAAATACCCTCTGGCGAAAATTGCCGTGAACAATATTACTGCCTAAACGCAGTTAGCGAGCAACAAAGTATTGATAACACTAAATGCTGAAAGGAGAATTTACGGGTCAACCAGCTCCCATTGCAATTTTTCATTCATATTTTTTCTAAGTGCGTTGACGCTCTGATTATAATTAGCCACATGCTGCCGTACTACTGGTGATGTGACAGGGATCTGAGGGAAGCTCCGCCTCTGTCTTTATCGCTTCATTGCGACCTTGTTCCGTCCCTGAATACAGAAATTTCGCTTCAACCATAGATGGATGATTAGATGGAAGCTATCAGGGTCGCCTTGAAATCGCGGTGGTGACTTGTGTGCCACCAGGCTCCGAGGTAAAAAACAAACAAAAAGAAAGCTGTTTATGTTAGCTTGATGCCTGGCCTACTTTGGTTAAGACGATCTTATAACAAAATATAGCAGTTCACGGTCCATCTTCAGGCAGAATGCCCTTGTTTTCCCCAGTATTTGTATTTTATCTCTACTTTTCCCCAATACTCTGTGTCTTACTTGCTTCTATTGTAGACGTGTCCAGATTTTCTATGTTTTTCCCTAAAATCGAAGGCATCATGCAGGCTTGTAACCACAAGTATACCTAGGTGTATATCACCGCATTATATAAATGATGATGATGATGAATTGTGGCTCGGCCCTTTGTAACGGGTAGGCAGCTCTCAAATGCCTTAACAAAAAAAAAGAAAAGAAAGAAAAGGAGGGAGACTTAGAGAAAAGAGAGAGAGACAGAGAAAAAGAAAATGTGTCACACACATATACACGCACACATAAACGCACACAAAACGAGTTGTCACGTTTGCAACAGCTAGCCAGTGTCTCTTTGAAGAGTCTGGCAATAGCGCTATCTATGGGTATATTTGGGAACCGAAGCGCTGGATCTGGTCAGCATCAGAAGAGGCACTGTTTATTGTCAGAGATCACTTATTAATTGTGAAGGATCGCATAGAAGAAACCTGGAAAAAATAATTTAGGTTTCATTTTCAAATTTCGCGCGTGAATATCTGTGAGTGATGTTAAAATTTTTAAAGTATTTTTCATACTTTAACGACATTGGCTGGATGAAATTTTCTGAAAATTCGTATTTCGTGTTCACGGTGATAACAGATAAAATTTTACTTCAAATTTACCAACTAAAAGCCAGGAAATTTTCTGAAAAACTGTTTGTCGGGTTTATGGCAATCACAAATGACAATTTATTTCAATTTTTCTCAAATACATCTGCGTAGAACGCAGTACGCGCATTTCAATTCTATGACGTCATGGTGCAGAAAATCGCAAGGGGGCATTCCAGGTGCATAGCCACAAGTTTTTTTTGGGGGGGGGGGGGCACCACAAGGATTTCTCGAGGGGCGCCTCTTCTAAATGGCCATTTTTTGCTGTCTATGCTATGGCAAAAAAATAATTTTTGGGGAAGGGGTGGTGAGGGGTGGTCACATGCCCCGTGTGCCACCTCCTGGCTACGCTCTTGGGCGTTTTCACCCACATTTTTTTCACCCGCACTTTTTTCGCTTAAAGAGCGTCGTGTTGCAGTAAGTGTAGTGTTTCGGCATTGCGAAATTGTAATACACTAATAAGGTAGAAGAGCGGATCAAGAAAAAAAGCGCGGTATAAGATATCAGTTGAAATCAAGAAGAAGAAACAGACATTGGCCACGAAAACGTAGCGCATCGGCAGGATAGCCGCTGGTCAATAAGGGGGACTGACTGGATTCCTAGAGAAGGCAAGCGGGCGAGGGAAAGACAAAGGTAGGTGGGCAGATGAGATTAGGAGGTTTGCGGGATAAGTGGAAAGACCAAGCATAGGACTGAGTTGGCTGTTGGAACATGGGAGAGGCGTTTGTCCTTCAGCGAGCGTTGTCAGGCTGATTATGATGATGAATGCGGGGGGAGAAATCGTTTTGCTTTTTAGCGTCCACAAAGCTGCTCCGGGAACCAGAGGAAGACGATCAGACAAAGTACATCGCTGTTTGCAGGTTTTGGAGCACCTACACGGCCTGTACGTATTGGCTGGTGGTCACCAAGTCGGCTGAGCCGCCGGACGAGCTGCTGCTGGAGCTCGAGACGTCAACCTTGCTCATCACGTGGTTCTTGGCTCGGCTCACGGTCAGATGGGCGTAGTACACCGGAGCCGGGATTCTCACGCTGCACGCGCACCATGCGTACGTGTGCCAAAGGTAGTAACTGAGCTTCTGCAAGTCGTCCGTGAAGAAGTTGGAATCGTCCCACACGATGTAGTAGTGGGACGGCCTGCTCGTGCCCGGCGTCGGTGCGTAAAACAGGAAATGACGAGATTGCAAGAAACTTTTGGAAAAATTGATCGTGTATCAGGGTGCTTTAATGCAAAGGTCGTCGAAAGACCATAGTCTTCCGTTCGAAGGCTCCGCACGTACTAAAGTTACTAGAGCATTCAGTTCGGTAGAGTACGGTCGAGCAGGTCCGTTGTTGCAGGTGCAGCGCGCAATGAGAGATAGGTTTTCGTTTTATTTGTTTTGTTTTCGCTCGCTTTAGTTGTTAGAGGGATTAAAATAGCTGTTATGAACACCATTATTTTTTCCTTAATCAATCTTCTGTAAACTGAGTTGCGGGTACTGTGGGCGTGGGCCATGGGTAACGTTGCAGTGGCGTTGACCGCGTGAACCGGGTAGGCGGCAGCTTTGAACAAGTGCGGTGCGCCCGTCTAGTTGTTTAACTATCACCCGAACATAAAAAAGACTTCGTGAGAAGGTACTAGTGAATCTGAATACGCGTTTGTATGGTGTAGGCGGCAGCTTCAAATAGTTCTTGAGGTAGGAAAGTCCGCCGAAGCAGCTGGATAGCGAAATTTTGGTCGAACTTAAGTCGGTCCGGAACCAGTTCGATGGTTGGACGGGCAATGGCTAAGCAGGCTAGAAACACTGCGGGCGAGAGTTAAATAGTGCAGTGCGACGAATGCAAGCGCCGGTGCTACTTGGACGAGACAGCCTTCACGATTTTGGACGACGCAGAGTAGGCGAGCTTTGTGAGCAGGCTTTGCGAGGCACTTAAGGCGGCAGTGCGGCGCATGGAGGCTAGCGTTGAAGGGCTGCATGGGGAGCTGAGGGTGGAATGGAAGCAGAGGACGGAACTCTAGAAACAGCTCGAAGAGTCGCGTGAGCGGGAGGAGGCTACCACCAGCCTATCAGAGTAACTGAAGGGCAACCTTCGAAAAAAAAATACCGGAAGGTTGAACCGAGCTCGAGCAGCTGGTACAGAAGCTAATGGCGCTTTGCCCCGGCCCCAAGTAGTTTGAAAAGGAAGGCGTGGATAGCGGAGAAGGTGACAGGCACGAAAGAACAAGCGAGAGGGGAGGTCAGGGGGCCGCAGTGTCTGGTCAAAGCATGAACGCTACGAGAACATCTGAGATTACGCTGTAGTGCGGCAGTCTTCGAGCAGGGTAGGTATACAAGACACATGGCAGAGAAACAGGGGAACGAAACAGATGCGTCATCGCAAACAGGAAGCGAGCAATCGGAGCGTACGAGGGTCCTAGTGGTGGGCGACTCTAACGTGGCCAGGGTTGGTAATGGCGTAGTCACGACAGTGAAGGAAGATGGGAGAGTGGAGCTGGAGGCCCAGTCAGGGTAGTGCATTGTGGATGCACAGGTCAAAGCTCAGGAGGTTGTAGAAAACAGCAAGGGTGAACATCTTGTCGCTATTCATGCTGGCCTTAATGATGTGCTAAAGGGAAAGACTCAGAATCTTCAGAGACCATTAGCGGGTGGGATATATAAACTCAGAGAGGTCTTTGGGAGTGTGCATGTGGCCATATGCACAGTCCCAGAGGTCTGGGAGCAGTCTCGTGGGATTGAAAGGAGGATAGTGGAGGCTAACTGTGTCATCAGGGGTTAGAGCCAGCAGCTTCGATGCAGCGTAAGGGAGGGGAACCAAAACGTGTACGAGTCCGGCCTTCATGCCTTTCTACAAGGTGGTATTCATTACATTGGTGAGACTGGCAGCAGGGTAGGTAATAGGATGTGTCGTCAAACCACAGCTTTTAAGGGGGACCCAAAGCGTTTAGGCCAAAAGTGTAGCCAACGACGATTCTAAATAGGCACTAATACTCAAGCCACATGGGAGAAGAAATCGACGTAAGCACAAGGGCCGAGCTAATTCAGGCATAGGCCATACAAACATGCAGGGTGGCAGGAATAGGCTAAATTGGGAAGAGAGAGAAGATCAGTTAAGGCAGGGGGAGCTGATGGGATGTGAGGTTGAGGAGACACATCTTCGGGACCTGGAGCTACCACCTTGAAATCCGGACTACGTATGGGAATATCAGAAGACAGCAATAAGGAGGGCAGAATTGGGGCATTTATACATAAAATTATGGGCTGGCAAAGAGCCAAGCAGCGATGCATGGAACATTTATGGTGAAAATGAAAGTAGCTGCGATGACACTCCTTGTTTTGGTATACTTGTGGACGGGAGGAAAGGCCAGAGAGTAGAACCGGCAGTGGTGGAGTTTATATAAAATAGATTGAGGAATTAGGAGAAGATTGCGAGATAGTTATACTAGGGCGTATTAATGCGCACATAGAAGATATAAACCTGTATATGAACCAACTGGCAAAATGATCGTGGATATGTGTAAAATGCATGATTTGATCATTTGCAACAGTGCTGAGAGGTGTGAACGGCAAGTAACATGGGAGACAGGAAGGCTACAGTCGACGAGAGATTATGCACTGATGTCACGTAGAATATCTTGTTACGGTGCGATGGATGCCTTTATTTACAGGAGATGATCAATGCGAGAGTCCAGGGATCTGGCCGATCACCCCTCGTGCCAACCTCGTTCTCCTCTTCTTCCACGCGCATCCTCAGTATCGTAGCAATTCCCCCTTTGCAGACGATGCCCACTGGGCGAGTTAGGCTTCGTTGCGATGATGATAGCGTTTTAAACGGGCAACATGAACGATGTTGGTCTTGCTTGAGCGGCGGCCAGTTGACAACAGCTGAGATATCACGTACGTGACATCGCTTAGACGTTCCAAGACAATAAACGGACCGGTGTAGTTGGCCAGAAACTTTTGGCAGAGGCCGCGCTTGCGAAGCGGCGTCCAAAGCCACACCAAATCCCCTTTCTCAAACCATACGTGCCGGTGACTTCTGTCGTAACGGTTTTTGGAGCGTTTCTGTGAGACGAAAGTTCGAAGACAGGCGATGCGCCGGGCCTCTTCTGCGCGGAAAATGGTTTCGGCGAGAGTAGGTTGATCAGTCTCGGAAAAAGGAAGAATAGTGCCAAGAGCTGTGCGGGGTAGGCGTGCGTAGAGCAGATAAATGGACTGTATCTCGTTGTTTCGTGCTGTGCAGTGTTGTAGGCGAAAGTTATAAATGGTAAAATCGCGTCCCATGTTTTGTGTCCAGAATCAACATACATGGAAATCATGTTGACGAGAGTCCTATTTGTTCGTTCCGTCAAACCATTAGCCTGCGGGTGATACGGGGTAGTGTGACGAAAATGGCACGAAGCAAGACGAAGGAGGTCTTCAACTACATCGGCAACAAATTGCCGCCCGCGATCACTGATGATGACACGGGGGGATCCATGGCGTAATATAACGTGTGACAGCATGAACTGTGAAACTTGAGCGGCCGTTGCCGCAGGAATCGCCGAAGTTTCGGCGTAACGTGTGAGGTGGTCAACGCCCACAATAATCCATCGGTTGCCGTTCGTTGATCGCGGAAAAGGACCGAGCAGGTCGACACCTACGACGTCAAATGGTGAACTCGGGGGTGCTATGGGATGAAGTAGTCCGGCTGGCGGAGTTGTAGGACGCTTGTGGCGTTGACATTGCTCACAGCTCGCAACATATGCAGTCACACTTTTACGCATCTTCGGCCAGAAGAAGCGTTCTTGCGTGCGATAAAATGTCCTAGAAAAACCCATATGGCCAGATGTTGGGTCGTCGTGCATTGCTCGAAGTACGTGTTGTCGAAGACTTGTAGGCACAACTAGAACTAGGCGAGGGCCTACGCTGGAATAATTCTTTTTGTAAAGAACGCAATCCTTTACGACGAAACCACGTTGACCGTTCGTTCCGGAAATAAAGAAAGAAGCGAGACTGTTGTCATTGCGTTGCTCTGCTCGGAAAGTTAGGTCGGGGAATGGAGTATTCACTACAGCCAAATATTCATCAAAGTTGTCAGCGTCACACTCGGTTGTCGGAAGGGGAAGTCGTGAAAGGCAATTAGCGTCGGCATGACGACGACTGCTCTTGTAGCAGACTTCAAAGTCGTGTTCTTGCAATCGTAATGCCCAACGAGCAAGACGACCAGATGGGTCCCGTAGTCCAGTGAGCCAACATAAAAAATGGTGGTCCGTGATAATCGAGAATCGGCGTCCATAGATATAAGGGCGAAACTTGTGCACGGCGAATATGACCGCGAGACATTCCTGCTCTGTGACAGTATAGTTTCGCTCCGGCTTACTTAAACAGCGACTGGCATAGGCAACGACGTGTTCAGCAGCTCCATGGCGTTCTATCAAGGCGGTGCCAATACCTACACCACTGGCGTCGGTATGAACTTCTGTGGCAGCAGATGGGTCATAGTGGCGAAGTACGGGCCCTGACGTAAGAGCAAACTTGAGTTGCGAAAAAGACGACTCGCATTCCGCTGACCACCGAAAAGGTGCGTTCTTGTTGAGTAGGGACGTCAAAGGGTAAGCGAGGTCGGCGAACCTGGGCACGAAGCGACGGAAGTACGAGCATAGGCCAAAAAGCTTCGCAACTCTCGTACCGACTGAGGTTGTTTGAAGCTGCTGACTGCTGCGACTTTCTGGGGTTCGGGTCGAACGCCATGCTTTTCCACCAGGTGACCGAGAACGAGAGTCTTACGGCTGCCAAAGTGACACTTCTTAGAGTTCAGGGTGAGCTTAGCTCTCTCAAGGCAGGTGAGAACAATGTCTAGACGATGGTTGTGTTCATCGAATGTACGGCCAAATATTATAATGTCATCCAGCTAGCAAAGACAAACTTCCCACTTTATTCCACGTAACACAGAGTCCATGAAGCGCTCAAACGTGGCTGGAGCGTTGCATAGGCCAAACGGCATTACATTGAATTCAAATAGACCTACTGGGGTTATGAAGGCCGTTTTCTCTTTGTCATTCGGGTGCATGGGTATTTGCCAATAACCAGATCTCAAATCCACGGATGAGAAGTACGATGCCGAATGTAAACAATCGATGACATCATCAATCCTGAGAAGCGGGTAGACATCCTTTTTAGTAACAGAGTTGAGCCGTCTGTAATCCACGCAGAATCGCCATGTACCATCCTTCTTTCGGACAAGAATCACAGGGGCAGCCCAAGGACTACACGACTCTTGAATAACCCTTTTCTTTAACATCTCTTCTACCTGTTGAGTAATGACCTTGCGCTCCGCAGATGAGACACGGTATGGTTTCTGCCGGATAGGGTGAGCGGATCCTGTGTCAATCCCATGGCGAGTACGCCACTCGGGTACACTTATTTGCTCTTCTTTCTGCGCAAAGTCAAATATAGTAGCGTGCTTCGCAAGGACTTCGACCAAAGCTTGAAGTTTTTCTGATGATAGCGACTTGTTTACCATACTCAGACAGTTGGCTTCTGTATGGTACGTTGCACAAATAGGATCTACTCTCTCGTCACTTAAAGATGATTGATTGATATGTGGGGTTTAACGTCCCAAAACCACCATATGATTATGAGAGACGCCGTAGTGGAGGGCTCCGGGAATTTCGACCACCTGGGGTTCTTTAACGTGCACCCAAATCTGAGCACACGGGCCTACAACATTTCCGCCTCCATCAGAAATGCAGCCGCCGCAGCCGGGATTCGAACCCGCGACCTGCGGGTCAGCAGCCGAGTACCTTAGCCACTAGGCCACCACGGCGGGGCTCGTCACTTAAAGATGCAATGAAACTGGTCGCATTTTGTTCGAAGCGGGCGAGTCGCATTCCGCCGGGTAGCATAACAGGTTTATTTGAATAGTTCGACACCCATAAGGCCGATCACATATCACTGATCGACAGAACACAATGTGGAATGAGCACATTTTTCTTGGCGCAATTAAGAGGAATGAGCTCCACAAGAACATCAAACTTTCCGGCATCCGAGGCAGAGGCGTCAACGCGTACGGTCTTCATCGAGTTGGGCGGCAAGACAACATCCTCAATCCTTCACAGCACCTAGGATCGTCAGTAAATGCCGATAGCATAATCTCGCCAGCACCGCAATCTACAGTAGCCCCGCACTCGCGTAGAAAATCGATGCACAAGATGATGTCATGGGTGGAGCTGGTCAGGACGGCGAATTCAGCCTCGAAGACCTTGTCACCCAAAGTGACACTAACAACACACACACCGATCGGGCACAATGTCTCCCCGCTCACTGCACGAAATGATGCACAACTGTCCCAGCGAAACATCACTTTATGTCCTAGCCGCAATTCGAAGTTAAGACTCATCACTGAAACAGCTGCTCCAGTATCTATAAAAGCCATCGTAGGAAGTCCATCAATAAGCACGGGGACCCTATTTTGAGTCATAAAAACGGGTGGAGGCATAGGCGGATGTAGTGACAAATGTTCGGCGACCTCACCTCCATTGGCCGCAACACCTAGTTTCCCGGAGGCGGGGAGGTGACGCGTCGACCAGGAGATGGGGAACGGAACCGGCGTGTTGTGGGGGGCGTCAAGCTTCGCACGGAGGAAGGCGAGTCGTTGCATAAATTCCGGTGGAAATTGCGTCCTACATGTGTATCACTGTGGGTCATTTGCTGGAAGCCGTCCCCAACGTACGCGTCCCGCATTGAACGCATACCACCGCGCCAGCGGTTTTGTCAAGAAGAAGGTGATGGTCCCTCGTAGTAGCGTTGCTGGGGGCGACGCCTTTGACCACAGAATCGAGCCACATGTCCACGGAAACCGCAGTTATAGCACACAGGGGCCACACGCACGTCGCCAAACCTTCTACGAGGCGCCATGTGTCCTTGATCGTCCCACGAAGACACCATTGTAGGTGGTTGGCGGGAGGCGTTCTGGAAACCACGGCGATGATGTAAGTTGTCGGTTGGGGGCGCTGGTGCTCTTGATTGGGGCACATCATATAGCGTGGCATCAACGGCAGCACACATTGCGTCGTATGGCGGGGAGGTGTTGATAGCAGGTGCTCTCGGCGGGTTGACAGCATCACGTCGTCCAAGTTCTTCGCGTACGATTTGCCTGATCATTGAGGCAAGATCACAGGGGGATGTTGGAGGGACGTCGACACTTGCAACGGTGGTGACGTTGGCAAGTCTACCAAATTTGGGAGTGATGCGCCTAGCCTTCAGTGTCTCAAACGTGCGGCAGTGTTGTATTACGTCCGCTACAGACGCCAAGGTGTCCTTGCGATGAGGAAATTGTAGACATCCTCAGCAACCCCTTTGAGAAGATGCCCTACCTTGTCATCTTTCATGCGTGGGTCTACAGACTTGCACAATTTCAGGATCTCTTCAATGTACGTTGTGCATGTTTCACCGGGGACTTGAGCACGCTGCATCAAAGTTTGCTCAGCGCGCTCCTTCTTCATCGATGGGTCCCCGAAGCAGCTCGCTATTTCTTTCTCAAACGCTTCCCAGGTCATTATTGTTTCTTCGTGGTTTTCAAACCACACCAACACCGTCCCTTGAAGAAACAATCCGACGTTGGACAACCGAGAGGCCGCATCCCAACAGTTGTATTTACTCACACGGTTGAAGTGTTTCAGCCATTTGTCGACGTCTTCTTCGACCCTCCCTGAGAAGCTTCCTGGTACCATGTGCCGGGGCCACGCAGCGCCAGATGAAGAGTGCGTGGTGTCGCCGTCAGCAATCGGATCCATAGAGAGCGGTGGTAGACCAGCCAGTCGGCGGCTTCGGCGTAGTTCTTGAGGTAGCGCTTCCGTGATCGTTGGCCTTGGATCGCTCCGCTGTACCCCGCACCTTCCACCAATCTTGTTATGGTGCGATGGATGCCTTTATTTACAGGAGATGATCAATGCGAGAGTCCAGGGATCTGGCCGATCACCCCTCGTGCCAACCTCGTTCTCCTCTTCTTCCACGCGCATCCTCAGTATCGTAGCAGTATGATAGGCTCAGAGGAATGCACATAGATGAATGTGGCTCCAGACGTCTGCGTAGTGATCACAAACGCATCAAGCTAAGGTTTGGAAGAACAACAAAAGTGGGACGGAGATAAGATTAGCAACTACAGGAAAATTTTGATTCAGAAAGGCAAATAGAAATCACCGATAAACAAATTGAGAAAGCCTGAGCATGACAAAACAGTGTGGACGTACACAAATCTAATTAGATTGTTTGAGCTAGAGCTTGCAAAGGCACGTGACAAGTTACCGCAGAAAAGTAGAGACAAACCCAAACGTTGAGGGGAAGAGGAAGGTAAGAGAGCCATAGACAAACGTCAGAAAGTGTTTAGGTTGCACAGACATGCTGAGCAGCAGGGTGAACAGATAATGTTGAAAGAAAATGGGATCTTTCTAAGCTGTAAAAAGGAAGCATTATTTCTAGACAATAAAAAGAATCAATGAAAAAGGGCTCAGTGGCTGGTAGAAGTACATAAAAAGGAGAGAAAGGCAGTTTCTGCTTTCTGGAATCACCGAAACTGCCTAAAAACTGAAACAAGCCAGGAGCAGAGGTTTATAGCTACAGCTCAATATGTTAGGCTAGAAGGGGACAAAGCTATTGAATATATAAGAACAAGGATGACCTAAAACTTCAACAAGTAAATGCCTTATTCACTTTGATACACAAAGATAGACCAAGTGGCGCAGTGGCTCCATTTTCACTACGAGAAAGAGAAAGATCTGAGAAGAGGGTTCCTAGTAGTAGGTCAACAGGCCCTCACGGCATCGCAATTGTGCTGATAAATGAATTAGGTCCCAAGTCTAAGGACACTTTGAGAGAGGCAGCTAGCAAAACAATAAGCGATCGTGCAATGCCTGATGCATGGAGACTTAGCCCAATAAGCATGATCTTTAAAAGAAACGGGGACAAAGCAGACATAAACAACTGTCGTCCTATAACAGTGAAGTCAGGGGTTTGCAGGCTGATGATACAGATTATAAACGAAAGACTTTAGGCATAGATATAGAATGAGGGGTGCTGGGGGAATTGCAAAATGGCTTTCGGAAGCAAACGAGGTTCGAAGACAATCTGTTCTCACTGACTCAGTGCATTCAAAAAGCAGAAAAGAAGCACAGACCCCTGTGAGTATCATTTTTGGATATCAAAGCAGCATACGATAGCGTGGTTCAAGAGGTCTTGTTGAGAATACTAGACACACTAGGTGTAGAGGTTGAAGTCACTAAGCTCTTGAAGAATATCCATAAAAGTAACAAGGTAGTTAGAAAACAGAAAAACAGGTATGTGCGCTCACAGAGAGAAAATGGGGGCTTAGGCAGGGGTGTCGCCTGTCACCCTTGTTATTCATATTGTACCTACAAGTACTAGAGGTCAAATTAAAGGCGAGTGGACTTGGCTTCAGCCTCTCTTTCGTCAAACAAAGAAAATTCATGGAACAGGGACTACCAGCATTGATGTAAGCAGATGATATAGTGCTAATGGCCGACAACAAGGAACATTTGCAGGGATTCATAGACACCTGCGGTATTGAGGGAGATAAGTTTTATTTGAGATTCAGTAAAAAAATCTGCAGTCACGATTTTTAAAGATAATGAAGGTAGTGAGCTTACGATACAGAACGTCGCACTAGCGATAACAGATGCATACAAAAATGTGGGTGTGTGGATAAGCAGTGGGACCGAGTTCCTGAGAGAACACGACATATGCGTAATGACTAAAGGAAACAGGAATGCAGTGGTGATAAATATAGGGCACTGTGGAATCACATTAGGTATGAAGTTGTGAGAGGAATTTGGAAGGTGTCATGGTTCCTGGTCTGAATTTCGGCAATGCGGTGTTGTGCGTAAGATGTGAGGTTCGAGCAAGATTAGAAATGAAGCTACGTGGAATAGGTAGCTCACGGGAATACACGAAATCATGGAGTACAATGTGATATGAGGTTGTCATCATTCGAGAGCAGGGAAGCTAACATCAAGATCAATTTTAAAAAGTGATTGAGAAAAATTGCGGAAGAGCGTTGGGCTAGGAAGGTTTTCATCTATTCGTACATGAGGAATGTCGATACAAAGTGGAGGAAGCGAACGAGAAAATTGACGAGTAAATACGATAAAAACAGCATAGGGCCAAACCAAAAATAACTCTCGGTTAAAAAGAAGGTGGAGAAAATGAAGACTGACGTGTAGAGAAGTGGCACGATTAAGAAGTTGGCACTAGAGATCTATCAAACTTCAAAGCAGGAAATTACCAAAGAAAGGATGTATGATAATTCTCGGGGTAGTTCTCTACTGTTTGAGGCCAGGGCGGGAGTATTGCGAACCAAGACTTATCGGCCAAATACGAAGGGGTAGACACGGTATACAGTGCGTGAAGAGAGGAGGAGGAAACTGCGGAACACTTAATATTGTTCTGTAAAGGGCTTCACCCTATAGTACAGGATGATGGCGCAAAGCTTTTCAAGGCACCAGGATTTAGGAACAAGGAGGCAAAATAGAATTTATGCGGATAGAAATAACTTGAAGGAGGTTATATAATTGTTGGCTACAATAAAGGCACGAGTGAAAATAAATTCTTCACTGCAAATCGCCAGTGCTTCTCTTCACCATTAAAAAAAAAGATAAATTTAGTTTTTGTTCACCAAGTATTACGGCTGGGTGGCGTTCGCCACCGCCTGATTTAAAGGATACAGCCATATCATTTTTTCCCTCCATACCCTATGTAGCAGAGTTACGCATACCTTTTCATTTCGCCATTCGTGCCATTATTCGGTGAGCGCTGTCACATGGTGCAAAGAGACGTCAATTGTTCTTTTTCGCACAGAGAAGCCCACTTTACGTGCTAGATGGCACGGAATCCACGCGTTCTCTGCCGGCTCTGACTTCAGTCTCGTCGTGGCTGTCATTAAGGGGTTTTAGGTTGTACCAACACGATTTGCGTTACCATGTTACCGGATAGTCTGCGCACGCACGGGTCTTTACAGAACGTAAAGCTTTACTTAATAAAAACAACATGCTGGTTCGGCTTTACGTTTGCGCCGCTATTTCGGGCATCCACGTTTGTTCACAGAAACTCATAATATCCGCATTGAGGAGACTCCAGTCATCGTGTCTCGATAAGTCGAAGTGCCAGCGCCAATAGCAATTACGTTGCTTAAGCCGGATAACCAAAACTAGAATGGCCAGAACTTCGAAGCCGCAAGCGTGCGAGTCCCCGACAGACTGGATACGTCGCACATCTAATGGAGTCAAAATGAACCAGGCGATGACACAATTCTTATTGTAGAAACATGGTGCATCATACATTTGGTGCAAAAACCACGCCGCTGCATTAATTCAAATGGGTTGCTTTGTTATTCATTCAGACTTAATTATTTTGTTTAGCACTCCAAAACCACTGCATCATTAAGACAGACACCGTAGTGGAGGTGTCTGTTCGACCACCTGGGGTTCCTTAACATGCACCTAAATCTAAGCACACAGGCTTCAAGCATTCTCGCTACTTATAGGTTGTATTCACGTGACGTCAGCTTGGCGGGTGTGGCAGCAAAAAGTGCGCCAGCAGTGCTGGTAACCTCTTGGCCACTTTTTTGAAGTCCCTCACACCGGTGGCCGGCGGCATAACGACATTCAGTCTGGTGTTTTCATCAGGGGCACACAAGTGTCTTTGGTGACGTTTCTCTTGTTTTATTTTATTTGGATTTAGAAGGTACGAGTTTTAACATTTGTGAAGCTGCCTCTGCCATGGGAAATGCGTTCTCGACTAGCTTGAGCGAGTATGCCGAGAAATTGGACGCGGATGCTAAACAGCGATACAATGACAAAGTGGCTCTCCACCGTGTGCGTTGACCCACTCATTCTGACGAGTGAGGCGGCCGCATTTGACACCAGACTTGTTTCAATGGTGGGACTCTGAGACACAAAGACTGCTTGGCACAGATACGACAAGTTTTGTGATGTACGAACAACTCAAAGCCTAGAAATCATTGCTTGCTTGACTAGTGGGTTTGTTCACAAACCTTCGCTAAAAAGTCATGGTGACTGCGTTACTGTGGGCGCAAAGGTTAGACACTCTGAAGTTATATTCAATAAGTAAGTGCTACAGTCTAGTTTACCCATGATTTAGATACCAGTGCGATTTTCTACGAATTTAGTTGAAGTGGCAGGCTTATTAGCTGTTATGAACTTGCACGTGAAAACACAGTTGCATGGGGCAGATCAGATTGTGGTAAAGTGCAAAAAGACTAAAATTTCGATGTGGTTGGCTCACCCACAACTTTGATAAATTGAATAAAAAGCATCAGGAGCGTTAAATTACTCACCAGACCAAAGTTACAAGCCACCTGCGCCTTGAGGCAAGTGTACTGAGACGGGTCAATTTAGCGAGAAAAAAAAAGCGTGTGCCTCTGATATATTGTCGCAGTGTACTGCGCATGTATTATTGTTGTTACGTTGAGTCCGACGATGTCCTACGTTGAGTACTCTACTGTGTTGTAATTTTCGCAGAATTTCCTGCCAGAGCAATGAAGCTGACTGAATTGACTGTGTTATTATAATTTCTTTATTTTCGTGTTGAGTTTGGCATCTGAAAAACTCAAAGCAGTCTTAATCTGAACTTGACTTAGTTTCCATTCGCAGGTGACCAAATTTCAAGCACTGACCCCACAGCCTTGTTAAAATGAGCCTGGCGAAGACGGCCTAATCACTGGCCACGACGCTTTGCTGCAACCTGCAGTATACGGCTACATGACCAGGAATAACATTCGGCAAGGAATAAAATTTAACCGGTTTTGCGTTTTCAGGCTCGTCACCTTTGCAATGGCTGCACAAAAATACGGCTCAATCTAATGTCATAACGGATGGCGGCGGCAGAAAACGGTGCAACTTTAGTATCACGCAGAGGCACACAAGTGTGTACATGGCAATATTCGAGGCGGCCGTAAGTAGCGCCTTCCCCGCATCGCTCGCAATCTGTGCGGATAGCCGAAGCGTAAGCAGCGGGAAAGCAGGGTTGGTCCGAGGGGAATATCATCTATAGGAATATACCGCCTCACCAAAAAAGTGAAGTTTCATTGCAAACGAGAAGCATCAGTCGGGTTCTTTGCTAATGATTACACAAACAGGCTTGGTTAATTTTAGAGCTGAATTGCTGCTTAGCAATATTGCACAAGTACTGCAAATAGATGACGTTGAGGTTGCCTACAGCAAACTTATTACTAAGATCTCTCGATTATATAAACGTCACTTCCGACAAAACAAGTTTAAGTTAGGTAGAAAAGTAGGAAAGCCAAGGATAAACCCTGATTTGTTAAAACAATATATTGCAAACACGTGCTTTATCACAAGTTCATCAAGACTAAAGATCCAAACGTATTGAAAGAGTACAAAATGGTAAGAAACAAACTAAATAGAGCACGAAAATCACAGAATAAATGTTATATTCAATTGAAGTTTCACAGCTGCTTGAATAAACCCGACATGAAGTGGCAAAAGCTAAATACTGTCTTAAATCGCCCTAAATTAACTCCATGTGCAGAAACGATACTTACTGACGGCTGCGAAATATTGGGAAATTATTTGGCAAATAATTTTAATGATTATTTTGTGAGCGACCATAACACTTTTTCATCTGATCATTATTCAATATTCATGCCACATGGGAATTCGTCTTACTTTTTTTCATTCATTTACAGAGTCTGAAGTAGTGCTTGTTGTTTGTTCCTTTAAAATTCGCTCAAGTTGTGATGTTGACGGCATGAAGGTTCGTTCCGTCAAGTATGGGCTTGACATTCCTGGTTCATATATCACCCATATTTTTATCTGTTTTTCGGATAGCGCTATCTTCTCCAAGAGGATGCATATCGCAGGAGTTTTCGCACTACTTAAGAAAGTGAACGTAAACGATATAAAAAATTACAGACCTATTTCATTATTACCTTTATCCGAAGGGCTGGAGAAGGTTACACATATATAAAGGTCTAAGTTTTTTGATAAGCATAATCTCATCCATACAGCCCAATTTGGATTTAGGAAACGCTTGTCCACTGAACTACCGCTACTGCCGCAAAGAGAATTCATTTTATCACAATTCAAAAGCAAAAATCTTGTGGTCAGCTTCCACTTTGATTTCACTAAAGCATTTGATTGCATCTATCATTCGATATTACTTAGAAAGCTTCAAAGTTACGGCATTCACGGGCACATTCTAAACTTTATGAAGCCTCACGTTGATCACCCTTAGCAATACGTACAAATTGTAGATTGTCGCTCAATTCTGAAACCTAGCAGTAGAGGCATTCCTGAAGGCAGTATTTTCGGCCCATTTCTTTCTATTGTTTACATAAATAACTTAGTATATATATACGGTGATACAAAATACGTCATGTATGCTGACAACGCCAATATTTTTTTCCTCACCTGAACTTGGTAACCTTCAGCGCAAGTTAACGCCGCTCTAAAAACTCTCCAAAAATGATCAGCAGCAAACAATCTTCAAATTAACACAAAAAAACAAACGCCGTGATTTTCAGGCAAAACTCAAAGTAGATAGGCTGCAGTACCATCAACCTTGTCTATTCTCGTAAAAAAATTAAGTAGTAAACAATATAAAAATACTGGGAGTCACCTATAGACAAAATATGCTTTGGGATCTACACGTGGAATCAGTTTTGCAAAGTTATCTCGTGTATTTGGTATTACGGCGCGTCACATGTATATATTATCCTTTAAAACAAAGCTTCTTGTCTACAACACACTTTTTAGTCTTCCTTATACTATTGTTGTTTGGTGTCGGGTACGACGGCACAAACTGATCTTGAAAGATTTCACATACTACAAAAAAGGTTTTACGATCACTTTTCAATGTGCCGTTTACCTCGCACACTTCAGAATTATTTTTCAAAGCTAATATATTTCCTGTCTTTAACCTTTATAATTATAAGTTAAGTCTAGCGTTTAAACGCGAAATAAAAGAGAACTTAAATTTCGTCCATGAGCTATTAATAATCTACCACAAAACACACGTTGATATAGCGCTCGTCACACAGAACAGTGGAAGATGATTACTGTGCGTACAAATTAGTCTGTGCAACGTATATATTACACAATACCAATCCTTTTCAACTCATGTCATAACCCGCAGGTCGCGGGTTCAAATCCCGGCTGCGGCGGCTGCATTTCTGATGGAGGCGGAAATGTTGTAGGCCCGTGTGCTCAGATTTGGGTGCACGTTAAAGAACCCCAGGTTTGCGAAATTTCCGGAGCCCTCCACTACGGCGTCTCTCATAATCATATAGTGGTTTTGGGACGTTAAACCCCACATATCAATCAATCAATCAACTCATGTCATAAATCAAACATTGAAATACCATTTACTTCTGTACGAACACTGCATGACCATTTCATCAATTTGGGATCGCATAGTGAAAAAGAGTGATGCCGATGTAACTGATGATGTATGAAATGACGATATTTTTTCGTTTCGGTGTCATCAGGTGTACTATCACTGCTGAATTGTAGAGATGGCTGCGGGCCTTCTGTCAAGTTGCTTGTGTCTCAAGCAACTTTCACCCGCCGTTTGTTCTATCGTTGATGGAAATAAAAAGTTATATTATTATTATTGTTTACCATTAAACTACTAGCGATCAAAGTACATTTGGTCATTTATTTAGGCGTTGGAACACGTGCACCGATAATAGCCCTCGTACATGTATGCCGAGTGGCTGCATGGGAAGAAATCGAATTCTAGAGGATGAGTGACCACGGAGCCGACGGTGGTGCCGGGCGGGAAGTTTCGGCACCTGCCGACACCGTCGCGGTCGCTGGCTGGCATAAACCGGGTGTGGTGTCGCTTCTGGACGACGATGAAAGTGATGGCCGGCTCGTACGACTCGTTGGGAGACAGCTCCTGGCAGGCCATCCGGATGGCGCTCACCTGTGGTTACGCACAGAAGGGCTGTTTATGGCTGACAGAAAGATCGAGAAATCAGGGTTTCTTCCCGGGCTAGATGGCTCAAAGGCCAAATTCAAGCCGATTACACTTCCGAGCAAGAAGCAGCCTAACTAACAGCCATATCGATTCCAAAGTTTAGGCCCTCGCATCATGCTGACGACAGCCACATTGATTACGAAACAAGGGATTAGGCCGAACAGGCGTGCAGGCAGCAGTCGTATTAAGAAAGCAAATGCAAGCGCGAGCTCCGTACAGGCCTAAGTATCATGCAGGCGGCAACCATGTCACGAGGTACTTAGTAAATATAATAGGCCGGCAGCAGCCATTTTCATTACAATGTGGAAAGTACCAACGATTATCTTTTCAGGCAGCCACAGCCGCGCCTGCTCACCTCCCGGTTGCGAATTACATGAACTGCCCCTCGCTCACTCCGCCCCGGTAGAAGATGATGCGCTCAGGCTTCTGTTTGGTGGCCCGGTGGAAGGCCTTGAGCAGGTCCTTCATCATGTCCTTTAGGTCCCTAATTATCTCAACGCGAGACGTTGCCGTCGAGTCCTCCATCTGGACCCGAACGAAAGCGTTGAACTTGGAAGGTATCGAGTCCAGGCTGCTGACGCAGGCGGCGATAAAGGGCGGTGCTTGTCCCCGGGCGCTAGGTAAGTGACGTCCACGCCAATAATGATGACGGGCTTCTCAAAGATGGGCGGCTTTTCCTTGTACAGGAGGCTGTTATTTGTCCCGCCCAGCTTGGTGTTGATCTTCTGACCCAGGTTGGTCAGAAGCGCCGGATTGCACTTCTTAACGACGTTGTTGTCCATGACGCACTGGGTGCGCAGGCCGATCTCGGTCTCGGCTACTTGCTTGATCTCGGCATAATTTGTGTTCTTGGCCAGGATGATGATGACCATCTAGATTTTGGAAACCTTGCCCTGCTCCTCGAGCAGCGCGGTGTAGATCGGCTTGCACTTCGTGTCGGCCGAGCTGATGCACCTCGGCTGCTCGATGCACCTGCCGTGCTCGTGGCCCTTGCGCAAAAGCAATTTGACAAAGTTGTCCAAACTGCACGGACTAGGATGTATGCCATGATTGGTGGGTGGCTTACGGCCCCCTAGCTTGTGGAAGATACATACTATAATTTTGGCTTCTAGGACAATTAGTGAATTAGTGGAAATTGCCACCTTTGTTTGATTTATCTCAATAGATTTTTCAGACCACAGCGGTTCAATTTCAACACAAAATTCACGAAAGAAAATGTTCAATGCTGGAGAGGAGTAGTACCATTTTTCAGAGAGTCCTGCAACACCTCTCTCAGGTCAACTGGGTACCCCAAATTTTGAGGGATTCGGTACCAGCCCCAAGTGGCGGTGTGTAACCGGCAGGGGCCGACAACATCGTATCCGCACTTTTTACGTGAAGAGTACCGAGCACATTTACCACATATAGCTGCCATTTTGTGCATTTGGGGAGCCCTTCGCCACCATGGCAGAGTCGCAGACCAGTGGGCTTTTCACATTCCATCCTCTAACAAACTTCCACTGTGGTACTGCCCAGCTCTGCTAGTAGATATTTCTATTTAACATGACATAACTTGACTTGCAGACCTCTGTGTGTTGCCGTCCTCACCAGAACTTACCTTGCATATGTGTGTTACGTAGTAGCGAAAATTTTCTTTGAAAAAATTGGAAACTTTGATGAGCCAATGTCATCAAGACGGGGAAGGCTAAGTGAAGTATGGGGCAAATGTGAACCGCCTCCGTATGTTTTCATTTGCCCGTGAGCTCCTAAAGAAAAGAAGCGAAACCTTCCTGTCTCGCTGAGCGAAGCGGCTCAAGTTGAGCAGCGTCCAGCGCGTCGGCGAGGCCACCCTGTATAAGTGTTTGCCACGCAGCTCCCAGGTGCCCTTGTGAGGCTTGGTCACCGCGTTGTTTTCAAACACCCTGCAGGGACGGTGGTTCGAGCACCCGCCCTTTCAGCTGAGTCGGCTCGGTGCTGATCTTGATGTTGAAATCGTGCAGGCATTGGTCGCCACTGCCGAGCAGGTTCCGGACGGACTAGCGGATCTCGTTGAAGCGCTTGGCCGGAGCCTGAGCGGTTCGCTTGATCATCTCCGAGGTTTGATTCTTGCCCAGTTTTATCCGGCAGTGCTGGCCTTCAACAATTTCGCACACCTCGAGGGGGAGGTAGATGGGGTGTGCGAGGCTGCCAACCTGAATGCAGGGCAGGTTCGGCTGAACCAGGCGGCCGTAGCGGTTCTGGAAGTAGTCGGCCACCGAGCAACGGGAGCCATCCTCTATGCCGAAGAACAACTTTTTGGCGGACTCTTTGGTGACCCGGACGACCTTGTACTTCCGAGGGTACGGCAGGTGGGTCACCTAATGAGTAGTAATTAAGTGTGAGAGACTCCAAAGGGGACCTACATTCTCGCAATGCTGGCCATTTCTGGTTATGGCTTTGAAAACAATCATGAGAAAATCACGCTTTCAAAGAATTAAAGCAGTCTCTGACAACGTCACGAATGCTGGTCAAATCGCTGGAATATAGGGGTGTCACGCTGCCATTACATATCTAGACTTTGCTTTACAGCAGTTTCTCCAGCATCTACCTACAATGGAAGCTTTGTCTTCCTTTTATTTAAGTCGCGTAACAATTGGTGCAGATTCTGCATACTACAATTGGAAGACGCACAGCTCGTAGGTACTGTTTCAACATATTTTAGAAGCATAATTGTCGGACATCCCGATTGCCCTGAGGCTTTGGATATCCGTCTATAACCATTAATCGATATCCATTTGTCATTATGCGTATGTTATTTACATATCTACTCAATCTCTACCTCGAAAGGAGGGAGACACTTGACGAAAAATAAGCGGGGTCAAAACCTTCTTGACCCCCCTCCAGCCCCATTGATACAGCGGTGTACTCGCCTTGATACGCAGACCCTTGAGTTCCTTGTTGAGCCAAACTTTCGGAAAATCCTGGAGGTCCCGGAAGTCAGCCGCGGTCATATCGTGACGCACGTCGCTCAAGATCTTGTACATGAACGATATCACCGGCAGCGGCTCGTAAAACGTGGTGGCTGACATGTCCACGTTCAGCATGGCCTTCCACTGGGCCGGTAGGACACTGGTGTAGTTGCCGAACCACACTTCGAGACCGCCCCCGAGAGAATGCGCCTGGTTCGGAAGCGGTGCCTTGAAGAAGGACCGGCCGATTGGAGTCAACCAGATTGAAGGGCCGTGAAGCAGGACAATGTCAATGGCTTTCATGACCTCTTGCGGGACGGTGTTGACCCGGTTCTCAAAAATGGCTTGCAGGGCGTTCAGGTATACAGTGGCCGCGTACTGGATCTTGATGACGAACTTCTGCGCCCTCTGGTCTTCTTCAAGGTCTACCACGAAGGTCCGCTCACGAAACTTTAGCTCTCGACGCGTGTAGAGGTTCTTTCGGCCATCGAATACCGGCACGCAGTTGCGGAAGTCTAGGTGGTACTTCTTCCTCAGCTGTTCAATGGCAAGCCGGTTGACCTTTGTACTTATGCAGCGGTACTTGTGTTTCTTGAGTATATTTGCCTCCTTGTTGTTCTCAGAGATCTCCACGTCATAGTAGTAGACGTTGCCCACCGGGAGCTCGACGGAAAAGTTGTTTGCCATAAGCTGGACCGGATAACTGAGCTTTCCTTGAGCGGGTCGACGCTATAAGTGGGATGGTAGAGTTCTTTGCACCTTTTGCTGTATTGTCAGATGACGGGAGCGACAGCAGTTTGTAGTGACCGGCACGCATACGTTTCTGATGCAAAAATGCACTCATTACACATGGTGGGCGAGAGGATTTTCTGGAGGGGGGTGTGAGTCAGTTCTCATCGCGGCTGCTGAAGGGGGAGGTTCAGTGAGGGCAAGTGTTTGAGGTGGGACAGGTTTCCCTTTTGCACAGACCCCCACCCTCCTACCGACGCACATGGCACTACATTAGAGACGGCATGGGCGTAACGCTACTTGCTTGCCCGGCGCTATCCCTTCCTACTTAGCTTCCAACCTGCAACATTTTGCTTCCGGCACGATCAAGAAGCCTAATGTCCGTTGATCGTGCAGCCTGTGTATGCCGCCATTTTCTTCGTAACTTGGAAGATCTAGAAAGCTACGTACGTCTAACTACATTAGCTATGCATCTTTCAGCGAACGCGACGCATCTTTTTCCTCCGGTTGGCACCTTCGTCGTTATTTAACGGGGCACTCGTAAACCAGGTGCCAACAAAGCATTAGCAAGAACATAGCTGCCGAAAACGAGCGTTAGCCAATGGCTTCGTCGATAACTATTTCACAGATTTCTGTAGTTATAACTGAACAGGGAAAAATCTAGGAACCTTAGTCGGGATAAACTAAGAGAAAGCAATTTTAGCTTGAAACAAATGTCGGTAATGCATTTGAGGAATTCTAAACGTTTTTGTAGTGATCGATTTGCCAGGCTACGAACTTTTTTGAAGGGGTCCTGCAACACTTTTCTAAAAAGCCATTAAATCAGCACTTGAAAGGAATTCCCTGCCGCAAAAATTTTGGAGAATTACAACAGTACGAGCGTTGATTTGTCGCACGCTGCGATCGTATTCTCTCATCTCTCGTCCTGATGAAAGTTCGGGAAGCTACAGTGTGTTTCGTTAGTTCCGTGCAGCAGAGCTAACGCTAGGTGATCGTCGAGTGCAGATTCTTGTGAATAATGATATTTCCACCCACACGTAGTGGGTCGACTGCCAGAGCGGCTCTACCATCTAGAGGAAAGAAAGAAGATTTGCGTGCCTCTTCTCGGCTCGAGAGTCAGCCACGACTGACGCATCGTCCTAAAGCTAGCTACCCGGTCGTTCAATAAATCCCCCAGTACTTGTGACTATTCGGGACAAACTGGTGGAAGGTGCTGGGTAGTCCCACGGATGCTGCAGACCCCCCAGGAAGCCGTAATACGAGTCCAGTGCCAGTCAATACTCCTGTGCATTGGACCAGCCGCCGAATCAGGGGATTGCCTCCGGAAGTCAACGATACGGCTTCCACCACGTCAACAAACATGACCAGCACTTCGGCACAAACCTTGCCAACCGGCACGGGAAGCACGTCGTCGAACCGCTATACGTTGGAAAGCCCACGGGCACCGACGACGTTCCATGGTACGGAGCGCGAAGACGTTGAGGACTGGTTGGCAGACTTCGAGCGCGTAGCCAACTTGAATCAGTGGGACGACGCAGCGAAACTGTGTCGTGTCTACTTCTATCTCGAAGACGGGGCTCGCACGTGGTATCAAAATCGAGAGGAGCAGCTGACGACGTGGCCCGAATTCTCTCGTAGACTAATGCCAGCGCTGACAGCCAAGAAAGAGCTGAACAAGCTATTCTTGCCCGCGTGCAGTCGCCAAACGAAACTGTGACCGCGTACGTCGGAGACATGACTTGTCTCTTCCGACGGGCAGATTCAAAAATGACGGAGGACAAGAAGTTGCGTCACTTGATGCGCGGTGTCAAGGACCAGCTTTTCACCGGCCTCGTCCGAAGCCCTCCGAAGACGGTCGCGGAGTTCTTGTCTGAAGCCGTGACAATGGATGATGATGATGATGTTTGATGTTTTATGGCGCAAGGGCCATTTCACGGCCAAAGAGCGCCAGTTCATCTTACTAAAAAAGTGGACAATGATTGTGATAAGCGGCTGTATAAGGGCCATAAAATTCCTCGCGGTAAGGCGGGTAAAACATACAAGTAATAAAATCATGACCATGCCGTGAAATGTGTGTGTGGTGTGAATAGATGACAAAAGTTGGTGATAATAAAAGACGATAGTGGATATGTATGGCATTAGCACAAGTGCCTCACTCGTTCATACCCTTGCGTCCAAGGGCCGTGAGGCAAGTGCTTTCTTGTGTAACCACCGCAGCAAAAACCTCTCTAGAGAGGTCATGCTACGGGATGTCTGGGTATATGATATGTAAACTATGAATTTCTTTAAAAAACGCTAACAATGATTTGTGACTAAAAAGCGGTTCCCTACCGACGAACATTGCAGGGTGTAAAGGTATATGTTGTCGGTAGGGTAATGGAAAGTGTTGTTTTCTTACAGTGTCCAATTGTTTGCACTCAATTAAAATGTGAAGGACTGTCGATGCTTCACCACATCTGTCACACAATGGTGGATTGCCACCTGACAAAAGGTGTGTGTGTGTCGTGTATGTGTGTCCTATCCTGAGTCTCGTTAGTATTACCTCTGTAAGACGCGATTTCGATACGGGCAGCCAATGACCAAGGTGTGGCTTAATAACGTGTAGTTTCTTTTGTGTGTGTGTATCCCACTTGCTCTGCCAGTAGTCCCTGAGGTTTCGTTTGAGAGATGGCTTAAGATCAAGGACCGGGATTGATATGGATGTAATGGCGGTGCTCTCATGGACGGATGCAGCGAGCTGATCCGCCCTCACGTTGCCTTGGATCTCACGGTGCCCTGGCACCCAGCACACTACAACATGTTGTTTGAGTGTGTAGAGTGTGCAAAAAATGGAGTAAAGTGAGACAAGGACCGGGTGTGTGTGAAACAAAATCACTAAATTTGTTTACATTACATGGGGTTATTGTAGAATGAAAGGGGCTGTTTACACTCCTTCATTGTTCTCGTATTTTTTTGTGTGGCAATCGAAAAACGTGTCAGATGAAGTTTCTAACCTTGCAGCGCTTTCTCTGGGAAAAGCATGAAAATTTTTTAAGCAGGATTTTTCCGTCTGCGTTATGTCTCCTTCAATCAGTGAGAAGAATGCACGCAGCCCTGGTCGGTGCCGGTGAAAGTCAAAAACTGAAACCACGTGCGGGTATTGCAGGATCATCAAGTTTTGTTACTAATAAAACAAACACCTCAGTGGTCGTTTTAGGCATGCAGACACTTCTTTGTGGTCCTCATAAGCGGCGGCGGACGCCATAGTAGCGTTTCTCCGCGGTATGCAGGCAGGCAAGTGCCACCAGGCGCCTAATCAAACACGTGAAAAAAAGCGAAATTTTGTTTGTTAGGCAAAATGTGTCACCTGCGAGGATTTATTGTTGAACCTATAGATTGTCAAGATAGACCACATTCGCTGTTTAGAGACGCTAGCGGTCACTTTTTACTGACGTTAAACATCAAGTTAATATTATAAATATTTTTTTCTGACACAAAATCATGCTCGTTGCTGCCGATAAGATGAACGATCGCTCAATTTGCGACACAATCAGAAAAAAATTTCCGAACAGTAGACAGTCCATTTAAGAGTGAACTTGAAAGCTTTTGCTAGGTGCATATGGAATGACTGAACGCGCGTACAATGCTGTAGGCCCGTGTGGTCAGATTCGAGTGCACGTTAAGGGCCACCAGGCGATCAAAATTTTCGGAGCCCTTCACACTGGCGTCTCTCATAATCATGTAGTTGTTTTGGGATGTTAAACACCTCATAAGAAATCAAATCATTCGAATCCGGGTACAAGGAGCGACCGAACAATACTCAATCACCAACTTGAGTCCATTGGTAGTGCCTACCAACAGGTTAACCACGAGTCGATAAAAGCAAATGAGAGAAAAAAAAGCGATGTTACATACTTTGTGTTGGATTTTAGAGCGTTAAAAATGTAGCAACTACAGCGAAGGCTCATCCGAGCATGTATCACCTCGTGGATGTCTTTACATAAGCACCCATGATAGTGTTTATCCACATCCTGTCTGACGAGTGTGCGAGACTTGATATATATCACGTGAACAATATGTTATTTATCACGTGCCTTCTTCCTTGCTCGGTAATCCCGCCACCATGTTCGTTCGGGTGACCAAACCATTTAGAAATTGGCGTCCTCAGTGAAAATACGAGCTTTTTCTGTGCCTTTTAGGAAATGATGTATAGGTGTGCAATCTATACAATTCGCAGGCAGAAAGCCCGATCTACAATCGCCATTCCGGTCGCAAGGGCCACATTCGTCAGGCTATCACTGCAAGTGAAATCGAATTATGGAACATGTAGCCGATATGCGAGAAGATAAGCGTAGAAACTTTAAGATATATCAAAACTGGGCTTTACTTTTCTTAATCGTTGTCAGACTGTTTCATTGTATACCCTCTGTAAAAGTTGGCGCGATCATATCTTTTCATTTGCTCAAGAGAGAGAAAAGACTTTACTCACAAAATCCTGCGTGGGGTAGGTGCCAGCATTGCACGGCGCGGTCTACCCTTCTAATGTTCTAGTCTATGCAGTCCTAGAAACACTGGGCCAAGAACTCGAGGGTTGAGCCTGACTAGATTGAAGATACTTGGGTTCCCGCGCCCTGCGCTTGCGGGTCAGGAGTTCCCGTTCTCCTCTACCTGGCCAGGGTCCCCTCGAGCCGCTGGATCGCCCATTTTTGAGATAGGCAGTCCACACAGCGGATCCACCGCTCTATCTGCGCTGGCAGTTCTTGGCGGGCGGTGCCGTCGTCAGCACCAGTTACTCCGCCATGAGATTCCCCAGCCCTGCCGCACACATCACCGTCGGCACCGTCGCACAAACCGCCGGCCGGTACCGCTGCACTGCCACACCTCACTATGTGTCCTAGTGTCGCCAGCTCTTGTTCGCATATACTGCACACTTCATATATGCATGCTGGGAAAACTTTCGCCACTCTGTCGTACGCCATTTAAAAGTTAAAACCTGCAAAAGTAGTAAACAAATTTCTTGGGTTGATTTGGAATTCCATCGCCAAATTATTAATTCATCACTGAAGTCACAAAAAACAGCAGCGCAGGTAAGCGTGGCACTATGCGTGTATTGATAGTTGATTTATTGTGCTTGGAAACTTTTCTATGCAAAACCGATGACGGGTCTCTTCTTTCCACTCATCAAGCGACAGTATATACGATTTTGAAATAAATTTAGGTGGTCAATGACAGGCCATACGTCATTCGATCTTACGTGAAAACACGCAGTTGTTATATCCCACACCTAGTGTTATGAAATATGCCGTAGCCAAGTACTGCGGATAACTAACAAAAGTGAAGGCTGGACTAGTTGATGTGCAGTCAAACTGGCAAGATTTTTTAGCGTGCGAATATTGGGAAAAAGGAGAGAGTAGACAGCGCTTTGTTTGTTGCCTACAGGCACTGGCACATACCAACTCTGGGGGATTGGCCATACAAGCTTGTAGTTTGTTTGTTTGTTTGTCCCTTTTTTATCCTGGCGCAACCCACCATGGGGGATCGGCCATAAAACGATCGGCGTCAGGCTATTTAAAAGGAAGTGTTTATAATTTCAAATGTTATTTTTTAATGAATACGCTTGATGTGATATTTTTTAAAAAATGTATTTAGCAATCTATTCTTCTCGTCTCCTGAAGGAAATCGCAAACGGCTTCGCAAACACTCCTGTGGCTAAAACCCAGCACGGTAGCCCCAAAGGAAAGAAGAACCGGAAGGGATAAATTTATTCTCAACCTTTGAAGCGGTTCGTCCAGAAGTAATTTTCTTTGATTGATGAATAATCTGCACGTTAGAAAGAAATGATCAAGAGATTCACACTCATTGCAATAGAGACATAAAGGTGACTGTACCAGAGCAGACCTGTGTAGGTAAAAATTCAGTGGAGGGACTCGACATAATATATTGGTACCTGCAATCTCGGTCCTTCTGGAGGAACACCATCGATTCTTCTAACAATAATTTGGGAGAGGGAACTCATAAACTGACAACGCAGACTTGGCGAAGTTGTCCGATACGGCATATGTTTCAAAACGCTCCGCAGTTACAAAACGCCAACGTCGGCAAAATAGACATTATCGGACCATTACATGATAAAAGTGCGAGTGCGCCCGCTTGTTCATTTAGAGGAATACCTTTGTGTCCAGGTACCCATACCAAGCGAATAGGACGCATATGTCTTGGAAGGAGGGAATGAATTATTTCTAAAGAATTTGAAATTTTGATGCAGTTAAAGATGAATAGACATATATGCTGTCTGTCAGAATGACGGCTTCTGTTAGTGATAGGGGTAATTTCCGTAGGGCTAACATAATGGCAAGTAATTTCGCATGATAAATAGGAGTAAATTCGGGTAATCGAAGTAAAAAAGACCAATCTAGTTATAATAATGCCATTCCCATCCCGGTCTTTTCTTCACAAGCTGAACCATGAGTTGCTATCACTGCAGCCGTTTCTAATCCAAGTAAATGGTCCTCCAAAATGCAATTTAAGTATCTACTGGGTAAATGTTTGCAAGTCTTTAGAAAAATGTCATCACATTCTGTTCAAGTTGTTTGTACAGTTGTGCTTATGATTAGTATCCCACGGAGCTACACTTGTAATGTTTTCGATTGTGTCTGTGCGAAAATGACTTGGGGACACCGTAATCTTGGCCACTGATGGCTGAAAAATTCCATCGGATATTCAAGAAAAATATATTGCGATCACCTCAATGGCGATGCATAGATCTATAGAATTATACACAAAGTTAGGATGTTAAACCAAGTACCAAGAGAAGGGAGGCGGGCTTCTTTGTACAAAATAGTATTTGATACAAATTTGGGAAGTCCAAGACATAATCAGAACGATTCGCGTTCTAAAAGAACCCCACAGACAGACAGACAGACAGACAGACAGACAGAGAGACAGACAGACAGACACACACACAGACAGACAGACAGACAGACAGACAGACAGACAGACAGACGCTTCGCCCCGCTCATCATCATTCACTCCTGGGATATGCTGTAAATGTTGTTTGCGGGTGGCCATTGCCATCACTCTCCTCGACTAGAAGCGTGTCAACGTAGTCAGCGGTTTCCGGACAGCCGCCAGCCGTGCTTTTGTCGTCGGTGCAACCACCTAGGAAGCACACCGTTTTCCCAGTGAAAAAAGCGTTTGTAATCACATTTTTTGTGGTTCGATGGGCAATTTTAAAGAAGGATTCCGCAACCTCATCGAGCTGCCTCACTGCATGGCACAGAGGTGTCACGTTCCGCGCCCAAGGAGGTCTTTCCCTGCAGCCCATGAGGTTGGCCAATAGAAATCAACCCACCACATTCAATGAGATCAAAGTATATACCTTAGCAGGAAGTTCTCCTTCCCTCCTCGCAGAAAACTGCACCGAACCCGGGCGATGACGCTTAGATTCCTACAGACATATTCATATCACAATTTAGCCTCATTGATTGAATTTACCCAAGTAATTCACCCAGTGGGTTGTGCCCTTGTTGTTTGGAAGTAGTGAACACTAGAGCACATGCTCTGCTGATGCCAATGGTTACTGGGCAGTGATCAAGCCAACTCGGCCAAATGATGCTCCGGCTTCAGAAACTCCAGCAAGAAGGATCAGCTTTGCGCCGTCCAGAGAGCACACGAAACGCTGCAGTGGTTACGTTTAGCCTGACCGTGCTAACGTGGAAGACGCCCGTTGCGCACTAGTCACGTCTTTCAGGATGATATATAAATTTCATAGATCTGCCCAGAGCGAGAGGACTGAATTCACGTGACAAATGTGTCACTCATTTGCTCTCTCCCTCCTTTCCACCCTCCCTAACTCACTCACTCATCCACTCACTCACTCACTCAGACAGACAGACGGGCAGACAGACAGACAGACAGACACCCCTCTTTAATTGCTGCACTATATAGTCTACTATACTATGCTCTGACGCACAGCAAGCAAGCGTATATAAGCGCGGCACATATCTCATTTAACGATGCCCTATGGCAACGTACGCTTGTGCCACGCAATATTAGTGCGTTAATTCATCTGTTGTGAAGCCTGTTAACAAAGCCTGTTAACAGGTGCGTGAAGTAGGAGTGCTATTTTCATTGCACTTGAAAGCAGACGAAGTTCTTTTTGTTGTTTCCAAGCAAACGCGTGGCTGTTGGATAGAAAACCTACTTGCCATGCTAGACGCATTTCTTAGATCTTCACTCGGACGCGAAAATATGTTATTTATTTGACATGTCGATTTTTCGGTCACGAACAGGATGATTTTTCACTCACAATCAAAGAGGCCGAAGCCAACGCCGAGATTTCTCCTAAACATGGTTTTTAACGGTATCATGCTAAAATAAACAAGCACCCAATAAGCTAATTGCCTGTGCTACTGCAGGATTCCTTCCATCACCGCAATTTTTCTCTGCCTGAAAATCCCAACGCTTCGCCGCCGTCTGGCTCCCGCTGGTCAGTCCTTCGCCTCAAAAAGTAGGAGCCACCTATTTAGAGGGGAGCGAAGAAACTGTTGCAGCCACTGTATTGAGAATACCTTCAATTCTTTCGATTTCGTAAAAACTAATAGAGCGATTTTGACAATTTCTACGTATTTATTAATAGAACACTAGCGCGGAAAGAATTACCTCTAGGAGAAATGTTTCTGATGGATGGTCTTATTGGTCGCGCCGAAGATGCAGTAACCGACAGGCAATTTTTTTAATAAGCAAAGCGAAGCCAGCAAAAATAACACTTAGCCTTTGGCGCCATTGTGATGAGATATGAGAACTGCCAAATTTCACATTTTGTCACTCTCGTTCAGTGGTAACCTAAAAAAATACCTTGATTCTTGACGACACTTTTTTTATTTTGAGCTTTTTAAAAAAATCCGGGTGTCCTGAAAATCTCAAAAAAAAGTGGAGTCCTCGGCTTTTCGGGAATTGCATGCGGAACCATGCGGGGCTCTCTCGTTAACATGCACATGCACTCTATCCTAAGCACAGCGACAGTTGATGTTAAGCCTGCTTGTATAAGTCCCCAAAACGTTCCATCAAGTCTTCCATCATCCATTCGTCCAGAGATGGAACCTCCGAAGGGAGCTCCTGTCGGCCAGCAGAGGACTGCTCCCCTCTGTGTCCTTCACCTTCGGGACTTAGCAGTTTTGGTACTTTGCCACCAGGCTCGCTGTCGTCGCTCTCTGAATCGCTGGTGATCACTTGCTCTCTACCTCGGCGCCTAGATGGGGGGCGGTGCTGATGGTCTTGGTGGGCCGGATGTTCTGAATTTGAGCTACTGGCGGTCAACGCCCGCAATTGCAGGCGATCTTTGATTGATGTGGCATTGCCCTGTTCTTCGATTCTCGGCTTCTTTGCGCCAGTGATCTCGGTGCTGATGCACGGGCCCATAGTCGCAAAGCTTTGTTCGGGGTGGACATGACCCTGCAGAAACTGGTGGTCTTGGGTACTTTCTTGCATTACAGTAACAAAAGCCGGATGGCCACCCACAGCTTTCGGGCTTGTAGGGCGCTCAGAATGCAAAACTTGGGAGTTGTTTCTAGTTTCAGACACCAAGTTGTCTCGCCTGTTCTCCGTATTTGTTTGTTCAAGCATAACTTCATCTTCAGTGTTACGTCGCTCCACATGTTCGAAGTCACCCTGAATGTTAGGCGGAAAATGCGTTTCTGCCATAAAGGCTGTCGGTGTTTTTTGTTGTTCTGAGCTAGAACATATCTGTGCTCCAGTGCTCGTCAGGTTGTAATTAGTGAGTGCAAGTCCCTGATGCATTGGCTCAGGTCGGTCATGCATACTGCTGTGCCAGCCGTTTCCAGCAGTATCATTTGAGGCTGCTATGACCACGCTTGTTTGATGGGCAGTCGGACGCACTGCGGCTTCATCCCGTTTGCTTCCTCTTTCCGCATTGATGCCGCATACACGTTTTCTTTGAATTGCGACTGAAGTTTGTCGTCCACGTGGTTGTCGCTGGTCACAGTCATAGTTGCCCTTACTCGAGTGCGGCTGTGTGTTGCGGGGATCTGGTGATTCACGTCGCGAGAGATCCTTGCGTTGTTGCCTCATGTAGTTCAGCTTGTCGCGGAGATCTTGCCACTCGCAAAAATCATCTCCGCCTCCCCTCACTGCGCGACGAAACCCGGGTTGTATGGAAGTATTGAAGTCCTCAAATCCCGGACGCAACCCGCAATGTCGTCTGCGCTGTCCGTAAGCCATGAGAAATGACCTGGTTTTTTTTTTTCCGAGGTCGATGTCCTCGAGACGATTAGTTGAGCTGGGCACACGGAAGAAAGACGCTCACTTAAGTACGTGCAATGAATATATATATATATATATATATATATATATATATATATATATATATAGAGAGAGAGAGAGAGAGAGAGAGAGAGAGAGAGGTAATTATTGCAGATGCAAAACAGCATTATGAATGTATATATATATACATTGATCGAACGCGTAATTCGAAGGTCGTAGGTTCGATTCCTGCTCACAGTTGGTAATTTTTTCATCCACTTTTCTTTCTTCTTATTTACATTCCATTGGTTTTAATAACTTCCCCTGTACATTCCTTGGCATTACTGTCTGTTATATCTCATTAATATTGTGTTAAAACACGGAAAAACGAGCCCTTAGGTATACACTTCTTTCCCTTATTTATATATATATACATATATATATATATATATATAAAGAGAGAGAGAGAGAGAGAGGTAATTATTGCAGATGCAAAACAGCATTATGAATGTGGCAGCTTGGGCTTGTTGGTATGACATGATAGTTATAGCGCGATAACAGATGGACGAAAAAGACACCAGAAAGACACGAGAGCTATGTCCTTCACTCGTGTCTTTCATGTTCTTTTCTTTCTGTCATCATTCTGTTCTCGCGCTATAACTATCGCCAAGTAATATGATATTTACATAAGCCAAATTATGCCCTTAGCATAAGATGAATATGTTGAGGCAAAATATTTCTGGTAGCTGCGAATAGAATAATACTATGTAAAAACTTCTGCATATAATGACAGCTTGTAATACGCGTTTGTTGAGGCACTCTGAGCTCGCCTGTGCCACTTCATAAAAATTGAGTTACAAGGTGCTGTTTTGCCGCGACTGCGCTTCTTGAATGCGACGAACGTCGGCGATATTAAGCGTATCTATCTATCTATCTATCTATCTATCTATCTATCTATCTATCTATCTATCTATCTATCTATCTATCTATCTATCTATCTATCTATCTATCTATCTATCTATCTATCTATCTATCTGTCTGTCTGTCTGTCTGTCTGTCTGTCTGTCTGTCTGTCTGTCTGTCTGTCTGTCTGTCTGTCTGTCTGTCTGTCTGTCTGTCTGTCTGTCTGTCTGTCTGTCTGTCTGTCTGTCTGTCTGTCTGTCTGTCTGTCTGTCTGTGCATCTATCTCGCCGCCAACGACTTCGAGTTCTCTTGGCTGTTTGCATAGTGGTATGGACACCAATTTGGTATGACATAAAACAACTGCAAGACAAGCATAAGTTGCTATACGTGAAAATTATGGCATGAATGTAATATATGTCATGACCTATATTTGACGGCCTTGCTGCTCTTGCGGTGGTTTCGTGAACATTACACATTGTAAAACTGATATCGTTTGACATCACTGCACGGCGAACATGAGTGACAAATCCTAACGTGGAAATCATGGCATAAATATCGTGTAAGTCATGACTACACGGCATGTTAATGGTGACCTTGTGGTCGTTTTGCTAGCTCTACCTGTACCAAATTCGGTGTTAGGTGACGTTAATGGGTGGCGAAGAGCTATGACTGATGCAAACATTATAATCAAGACATGAGTGGCATGTAACAACATGACAACATACCAAGCTCATGTTACCCTCGCAGCTGTTTCGTTAGTTTCACATATACCAAATTTGGTATTACGTGACGTGAAAACACAACCAAAGTAAATGACACGTCTGAAAATGATAATCTCGGCATGCGTGTCATTAATGCATGGTTACATGCTGTGCTCAATGTACGCTCACGGTAGTTTCGCAAGCTCCGCATATACCAAATTTGGTATCGCATGACTTGAATAGAAAAAGAAAGTATAAATGACACGTCGAATCATATATTCTAGACTTGGAAGTCATGTACGGCATAGTTAACGTCCACCTCGAAAGTGACATATCTACCTTGCTGATTCATGCTTCGCATGTGATCGATTGCCACTGTACGTCGGATCAGCATAATTTTACAGCAAAAGCTGTTATGAGATCGCAACTGAGCTCACGTGCCGTGCCTTAGTGGTCCGCCGCCGCTGCCGAGGCACGTAACCACATCGCGTGAAATTTGAACAAAAACTAGTACCAATGCCTCAGTGGGACTCGAACCCGGATATTCGGGGTGCCAACACAGTATTCTGCTATTGAACCACGCTGTGCTTGGTACTTGTTGGCAAACTTGCCTGAGGCAGGCTTGATGTCGGGAACTCAATCGCGTTTACACGGCCTCTAAAAGCATTTTAAAACTGCGAAAGAACAAGCAGTCATCGCACAATGCGAATACGTAACGAGTGGGTCGTCCAATGCTCCAACACAGTTAAAAAACATTTTTTTTTCACATATTACCTAAGGCGCATACCCACTTCTGGAATGATTCGGCATCGTCTTCAGCAACTGGATGAACAATTGGCTCGAAATTCCTCACAAAAGTTGAGCGGATATCACGCTTCTCAGAAGAATGACGAAAAATAGCACAGCGAATGCCGGCTCTACTACCCTGAATGAATGCCATAGTGGCCATCAATTAGGTGTACTTGCAGCAGTTACCCAATTAGTGTTTATAAAAGGCTCTGAAAGGCCGCTGTTATAGCTTTCGCTGTGGCTGGTTTGTGCAAACCTGTGCTGGCCGGGCGTTTTTTTTTTTTTTTGATCGCTACATTGAGTTATTTAGAGTACGTGAGCGTCGCCAAAGCGTCGCAACATGCCATATAACTGCAACTGCAACTATTTGTCACGAAATAGTTTTGATTATTATTAAGATATATATACACGTTAAAAGACTGCGCGCATATATTGGTTGATGCACTCAGCTGATGAATGCAAAGTCTCTGTAGTTCGATACCCGCGACCACCAAAAGGCATTTCAATAAACAATTTTGAAGGATCCTTCAAACTTTCTATCAATGTGAAGATAATATGCCTAGTTGCACCTATGGTTGACCCGCTGTTGAACATCATGTTGAACTTTCTGCTATAGCGGCAGCGGCCTCATTTCATTTCGGCATTCTCAGAACGCCTGCACTGCATTAGGGCGACAATGTTTCCCTCGTCAAGTTGGAACTTCATCTATGTACTCTCTTCCACCCAACGGCGAGGACGACGAGCGGCACTTCCAGTTGCTCGAGCTGATTCCACCGCACAACGCTTCAGATATCTAAGGCGTTCACCTTTATATGTTTTGCGGCATGTTAAACTCCTGTTGAGGCGAAGAGAGCCATCACAGTCAGAGACCCGACTACTCTTGCAAGACATTTTGAACAGTAGTTGTGACGAATGCGTAATAAATTACCTTTATAGGCTCGGGCGATTTACTCCACCACCCCTGATGTTCTGAGCACACCACTTCATGTCACCCTTTGTCCTGAAGTGGCACCTTGAAAAATAGATAAGACGGGATGAGATTTGTGTGTTCCGCTAACATATCTTCTCTATAGAGTTCCTCGTAGCGTACATAAAAGTGTCGGACAAACGCAGGCCCACATCAATACAGACACACGAGGATATTTAGAAGTTAGGGGCCTGTGTACCAACTCGTGCTTACATTTGTTCTTTCTTTTTGCGCTAAAAGGGAACTGATTGAAACTGAATTCAAAGAGATTTGACTTAAGTAGTGTTAGCTACTCTATTTCCGGCTAAATTAGGCCAGAAGCGCTTTTTATGAATCACACAAAATAAATAAAGCTCCACCTTTAGCGGCACACAGTAGTAGTGGATACAACAAAGCCATATTATATCTATATAGAGAGTCGCTACATGAAATATTGTGTAACCTTGGTCTTCTGAAGTCAAGGGGCGCAAGCAGGGCTCGGTGTTTTGCAAAAATTTAAAGAGAAGCTCTGTGTACGTAAAGAATTAGGAATGCACATTCAGAGCACTGAGAAACGCCATTGGACCACCGTAGTCTCCTTCCTCTTCCCTCTGCGTTTTCTATGCTTGAAATCTCTATTTTGCAATGAATCAATGACAAATCGCCAAATTTGTAAACGTTTAAAAATTGTTCTCTGTGCTTTTATAGGAAAAGCAACTCCAAATACCTCTTGCTCGCAGTGGCACACTTTATTAAGCGCTAGTTATTTAAAGTGCTCCGGTGTCTAAAGGTCATGATGTTGTTCTTCCCTTGGACACTTAGATTCCATGGTTACGACACACTAATCATGACTTCCTAATACAAAGTTTGAAAATATATAGTCCAAAAGGAGGCTGTCGCTCTGTGAGAGATTTCTTAATAAAAACTCAGCTGTCTAAAAAATACTAAGAACCACAGTTCAAGTGGAAGAAACGATAAAATATATTATTGTATCTTATTTATTGTACGATGAAGGATTTAGAGCAGTATAACATGACCGCATGGTAGCTGCTTAAAGCAAAGAGGATTCCGTTATATGGATAATTCTTAATCTGCAAAAATACTCATTTGTTTCCTGTAAGCATTCCTTATACGAGTTTGTTTAACTTAGTGCATGCTAACATCGCTGACGTCGCAAAGACTTCAAAGGTGTGTCGTACTCCTAGACATGGGATGGGTTGTTTATCATGGAAGAAGAGGGGAAGGGTTTTGATGCCCCCTCCCATTTTTTTGTTCGCGTTCGAAAGAGCTTTGCAAATAATCATGCACAATTCAGGCCCGAGGTGCTCACAACAGAAAGCCTTTGGTCCCGTGCTTTTCGGGAGCAAGGGAGGGAAGTAAACGGTTTTTGTAACTCAAGACCCTAGGTTGCCATTACAGCCCAAAATCTGCGTCGTCATAAACCTCCAGCTCAACAGAACGGGGCCGACTAAGTAAATATACGGCTTTGATTTTGAGCCCCTCCTTTCACTGGTGATAAGGAACGCGCGTCCGTTTCAACCTCCTGCACGCAATCTTACGATCAAACTTGAAATATACTCTATAGGCTCGATAAAACAGCCACGCGTACTGGTACACACATTAAAAGCACGAACAAGGGCGCGTGAATAAAGCGCACATCGAGAGGATGAGAGTCACTTTAGCGACCTAAATTATGCATGTCAGCCTAATTTACCCACCGGCAAAACAAAAGTTACAGTCGTTTTGATAAGCAACAGGTCGCCCATCTACCTTAAAAATGAACTGATGAAAACTACGAGGCTAGATCAGAAGGGAAAGGAAGGATTTGTGTTGAACTTTTTAACAATGCCCATGTACAAAGATGACGCTGTAGGTAAAATAACCATTAGGTAATATAATCTATCACATAAATCTATCTTTACCTACACTAGTGAAAACGCTGTCTGCAGGATCGAATGTTCGTATGGCCACAAATGGTACAATATTGAAATGGGGCAGCCTGTTAATGGTAGAATAAACGGGCATCATGAGGCCACAGCGGAGAAATTACCGAAAGCAGCCTTACAAAGTTTCGAATGTAGCAACCTAACAACTTGGACAACCGCAAACTATGCATGTTTCTGTGAAACTTACGGCATCCAAGAGACCTATTCACGAGTCCATTACACTCCAGTCGGCAGGCATAAATGTTTCAAATAGGGCTCTTCAGTGCATGTGATATTGTGAATACACAAGGGAAACCGAAAAGTGTTATGTGCTTCTAGGAATTTCGAACTTACAACAATGTCAAGCGAAGCTTTCTGCTGACAACTATAGCTTGATGAAACTTGACCGCCACCCCCTGCCCTTCTTTTACATAAACGTCTTTCTTACTGAATAATCCGATTCAGCATTTCGTGTCACTCCCACCTTCTCCGCATATTTTGAAGTTTCTCTCTCATTCTTTTTATCGGGGAATGAAGGAGAGGGTATGAAGAATATACACAGCAGCGCTAGGGATATCGGTGGCAGCCTTGCAGAAGACAAGGCCACTTGTCGAGACGTCAGCTCAAGCACAACCACTAATATTTACAGCGAATTTGAAGTTTAAGGGCTTGTTATTTTGTTAGACAAAACATAAATGAGAACAAACAGACTGCGATGCCAAAGAAAGTATATGTGATGTTACTAGTAGAAATTGTAATGTAATTATGAAGAAAGAGAAGTGCACGAAAATATAAGTTGCCGCCTGCAGGTACCGTACTTGCGACCTTTAAATAACGCGTCCGATGAACGAAGGAGTTACCGCAGAGGTTATTTTTTTGTACACTTTAAAATGTATATATGTCCATTTAGAAATAACATGTCGGTAAACGCCGCCAGTAGTCAATATGGCGAGTTCAGAAGACAACTGTGTTTGCCTGATTGTGTCATGTAGCACACGAACGTATTACAAGCTTGTAGCTGATCATTAATCCCTTGTATTTAACAACTGAACGCACCAAACGTCCTGAATGAGGCCTTAGCTATAAATAAAGAAAAGAAGAAGGCATTTGAGGAATTGTTTTCTCTGTCACATACATTATTAATGAGAACTAGCGTACGTGACGGCCAAGAGAAACATAGGGGATGTTATTAGTAGTACTAGCTGCAATGTAAATGTGGAGAAAGAAAAGTGGATAGAAAGATAACTCGGCACACTGTTATTATTGTTAATAACATCCCTAAAGACTTTACTTGGTACCATTGTGGGTTTTCCATAGTAAGGATAATGCTGTTTTTGTACAATACTCACATATTCAAATGAAACAAATATTTTAGCGTGATGACTGGTATGCGCGATCGCTCACTATAACTAATTTAAAGTCGCAATAAATCTCGCCTCTAAAGTTACTGTGGGCTCTGATCTACACATTCGAGTAGAAATGACGCCATTATGCATGATCCGAACGGACGATGGTGGGGAAAAAAATTGCCCGCAGCTTCCCTCGGGGGAACACTGAGGAGGATGCGGAGCATATAATTGGTTAACGGGGTGTTAAAGTGCGACTTACTTGGGTCGATGGCTAAATTGGTTAACGTGGTTGTGAAATGGGGTGTTAAATTGCGACTTACTTGGGTCGATGGCTAAATTGGTTAACGTGGTTGTAGAAGGGGGTGTTAAATGAGTGAACACGTACACACGTATGCGAAAGGACGGCACTGGTCGAAGGGACGTCGATCATTGTGTTTGTGGATTCGTTGGAATTCATTTCACCGCGACCTTGGACGTCGACGCGCCGTACAAACCAACCGACGAGCGGCAACTGAGCGAGCAAGCGCCGACCTTGAGTATATATACAGCGCGACGGCGCATGCACTGTCAGCTGTTGAATGTTCTCGAAGGAGAAGCGCGCGCGGCACAGATGGTGGGCGACGGCGCGACAGCGCATGCGCGCGCGTCAGCTGTCGAATGTTCGAGAAGCGGTGCGGACGGCGCGGACGGCGCACTACAAGGCGCGAGTATAAGATGCTTCCGCATCTAAAAGCTTGGGTGCTTTGCAGGACAGTGTTAGCTTCTCGGACGGATGAATGAGCTGCGAGCTCGCTGGACAACGGCCGTGACACCAAGAAAGGGTCGAACGCGTGATAGAAGCACTCATAAATTGGATACAAAAATGCGCGTGGCGGCAGAAACCCATGTCAGGCTTTCGCGCTGGTTATCAAAGAATCTGCGCGTGCGTTCACGTCAGCGCCACCACGCAATCAACAGTTCAGCATTGCTAGACCATCAGCTTGACTGTCGCGGTATATTTTTGCCATCTCAACACGCACCTCCCTCAGGGGTGTTCATTCGTGGGCGTTTGTCTTCTTTCGGGCAAGTTCCTTCGTTCCACTTGACTGGACCTTTCCTTTCTTGAAGGCCGCAAAGGTGCACACGTTTCGTGCTGCTCGTTTCGCTTCTATCAACTATTGCAGATAAATATGAGCTCAGGTTGTCGAAAGATAGATCGATAAATAGATAGATAGATAGATAGATAGATAGATAGATTGATAGATAGATAGATGGGTAGATAGGTGGATAGATAGATGGGTAGATAGATAGATTGATTGATTGATTGACAGATAGATAGATAAATAGATAGATAGATAGATAGATAGATAGATAGATAGATAGATAGATAGATAGATAGATAGATAGATAGATAGATAGATAGATAGATATGTAAAGTGTAACGTCCCCAAACAACCTTATGATTTTGAGAGACACCGTAGTGGAGGGTTCAGGAAATTTTGACCACCTGGGCTTCCTTAGCGTACACCCAAATCTGTACACATGGGCCACCAGCATTTTTGCCTACATCGAAAGTGAAGCTGCCACAGCTGGGATTCAATCCCGCGACCTGCGGGTAAGCAGTCGAGTACCTCACCCGCTAGACTATCATGGCAGGGACTTCATTTTTAATTTTACTAATTACCTGGGGCCTAATGAACACAACGTTGGACTGTTTGTTTTATTATTAGGGTTTCAAATAAAACAGCAATAAATATTTCAGGTGCAATCATCCAATCCATCATTAGTGTAGAACAAAATAACGTCATTTGTATTAGCATAATCCTAATACTCATCATATCAGTAAAAACTAGTGAGCACGGTTGTATTTAGGGTGTTCATGACTTACCTCATCATAATTAGCATGGTTTAGCCAATGCGTCCACTAGAATGCTTCAGTTAGCATAGTTCGAGCTTGACATGGTTTCATTTTTATGGTCTTTTTAAGATGTGGTGTAATTACCTTGGTACCACCACGACTTTGCCTAATTACCTTGGTCATAGATATCTAAGCCTAACTCGCCCATTATATAGCCCAGCCGAAGGGCTAATTAGCTGGCGGCAGCGGCTCGGGTGCTAGCGCACGATCAACATGGCGAAGAAGGCGTGCTGCAGCCGAGCAGCGCGCTTGAATGTACAGGCTGACCGTGAATATTAATACGGTGCCTCAGGTTTAGGTGCGGTCGCGATGTTGTGAAACGCTAAACCGGAGGAAATCTCATAGGCCACCTTGCTGATTTGTTTAAAGCACACTTATTGCAGGCATTCAAAGCTTCAAAATGAATTTAAACAGCTCATGCCTTGAAAAAATATCACCAGGAAAAGCCTCTGACACATGCACTGCATGGGTTCACTTTTCAATGAGTTGAACGACAAACAAATGAAGGAATCTACCTTTGGTTGTGCGACACCACCCAGCTTTGTGAACCGTCCTTGACATAATGCCGAGGTCTGTCGTATTCAATGAAAAGCAACGCACTGAAGGGTGGATTTCACCTTTTGGCACTGGTTACTCATCCAAAAGGGGTAGTCGCAAGAACTCTCAGGATCCCGAATTTTCGCCAAGCTAAGAAGATTCTGCATAGCACCCTTTGTGTGATATTTAGTCATAGATTGTCCTCAATAAATCTGTGAGTAGTGCACAAGTTTCAAAAAATATTCTTCTATGCAGAATTTTAGGAAAAATTGACAGATATTGTTCATGCTATTCATACTTACGATTAGTACCTGGAACCAAAAAAAGTGCTAATGAAGGTTCAGTACTTTGCCGCGATCAACATACATTACGAGTTTTTTTTTCAAAGAACAGGCTAGTTTAGGACAGTCTAAGCCTATTCAGATACCCAGGGCCAAAGATCGGCTCTCAAAAGCATTGAAAATGAACCTCATTTGTAATAGAGCGGACTGTGTTAAGCGCTCTTTCCGGACGTCAAATCATCCCTTATCTATAATCTAATGCTTACCGAAAAAGCAGTGTTTGTCTAGACTTAGGCAATAACGATCCTGGTTCGTTTTTAATACTGAACGATTAGTTTTACTGCGTACATTCTTTTCGGAAGGAAAAACAGTTAGCTCGTGATTGCAATCTTCATACGCAAGGTACAACAGAAAGACGGTTGCTTTTCTGAGGAGCCATCAGTGACGGTTCTAGCACTACTACTCTGTCTTACATAATTGTAGCATATTTAAGAATGAAGGGATTTGTTGTAAATAGGATTTAAGTAACACATGCCATTGTCACTATTTTATCTGGTATCAAAGACTAACGAAATAATGTTTGATTAAATCTGTTACTTGTTTTCCACTAAGTCCTTCACTATTCCATGCAGTCGAAGAACGAATTAAGTATAGCTGAACCTAACCATACTAAACTACGGCAAATCAATTTATTCTTTATATCGAACCAGTTTCGAACACAATACAAAACGTGCGAATATGTATACGACAATGTACAGCTAAGCCCTCTAAAAGTAGCCCTTTAAATGGCCCACAAGTTTGGCTTTCAATCACTATAAATTTACTTTTTCCCACGGCCTTCTGACGCGTATTAAGGATCGCGAGGGAGGTTCATAGGTGGGCGCTGCGCGGAGGCAATAGAAACTACGACATGCCGGCACGTGTATTTTCCCGTAATTCCTCGCTGTGCGCGTTCGCCGGCAACTCTCCGCTCCTTTTTGCTTACGCGATGGCTGCCACAAAATGCAGTCTTCAAAGCTGCAGATAATCATCACAGTCAAACGTGAAGCAAAGCCCGACATCGCTTCCGCGTGTATAGCAAGCACGCACAGTACGAGTGAAAAACAACACAGGCATAACTTCAGCGGAAGATGGAACCCCGAAGGCTGTGGCTGGACAGGACATTAGGACGAGCGCCTCCGACAAGGCCGTAACTGTTGCAGCCTTGACGCCCGCTTGTCGAAACGTTCCAGCCACACACGATAGTTCAAAATATGCGCTTTTTCAAAGATGGACAAGAAGTCAGATGAAAAATACACCTATCGCTTTCACGAGGATTTAGCAAGACGGCGTACGCAGCTACGAGCTGCGTTGATGCGTTACATAGGCACTGAAGAAAGTAGACTTTGCCAATCTAAGCTTCAGTGTAATGACTGCCACTAAGCCAGCACCAGTTTTAGTCGCTGTACTTTTATAAAAACCGGTCTTTGATTATGTCAGGTACGCCTGCGTGTTGCCCACATCCTTTAGCGAGCTAGAATATATGCCGGTGATGCGTCTGCGATTTGAAAAGCCATCTGTAAAAGCGCATTCTGTTAGCAGGTAGTCTGCGTATAGAGACAGCTGGGAGGCAAGGCGGCAACTTACCGTTGAGGATCACTTACTCGCTAGGCCTAGACTGGAAGAGGGGCAGCTTGCCGTTCACGTCGTTCATTCCCGAGAGCTCGGCTCGCCCACTGCGTGCTCGTGGAATCTCGTGGTGGCTTGCGCACGAGATTGCGGCCGCCTTGCTTGCTTGCTTGCTTGCTTGTTCCTTTCTTTTCTGGTTCTCACCCACTAAGGCGGATTGGCCAAGAAGCCGGTGGCTAATGCAAGTCAATACCTATAGATTTTCTAGACTAGGAGAATATGATTACTGTGTTTTGACTGTGAATTTAACTTGGCGCAATGTAAAAACAGGAAAAAAGGGGGGAGAGAAATAATAGAATTTGTTGAATATCTGAGGTGGAATCGTTATATGAAATTCTCCTGAAAGTTGAATCATTGCAGTGTATCAGTTAAATAATAAGTGGTGGTGTGGCTAGTAAAACTCGAGGGCTGATCGCTGACTCAGCAAGGTAATCTTGTTGTGTTATATATGAATTCGCAGAGAGCCCCGCAGATGTTCCTGTCGCTGTGTCCCAATGAAGTGGCCCCAAAAGACAAAATATTTGGAGTATTAAGTCATATTCCTAGTTTTCTGAATAAAATTTCGAAGCAGTTTTTTCTTTGATTTTTGAAACGGTGACTTGTGATAAGAAAATGGTCGATATGTTCAGGTTCATTACAGCTTGAGCACAGAGAGGATGGCACCAGACCAGACCTGTTTAAGTAGAAATTAAGAGGTGGTACACGGCAACGTAATTTTGTTATCAAGACTTTCAATTTACGCGTGGGACACCATTTATTATTCCATGTGAAGTGCAGGTGCGAGAAATCTGGATTCGGTATCATGATTTTTGATGAGTCTCCAAAAAGGGAAAGTTTTCTAAACCTCGCTGCTGTTACATAAGCTGTAGGAGGCATAATTGGCACAATCGGAAGATCAAGAGATGTTCGCGCAAGTGTGTCAGCCATCTCGTTTATAAATATACCACGATGACCTGGCATCCATATCATTCGCACTAGACAAATGTTTGCTGGGATTAATGATTCAAAAGTTTCTAGTACTGCTGATGTCGCGACGATGATAAGAATGACCACACGGAATACGGGTCAGACATTATCACAGCTGTTGAATGAGTCGCAGGAAGTTTACGAAAAGCTAGTATAACGGCCATTAATTCCGCTTCAAATATTGGTGTATAATCTGGGAGGTGTAATGAAAATGACCCGAATAATGAGAGAGAAAAAATACCCACACCTGCCTTCTCGGCATTCATAGATGCATCCGTTGAAATTACTATATTATACCTAATTGAGACAGGTGTTGTTCTAATAAACCAATCAAATATTTAGAGGGGAAGTGTTTAGCCTTCATGGAAAAGATATCGTCAAATTTTATTTGCACTATAGTGGAAATTATTTCACACCCTTACGGGTAGATTTTTCAATAAATCACCCATCTTACACCTAATATTTCTGCTAAACTTATCCGCACGGGTGTAATTTCTGCAATTCCACCTTTTGTACACCAATTTGTCATTTATAGGTGTACTATAGGTGTATGTTTGAAAATTACACTCAAGGGTGTTTTCTTGAATGTTACACCTATCATATATGCATATAGTTTAGAGCATCAATACGTATCACATCTCAACGGATGCAATCAAACCGCATGCCAAAATTCTGGGGGAATATCGATGTGTCGGCCTTTGTTTTCATTTCCTTTATCATTCGCCAAAACATATCATGCTATGTATTATATTGATTATACCAGCCCCTATTCACAGTATTCAGAACACATCTCACATGTTCAAGGACATAATTCATGGGTTACGTTGTTGGGATTCTTACTAAATGTATTTTGCTGCCGCTCATGTCCATTATTCCCTAATTCTCACGGAGACATGGGTAAAAGAGATTATGTTGCGCTTAAACATAACATGAAACAATTACACACGGTTTTCGACAGGCTATCGTGCGCGCTTTCTCATTTGAAATCACACTAAGTTTTTCGTACCAAAGCTCCTGGTTTATTAAAAACGATAGTCTTTCTTGGGGACCTTCGACGCAAACATTTTGGTCTGCCTGTCTGTCCGCCTGCACATATGTGTTTTTGTCCACTCTATCCGGCATCTGGTACTTAAAACGGCCAACCCCATCCGCAGCGCCCACCAATGTTTCTCAAGATTGAGCGTTCATGCTTGTGCAATCGTCAATAAAAAAACAATTATTGCGCATGTCTGCGGCACCATAACAACACGTATATATTCTACATGTGCGTATTTTACTAGAAAAAGCATAAATAAGTAATTTTAAGGACTGTAGCGCTTATTACGCTGCGCTGACCATGCAATGATTGCACGGAACGGGGAGTGTTTCCAACGCTTTGCTAAGACGAGACGGTGGTGGCACCTACCGTCGCCTTGCGTTCTACACCTTATCACCTCTGAGATGGGCGCGCACATCCGTCTTGATTTGATGCGCTCGTTCGCCTTCGCTGCACGCTCGAGGCACTCAAACGTAGTGCCTCCAGAATACCACTCACCAATTTTCTTGCGCAGAACACCAAATAAATGTCCTGTTCACTCTCTCCACACGCAAGACTATCGTCTTTCGATGACATTTGCAGAAACATGCACCTACGGGGCCAATTTTTTACAGTAGGGGTCCACATATTTCCTCACACTGAAGTATTTCGCATCAATACACAAGTCCCTAATTTATTCATTGAGTTATATTTAGATTTATGAAAATGGATGAGTTCAAATTGAATGTTTGCAGCATTCGCATTGCCGTTGAACTAGGCACGTTTACAAATAAGAGGCTAAGCTTACTCCACTGCAGCTGCTGTGCACGCATACTGTGCCGCAGGACAAGCTTAGCGCACATCCGCTAAGCATGGGTAAACTCGTCCGATGGGATGCACCACTCTGTGGACACTGACTGTTATTTTTTATTTCCTTGATATGAACGCTTGCGCGTCGTATAATATACACGTGAACTATCGTAGACAACACTAGGGCAATATACCCGTGCCACAAGAATGAAGAATAGTAGACTAGTTGCAGCATTGTAATTGATAGTTGTTACGGTGGCGTTGCAATGCACTGGTAATAGCACATTGTTACGCTCACACAAAATTTAAGACTTGAAATAAAAGCAAGCGTCATTCATACTTTGTCGGTAAAAAAGCATAGTCCCCAGGTTTTTGCTGAATGGCTGAGCGTTATTTAAAAGAAGCTATTAGCACAGTGGGGGTGTTGCTAGGATTTATTCATGCAGGGGGATAGAAAGAGAGAAAAAAGGGGGCCTGACCCATTTGTATGAAAAAATTTTGCCTGTGGTTGCATACTTGAGAAACCAAATCAGGAGTTTTCTTTTTTTGTGTGAGAAATGGGCCAAATCCTGACCCGAAATTAGCTCCAATGACACTCAATTGGCTCAACATATTCGATATCTAGACTATAGCAGCATGAAGGCTAATTACTCCCCTAATTGGGAGTCTCACACTGTGTGTTAGCAGTCACAGAATTTAGAAGAATATTTGATGTTTTCTACCAATCATCGTCTGTCCTCCAATTTGATTATAAGGATGCCATCACGTAGTACGTGCCTTACATTACACGGTTGTAAATAAACTTAAAGCTTGCCTAAATTTTGCATAACAGTGTCACAATTGCGGAAGAATATAATACGGCATCTATGAAAGATCAGACGGTGCTGGTGGCTTAGTCATTACTCATTATAAAAACGCTTAGTTAGCTTGTGTGCTTAGTAATGGCAAAAGTTACGAGCTTTAGTAGCTTCTAGCTAGTAAAAGCAGCCACAAAGCTAGTAAAATACGTTGGAAACAAGTAAATAGATGCGTTTACCAACTTTTTTCTATGACTTCATTCTCTAAATCAAGAAACCCGGGTAGCTGAAGTCGACGATTTCGGATGAAAACCCATGTGGTTGGGAACACACATGAGGGCAACTAACATAGACACTCGTGGAGGGGGAGTGGCGCAAAATGTGGACCTCGGCGAGATAAGTAGCCTTCAAGAAAGGCGCAAGCAGTCGAACGCTTCAGCCGAACAAGCAGAAGCAACTGGCCACGAAATAGACAGGATTAGGGTAAAGATGACGAAAAGAGAAAAGAACTGCGCTTCTCGTCTTTATCATCAATTTCTGTACATTCATACACTGCGCACAATCTTAAGGGTAACGACTACAACTTCTCGCTCATGTGCACATGTTGCTACTTCATGTTCTAAAACATACATAGCCACGCTGTTTAGTTTGCACATTCATGTTTTTTTTGTTGTGTACAAGGTTTCCGTGCAGAAACAGAAGCGTTCTGCTTTTATGTGAGCATTCAAGGTTGGTGATACTTTTAAAAAATTGTGCTTGAAACAGCAAGAATAACGGCCGCCACAAAATAAGCGAGAGCTGACACAGGCATCCCACCGTTGCTGAGTGGTGTAGGGGTAAAAGTGGTTTATCACCCCTGCCACGATTTCGTACGTAGTACACTATGGCACAAGAGTACCACGCAACCGACAGCTTTTCCTGCACTTTTCCGGGTCATTTAGTCTTCAGAAGTTCGCACCCATGAAGTGAGAGCGAAATGCAGTTCATAATTATAAACACCGCGAAGTCGCAATTAAAACAACGCATTCAACTACAAGCTTCCTTTCGACAAAAGCTACGCGAGACCACGTAGTCCAAGCCTGCACGTCACACTGATTGCCGCGCCCGCTCCCCCACCTGGTGGGCCTTGCGCCCAATAGGGAACCAGCGCTGAAGTTTGGATGGATGGATGGATGGATGTGGCTGTACCCTTTAGATCGGGCGGCAGCTAACGCCACCTAGCCGTAATACTTAGTGAACTAACAATTATATTTATTGTATTTTTCCTTTAAATAATGAAGTTGAGGATTTGTACTTCGTAGTGAAGGGTTTAATTTTCACTCGTGCCTTGACTTAGGCCACCAATCAGATAACCTCCTTCTAGTTAAGTCTACCCGCTTAAAGTCTATTGCGCCCTCGCTGTCCCTAAATCCCAGTGCTTTGAAAAACTCTGCGCCATCATCCTGAACTATAGGGTGAAGCCCTTTACAGAACATTATCAAGTGTTCGGCAGTTTCTCCTTCCTCTCCACACGCACTGCATACTGTGTCTACCCATTCGTATTTGGCACGATATGTCTTGGTTCGCAGTACTCCCGTCCTGGCCTCAAACAGTAGAGAACTACCCCGAGTATTATCATAGATCCTTTCCTTGGCAATTTCCTGCTTAAAAGTTCGATAGATCTCTAGTGCCGACTTCTTAATCATTGCCCGTTCTCCACATGTCAGTCTCTCTTTCCTTCATTTTCTTCTTAACCGATAGTTCTTTTTGGCTTAGCCACCTGCTGTTTTCTAAGTATTTACCAGTCAACTTCCTGGTTCGCTTTCTCCATTTTGTATTGACATTCTTCATGTACAAGTAGCTGAAAACCTTCCTAGCCCAACGTTCCTCCCACATTTCTCTCAATCGGCTTCTCAAATTTTATCTTAATGCTGCTAGCTTCCCTGCCCTCAAATGATGTCCATCCCATATCACCTTGTACTCCCTGATTTGGTGTATTCCCGTGAGCTCCTAAAGCGAGCCTACCTATTCCACGTTGCTTAATTTCTAACCTTGCTTGAACTTCTGATCTCATGCACAAGACCGCATTGCCGAACGTCCGCCCAGGAACCATGACCCCTTTCCATATTCCTCTCACAACAACATACCTATTGTGATTCCACAGTGCCCTATTTTCCATGACTGCTGCATTCCTGTTACCTTTAGTCGTCACGTATATTTCGTGTTCCCTCAGATACTTGGTCCCATTGCTTATCCATACGCCCAGATATTTGTATTTATCTGTTATCTCTAGCATGACCTCCTGTATTCTAAGCTCACTACCTTCGTTGTCATTGAAAATCATGACTGCTGATTTTTCCTTACTGAATCTAAAGTCTAACCTATCTCCCTAATTACCGCAGATGTCCACCAATCTCTGCAAATCTTCCTTGTTGTTGGCCATTAGCACTATACCATCTGCGTACATCAATGCTGGTAGTGCCTGTTCAATGAGTTTACCTTGTTTGACGAAAGGAAGATCGAAGCCCAGTCCACTTGCCTCTAATTTGGCCTCTAATCCTTGTAGGTACATCATGAATAATAAGGGTGACAGGGGGCACCCCTGCCTAAGCCCCCGTTTTACCTCTGCAGGTTTGGATACCTGTTTTTCCCACTTTATAACTACCTTGTTACCTTTATAGATACCCTTTAAAAGATTAGTGCCTACATGTTCCATGCCTAGTGTGTCCAGTATTCCCCACAATTCCTCTTGAACCACGCTATCGTACACTCCCTTGATATCCAAACATGCTAGCCACAGGGGCCTGTGTTCCTTTTCTGCTATTTCGGATGCACTGCGTCAGAGAGAACAGATTGTCTTCCAACCTCCTGTGTTTCCGAAACCCATTCTGCAGTTCCCCCAGCATTTTCGAAGATGTAGGCAGCGCTGCCCTGGCGGTCAAAGCACGCACTTCTGAGCCACTTCCGCAGACGAGAGTGGTAACTAATAGAGGCGGTGCAGGTGCGCTTCGCCGAAGCAAAGCCAAAGAACGCTGGTGCTACTGCTGGTATTGAAGCAGCGGGCAGAACCTTCCTATACCTCATATGTATCGCTCTGGGCCGTGACCGCACCAATTTTGATTGATTGATTTGTGGGGTTTAACGTCCCAAAACCACCATTTGATTATGAGAGACGCCGTAGTGGAGGGCTCCGGAAATTTAGACCACCTGGGGTTCTTTAACGTGCACCCAAATCTGAGTACACGGGCCTACAACATTTCCGCCTCCATCGGAAATGCAGCCGCCGCAGCCGGGAATCGAACCCGCGACCTGTGGGTCCGCAGCCGAGTACCTTAGCCACTAGACCACCGCGGCGGGGCGCACCGATTTTACCAATGGCGCTTGCTGGGCATCCTAATATAAAAAAACAGGAACATAAAATGTCTTTGGCGCCACTGGTGACGTCCAAAAATACAGGAAAAGGATGAAAAATTGAGAGTAGGAGGTTCATCGCGGAAGACTTCCTTTCCTACTTCGCATGCAAGAAGAATGCGCTCATGCCTTTATTTAGGTCCGCTGGCCGCTCCGGCGTGCGGCCAGTCCTGAAATTTTGTTAGCCTGTCTTTTAATTTTTATTTTGTTCGTGTTTTCTTAAGAGGCGAAATTAAAGCTGACAGATTTCGCAGCAAGACGAAACTCAATCGGCCAAAAATAAAACGCTTTGGGTATGTGAAGCTTGACGTTAGTTTAAATGATACTTTCCTTCTTTTTTTTTCTAGTTCTTATATATAAGTGCAATGCGGGATGAATAAACTTTCAGTTGATAGCCTGCACTTGTCTTTGTCTATTCCCGTCCGTATTTTATACCACGTAGTATACTTAAATCATGTATCACCAACTGGCCGAATCATCGACTTTGATTAGCCACCGAGAAGATTATCAGGCCTGCTCACTGCCGCCGTGACGTCACTCGTTTTGCCCGAGCGAGCGCGCGTACTGGAGTTTGTGAATCCATTGACACAATCATCTCGCGTTAAAAGATAAAGCGTTCACGCAAAGTTTAAAGTTTAACATGCCTAACAGCTTTATTATGCCTTTTGGGTAAAAAAAAGCCCTGGTTAAGTAATGTATTGCGCTTTAAGTCAAATTGAGACTCACCTATTAGCCATTTTTCCACGAAAAAGCCAGAGATTGACGCTATTGAACGTGCGGCCGACCTATAGGAGCAAAATTTGATGGACGAAAAATTGATAGAATATATATGGTAAATTTTATTCAATCTTTATTTATTTGCACAAAAAAGAGCTATCTAGAGCATGCAAAGAAACTGTTCCTAATTCATTTGCAAAAGTTCTGCAGCTTTATTTGTAATCTTTCTAATTTTCATAGACACGTAGTTATAGAAGAGACTGTGGGCTGCTGCCACGTACAAGTATGCTGATCAGCACAATATCGCGGCGATGACCATTTCAAAAGAAAACAAAATCTTTCGTGTCACAAAAATCTCTTATGGCCGACACAAGAAGCGGCGTCTACTCTTTTGCTCTGGCCTCTCTCACAGTGGTGCGTAGTCGGTCATACAACCTAGAGCCGGCGAATACTGTTATTACTGGGTCTATATGAAACCGTGTAGCCTCCATAGGTGCTTTTACCGCACTGTCGGTTCTTGGATTGGTATATTTTTTGCAATGGTTCCTAATTATCTAGATTAAAGTAGAGATTACACGCTTAGAAACCAAATAAGAAAGCGCTCTACCGTACGTGTCAACCCTCATCTAAATTTCAAGAAAACGTATTCGACTAAGGTGTTGACTGCAATAATACTGCACTAACGTGATATGAGCACCGGCAAGAAAATACTATCCATAAAACTTATGCACTAAGTTATGCAACATTATTCCTGCAAAATTATCAACCGAGTAAACAGGGGTAATAAATGTCCGCGGCACTAACCACCAGTTGAAAAATACTTACTGACCTTGAAAGAAACACCAGTTTTGAAAAGGTATACTACCACGTGGGTTTATAATTTCAATGCCAGGGTTTCCGCTAACAATTCCTAACACACAGACCAAAATTATTTCAGCGTGAAAAGGAACATAGTGGACATGGTGCCATAAGAACAACTTCGAAGTAAGTAGTGTGGGCACAGGTACAGTACTCATGGATTGAAATTGAACACTCGGAACGCGTGGCCGCCGGCACACATAGCGCAGCTCGAGGATGCTCGGGGAACCAAGCTGTCGCATTGTAGTATTGAACGAGGCATGAAGTGTATGAAGGCATGAAGTGTATGAACTAGACATGAAGTGTATGTGTATGTGAAGTGTATGTGTGTGAAGTGTATGTGCGTGTGAAGTGTATCCAAACATACACTTCACACACATACTCGCAAGTAACCGTAAATTTTCTTGATGTTACCATAACGATAGAAGAAGAGAAGCTCTCTACAACCCTATATCGCAAACCAACCGATCGACAACAATACCTCCATTACCAAAGCGATCACCCACGCCACTGTAAAAACAGTATTCCATACAGCCAGGCTCACCTGTTTACGCGAATCTGCTCTAGAGACGCTGACTTTGACACGAGCTCACAGAGGCTGAAACTTATGCTCGAGAAACAAAAATACCCCCCACATGTAATTAATGACGCTGTTCAAAAAGCGAGAAAACTAAAGCGTGAAGACTTACTCATGAAGCGACCACCGCAAGAAGACCCTCAACGAACAAACCTCTGCTTGACTTACAGCACAAACTTCCCCAACGTAAACAAAATCCTTAAACGACATTACAACATTCTGGAACAAAGTGAACGTCTGCAACGCGCATTCTCATCCACTCCAGGCGTCGTTTACCGACGACCACGTAACCTCAAAGACACACTTGTCCACTCTGAAATAACACATCACCCCCAAATAAATCATGCCGACCTTGTTTAAAGCCACGATGTCTTGTATGTAAGGCGATGCGAGAAACACACAAAGCAACCAGCACACAATCCAAGTTTTCAATTAACATACGAGGAAACCTAACATGCGATTCTTCTAATGTGGTATACCTACTCAAATGCAACGTGTGTGACATGCAGTACAACGGACAAACTGAAACACCATTTAGGATTCGCTTCAATATTCACAGAGTCCATGCGAAATCATCCCCAAGTCTACCTCTATCAAAACATCTCACTCTTCCCGACCATGCATTCGAAAAACTATCAGTAACGTTCTCAGAGACGGGATTTAAATCAAATCGAGAACGTGAACAACGAGAGTCATACCTTATCCACCGATTTAACACCCTCGATAGAGGAATAAATAAGAATCCTGGTACACTTGCAGCAATTAAAGCATTACAAAACAATAGCGGCAATAATGAAAATAGTAGCTGAGTTCACGGCACTGCAGCTGCGAAGGGCACTGGACAACTCAAAACAATTCCAAGTGTAACTACTCTTCCTAAGTGCAGCTGCCGTCTGTTTTCTGTTTTATTTTACTACCCAATCAATTGTGCCATGCATGACATGCCCAACAGCAACCCTGTGCACAGTCGGGAGGCCCCCACTGCACGCGTAATCCAGAAGCGGGCAAGGAATTCGCAATGCGCCCGCTTACCAGCCTCTGCCGCACTACGCGGTACCCCTCTTTCAACGACAAAATGTTGACGGGGCTCCGAGTAGTTAAAGGCTTAGAACTTCCCAAAAAAGCTCTTTCTTGCCCTACACCGAATCGCCAGTGCCAGGAGACACTGGCGGGTCGGTGTAGGGCAGGTCGGGAAAATTGCGTTAGAGAGAGGAAGCATACACAAGACCACTGACATCAGAAAGGTGAAGGGGAGAAAGGGGAGAGAGATGAAGGGGGAAGTGGAAGGAAGAGTGGAAGGGGGGCGCCCGAGGGGAGTCCGTCTTATATTCTTTTTTTTCCTTTTTCTTCTTTTTTTCTGTTTTCTTTTTTCTGTCTTTTTCCTCTTTTCTTTCCTTCTGATTTGAGATTGTATAAAGCTGAGCACCAACAAACTGTACCTTTAATCCTGATGAAGGCCAGACTCTAGGCCGAAACGTCGAACTAAACCACGTTGTGACCACTCACGGAGGATCTACTGGACTATATGCAACGCTACGGCCACTCAACCACCATGCCTGCCTATATATATATATATATATATATATATATATATATATATATATATATATATATATATATATATATATATATATATATATATATATATATACGGTGCATGACATCGACGCCGGCGGCAAAATTCAGCCGAGAGTGTCCATATAGTTTTCAATCGCAATAAAACAGGACAGGCATAATTTCAGGGCAAGGTGGAACGCTGAAGGGTTGTGGCTGGAGCCAATGTTTCGACAAGCGTCTTCGTCAAGGCCGCAATTTGTGCAGCCCACTTGTCGAAACGTTCTAGCCACGCGCATTGATTAAAAATATTCGCCTCTCTCTAAAGTGGGCTAGAGGCCAGATGAAATATACAACTATCGCTTTCAGGAGGATTTAGCAAGACTGTGTGTGGAGTTACCAGCGGCATTGGTGCGTCAACAAGGTACTCAGGGAAGTAAACCTTATTCGAAGCTTCAGTGTAATGACTGCCACGAAGCCAACATCAGTTCTTGTCGCTGTTTTTTTTTTGTAAAAACCAGTCTTTAGTCGTGTCAGCAACCCCTTCATGTGTCCTGGATCCTTTAGCTCGTTTGACTGTTTACCAATGATTCGTGTGTGATCTGAAAAGCCATCTGGAAAAGCGCATTGTGTGAGCAGGCAGTCTGCGTACAGCACAGCTAGGAGACAATACGTTATATTATTGTTGGGGGTCACCCGGTTACTAGGCCACGTCTGAAACAGAGGCAGCTTACCATTCGAGTGGCCTGCTCACGAGGGCTCGGCTTGCGCAGTGCGTGCTCGCGAGAACACGTGATGTCTCGCGCACGAGATTGTGGCTGCCGCTGGTAATGTTGATGAGCTTCCTCGTGGCGCGTGTCCATGGTAGTCGTTTGGGCAACGGCATGGTCCACTCTGACTATTGATGGTATAGTTAGGGCACAAAATAACGTGCAACAAAATAATACATTTCATTAAGTTTTTGTAGTTATTGTAGAATTAGGAATAAACTTCAAAGTTTGTACCACGTGCTTATGCAGTGACTGAACACACGTACAAGAAGTGACCAAACACGAATTGTAGAGCCTACCTATAGCTTAATAAGAGTCGGGAAAAGAACACGAAATATAAAACAACGTTGTATGCGTTGCATTCTAGAGCGTTAAAAGCGTAGCAAATACAGCTAAGGCTTATCCGACCATGTAGCGTCTGGTGGATGTGGTTACATAGGCACTCATGACAAGGTTCAGGGACATCCAGTATGAAAAGTGTCTGAGACTTGTTATTTATCACGGGAGCAATCTGTTATTTATCACGTATGTGCGCTCTTGCTTGCTCGGTAACGACGCCCCCATGACCACTCTGTTGACCAAATCGTTTCAAAATCGGCGGCCTCAGCAAAGCCGACGGCTTTTTCAGTACCTTTTAGGAACTGCAGTGTAGGCGTGCATTCTATACACTCAGCGGGCAGGAAGTCCGATCTACAATTGCCTATTCTTGCGCAAAGGCCTCATTCGATGGGAGATCACTGCAAGGTATACCAAATTATGTCAAATGTAGCCGATGTGAGAGGCAATATGTGTACAAAGTTTCAGAAATTTCAAAACAGGCTTTTACTTTTTGTAATCGTCATCAGGATTTTCCATTGTTTACTCTTTTGTTGAAGTGTGAGCCATCGTACCTCTCCATTGAAAAGTATTGTTAATCTAATCTTCAACATTTTTATAAATATGCATGCTGAGAACACAATGCGGAAATTTTTCCGCTCTGTAGTACGCAATTTTTCAGGCAAAAACCTGCAAAATAGTAAAAAAAACATTTCCTGCGTTGATTTAGACTTGTTGATAAGATTATGTGTAATATCCACAGAAACTAAAAATAACTGAATGCATTTAGAAACATGTATATATCTGCCTAAAAAAGTTTGAGACACTCAGCTCTATTACATCTTGTAATAATTCATCGCCAAATTCGATAAAAAAATCAGCAGCGCAGGTAAGCGCGGCGCTAAACCTTTTCGTGATTATTGATTTTATGTGCTTCTATTGTGATGATGACGCTGGTTTTCACCCCCAACACCACCGAAATTCTTTTCCAGGCAAAAGGAATGGGAGATCTCATCCTTACACTCATCAAGCGACAATACATACAATTTTGAAATGAATTTAAGAGGCCGACGACAGGCCATACTTCGTTCAATCTTACGTGAAACCACGCCGTTGTTATATCGCAGCCCAAGAGATTACCAGCTATGTTGTTGTGGATGGCTGCAGATAACTTAAAGAGTGAAGCTTGGGCAAGTTGATATTTAGATATACCGGCAAGTTTTTTTTAGCGCGAGAACATAGAAAAAAAAGAACAGTGTGGACAGCGCTCTTTCTGTCTACTATGTCTACTATGTTTGCGCACTAAAAGACCTTGCCGGCTTCGGATAATATTGACTACCTAGGGTTTTCGAACATGCGCCCATGTTTTAGCGCCTCTGCGTTCCGCCTCCATTGAAATGCGACCGACGCAGCCGGTATCGAGGGCGCGTCTTTCAAATCCGAGAACGAGTGCAGTGACCACTGCGGTGGTGAAAATTGGCAAGGTGTAAGTTCCAACGTCATGAAGAGGAGTTTATATCATTACCTGAATGACACAAACAATGCGCTGTATACATCGTGAAGCCATCATGATATCTTCCTTAATCGATACTAACACCGCCACAGTGTTCTGCTGGTCGACTGCTGATCCGAATGGGGCGGTATTGAATCCCGTCCGCACGGAAGGTGTCTTGATGAAGGTAAACGGTAAGGCCCATTTGCTCAGATTTCGCAGTGCGTTGAAAAAACCCACAGGGCTAAAATGTTTGCCGAAACACTCCACTATGGCGTCCCTCATCATCACACTTTCGTTTTGTGACGTAAAAGCCTCACAATAATTAAATAATAATCTAGGTCACTCACAGAATATGCATGATATATATGCGACAAAGAATTTTGCGTCAAACACATGTAATGAAATGAAACAAAACGCTGACAAAGGTAAAATGCACGACAATGAAAAATCGCCAGGCCTGCGCGGAACGCCCAGCACAGTAACAGAAAAAGTGGGAAAAGAAGCTTTTCGAAGCTTTTTCTAAACACTGTTTGGGCAACTGCTAAAAGCAAACTTTCTGGGTACCCACTACAACAGTAATAATCATATATTTATGGGTAGTAGGCCGTCATTCACTATGCAATCTGCCGTCATGCTTCGGAGAATAGTGGTATACGCTAAACACTTGTAAGGATTTTGGGGCCACTTGTTCATGCATTGGCTGACGACGATGGGGAATAACGCCTGAAGTGGGTATGTGACAAAGTTAATAAGTGATAAAGAACAAACTTGGTAATGGTTTCGAGCATTGGACGACGTTACACTATTCGCATTGTGTGACACCTGGTTTTGCCTTTGGTGTACTAAACGCTTTCTTATTATTAATAACATGATTCTTTTACCGACATAAAGCCTGCCTAAGACAAGTTTTGCAATGAAGTCCCGAGTAAAGGCGTGGCTAAGTGGTAGAACTCTGGGCGTGTGCGCAGAGGACTCAAGTTTGACCATGCTGCGCCATTGGGGCGATTTTTTTTTCACTGAGTTGTTTTTTCTTCTTATTATTTCACGCCATAGTGGTTAGGCACAGTGGCGGTGGCGGCGGTGACGGACAAGTAAGGCGCGGCGCGTGACCCGTGTTGTGATCTCGTATCACCTTCCGCAGTAAAAAGGATGATTCGAATGCCTACATGGGAGCTATATTGACAATAACCCATTGGTTAGTGTTTACAAGGCCCCTGTGTAGGGATCCAAAATGTCTCTGGTGCATTTTTTCTTGGTTGGTGTTTTTTGTTTTATTCCACTATGTTATTCCCGAGCCATAAGGGAGCTCATTGGCCTCTCGACTATGAACTCATGTATTTATGTCATGACATTATTGATAAGTGAAAAGATGCCATTGCAGACACCCTGTTACCTAGGAATAAATAAATACGTATTACAGGAAATGAAATCCTGCACATGTTATGACTTGTACCGGATTCACTCATTAAAAATAAGCCTTCGTGCTTAAACTTTCAGTATAACATTGTGTAATTTTGCGTTGATTAGGTAGACTCCATAGCATCAGTGACATAAGTTATTTTTTGCTGTCATAATAAGAAATTCACAGCACGTTTACGGAGTGAATGACGATAAGTTGAGCGAAGCGTTCGTCCACCCGTCCATCCGTCTGTCTGATGCGTGCTCTACTAAAATAGGAGTGGACGGATGGATGGCCAGGCAGGAAGACAGATGGACGGGCAGACGGACAGACAGAAAGACAGGCACGACGGCAGAGTAACAGACGGACAGACAGAAAGACAGGCACGACGGCAGAGTAACAGACAGACAGACAGACAGACAGACAGACAGACAGACAGACAGACAGACAGACAGACAGACAGACAGACAGACGGACGGACGGACGGACGGACGGACGGACGGACAGACAGACAGACAGACAGACAGACAGACAGACAAATGAACGCTTCGCCCGCTCATAATCATTCACTCTGTGCATATGCCGTGAATTTTTTTAACATTTCCAGAAAATGGGTGCATCTGCACGCTGCTTCATATCTCGGCAGCAGAAATAGAAGCCTACTGTAACTGTTCATGAAATAGAGGAGAAAAGCATGTCTCTCGAAGGAAGCTAGTTATCAAAAACGACTTCGGGTTATATGTAGCAGAGACCCTCTGGTACATTTTGGCAAAATTGCGTTACCACACTGCAAAGCGTGTAGCTTCCAAACGCAACCAAACACCGCTGGTATAAACACATGAGGTTCCTTTGTTAAACCCTGTGGGAAGCCAGGACGTTTCTAGTGCGCCACTGGAACTTTGCTGAAGGCTGTTGAAGTAAGTCTCTGCTGTATTAAAGCGGGAGTTGTTTTTCATAAGTAGCGTCTTTCATCTGATATGAAGTTTTTTGCCCATTTTCTACTCAGTTTGGCAACTCACAGCAGTGGGCCACAAGGGATAGCACTACGTTCACATGTCCCCAAATCTTGGTGATGCTCAGGTGGCCATCGCCATCACTCTCCTAGATAAGAAGCGTGTCAACGTAGTAAGAGAATCCTGAGCAGCCACCTGTGCTTTTGCCGGTGGTGCGATTGAGAAGGAAGCACTCTATGTTCCAAGAATAAAATACAACTGTATTCACACCTTTTCTTGGTTCCATGCTCATTTAGGCCATTTTGATGGAGGCTCCACCAACCTCATTAACTTGGCCCACTCCATGACGCAGAGGTATGACGTTCCACGTCTTGACGGCAGCCCACGACGTTGAACATTACAGATGAGGCCACGACATATAAAATGAGATCACACAGTACGTAAGGAGGGTGGTCTACATCCCTCTTCACAGCAAACTACACCGAGTTCCGGCATTGGAGCTTAGACTCCTACAAACAGATTCACATCAATGTTTGGCCTTACTGATGCATTTTACCTAGATAATTAGGCTAGTGGGTAGTGCCCCCGTTGTGGGTAAGTAGCTAGCACTATAGAGCATACGCTCTGGCGATGCCCCTCGTTACTGGGCAGTGATCAAGCCAACCCGGCCAAGTGGTGCTCCGCCATCAGAAGCCCCAACAAGGGAAATCAGCTTTGGGACGTCCAGAGAACACACAAAACGACGCGGCTGTCATGCTTAGCCTGACCGTGCCTACATGAGAGGTGCCCACTGTGCGCTAGTCGCGTCTTTCAGGACGATATATCAAATTCATCTATCTTCCTTGAGCGAGAGCAGTGGGTTCACGTGACAAAAGTGTCACACTCTCACTCACTCACTCACTCACTCACTCACTCAATCACTCACTTAGACAAACAGACAGACAGATGACACTATACACTTTACACTGTATACATTATTTTCCCATTTCTACACTCTTAAAAACTTAGTAAAAAGGCAGCAACTGCAAGCAAGTAGATAGAAACTGCAGTGCTTACTACCTTTCTGAGACCGTTGCTAACCTTTCGCTACCTGTTCACTACCCACGTTATTAAAAAGTTACTAGCTGCCACTGTTACTAACTTTTTTCTACATGTTTACTCCGTACAGTAAAATGTTAGTTGCTGGAGTGGAAGAGGTAGTAACAGAATCCAAATTTGGGCTAGTTAGATATGCATATTATAACTGTCGTTTAAGCGAAACAGAAAGGAAGAGAGGACACGCTATATTAACGGCAGCCTTTACTAATTTTTTGCCCCGTTACTACCTTTTGGCTGCCCGGCTATTAAGTGTCAATTCCAAAATAGTAGGTGATACCAATTCTACCAATTTATGAGAGGAATCGTCTTGACATATCATCTTTAAGGGGAAAAAGGACGTAGAAGGTATCCACGTATCAAGCGAATTTATTTTGCTTTAGATTGCGCAGCCGAGGTATGTAAGCGTCTTTCTCATACTGTCGAAACAAAGAAGTGCAAGTTAACGAACCGTAGAAAAGTTCTACACGTGTTGTAGTAGACAACTGCTACAAACTCAGTCAGTTACAGCAAATTAACTACACAGGTGGATCAAAAATAACCAGGCGGTGACAATTATTCTGGAGTCTCTCACTAAGGCGGGTCTTCAAATATTATTGTTATTTTAGCGCGTATATATTAGCAGCGGGAGACAATCAAACTCACTGAGTCTTTGTTAATGAGTTCGGTACCTTTTTTTTCACTGCACCTAATGACATCTGGTGGCACTTTTATAATAGATATGAAATATAACTTTTTTCGCATGTAAGGCTCAATAAATGTTTTGTGTTACGTCCCCGAAGACAAGTAACCAGGTAGTATTGTACGGTTTCTATGCTCATATTTGTTATAATTCATCCTGAAACAGAAGTACTTTCCTGGGCCAGACATTCATCTTTGAGGTACGGAGGCAATATATATATATATATATATATATATATATATATATATATATATATATATATATATATACGCCATGCTTACATCGTACTGTAGCATAGTGAACATGTTAGGTCTGTGTTTACATTCCGTTGATTATACTCCTCACAAGATTATCCGAAGTTGTGTAGTAATGAGACATGTACTGGCCAACATTAGCAATGAGAAAATAATGTGGCCAAATGAACAGAGTATTGAAAAAAACTGAACAGGTAGAACAACAGGCGGCCGTCGTGGACGTAGCCTGGGTGAAAGGCAAAGAGGCCTACACGGCTGTGGTGGTCGACAGCTACGGAGAAGTACGCGTGACGCCCTGACTATACTCACTAAGAACTCCATGGTGGCGGAGCAAACCGCGATTGCTTTAGCTATCAGGAACAGAAAGTGATCATACATCTATAGCTATAGTGACTCCAACGCAGCATTGGCGAGCTTCGACAAGCGCTGCGTTGTCGCTATGACTGTAGGTAAACTTACGAACAAAGTCAATGCTAACGATACTGAAATCCGAAGGTTTTATGCGCATATGCGACAAGTGGACGAAACTAGGGTCAACCTAAATGAGGTGACGAATGAATTGGCACGAGGACTCGCTTGCCGTGCCGGTCAGACCCGAGCCGACGCCCACTACTGTTCCGGGGATCATAAAGATCATTCATTCACATACAATGACATCACAAAATATTATCACTTGGGGCGTACGGAATTCCCACTGCCACACGCAAAATTGAACAGGCTCAGGCAGTCATGCTCCGTTTACTGGAAACCGGAACTTACCCTGCTCCATATTTTCTAAATAAAACTATCCCTTTGAATCAAGTTGACCCCGGACCATTTTGTGTGTAGAAGATACTAGGACCTTGGGCATCTGCCTCAGTTGCACAGAAAGCAACTAAAGCACTGCTACTTTACCTAAAGTCAACAAACCTGAGCGACCGCCTGTAGACTGTGTGTGCTCCCCGAGTGTGCTCGTGATTGTGTGTACCTTCTCATCTCTCTGCAACCTTTTTTCTCCCCTTTATCCCTTCCCCAGTGCAGGGTAGCAAACCGGATGTGCGTCTGGTTAACCTCCCTGCCTTTCCTTGCATCTTTATCTCTCTCTCTCTCTCTAATCCTGAAAGAAAAATTCAAGACAAGTACGTGTTACGCGTGCGATGGCATCATTGGGATCAGACACAAGCTGGTGGGCTGTGCTGCGACTCTCGCCGACCAAGAAGCACAATGGCTTAGCTGGCAGAAGATGGTGCAAAGCGCGTCTTATCAAGATCAACTACGGGCAGTTCAGAAGGTCCACATAGACGCTACAAGGCTCGTCGTGACGGTACCAAAATTAACGCGACCCGCCTCGGTCTGAAAAGACCAGGCTTCAACACAGTAATAACGTTTTGTGAATGAATGAATGAATGAATGAGCAGGGCAGTATTGGTGACCACTTTCATTCTTGAAACCTTTAAACGTTATACTGTCCATGGTTGGTAACGCCTAGGTTAGTAACAGAACAGAACAGAACAGAAGGTTTTATTGTACTAAATGAAGAAGAATACATGTGCATGATATACAGAAAGAGGTCCCATAGTCAGAGACTGCAGGGGGACCTCTTGTACAATGTAGAATTGAGAATAATTGTGATGTACATAGCAGGGAGACAGAGCTACAGTAAAATGCAATTGAAACAAATAAAGTAAGAATATACCCTTGTAATCTCACAGAAACAATTTAAAAGTAAGAATAACGTGCTAACTTCAATGACAAATGATTACAGAACACAACTCATAATGAACAGGAATCAATTAAGAAACAGCAAAACAGGCTAGTTAGTTGACATATGATTTTTTAACTTCGATTTAATTACCTTCAGGGAACGGCATACTTTAATGTCGGAAGGCAAACTATTCCAAAAAGAAATTCCGGAAAAATGAATGGTTTGTTTGCCATAATTGGTGCAAACTTTTGGCAGTAGAAAGTTATTGTTAAGGGCAAACCTTGTGACATTGTTATTTGAGAGAATGGTAGTGAGATGTGGAAGTTGGTTATTTATAGTTCTATACATGTAAATACCAAGGTTATATATAACTAGCTCAGATACAGTTATTATATTGTTTTCGTGAAGTAGTGACTTAGCGTTAGAGAGATAAGGGCTTGATGTGAGAATTCTTATCGCTTGGTTTTGAATTGTCTGAACTGAGGTAAGATGAGCGGTGTATGTGTTGCCCCATGAAGTAATACAGTAAGAAATGTGCGAATGAACAAAAGAAAAATACAGTGACATAAGTATTGATGGATTGAAATAAAGACGAGATTTAATCAGTAGTCGAATGCCATACGTCATTTTTTTCCTAATATACGGTGGTATTTCAAGTTACTGTCGAGTTCAACGCCTAGGAATCTACAGCAGTCGCTCACAGGGATGTCATTGCGCGCAATTATAACAGGAGGGATAGAAGGCAAGGGTTTTTGTGGAGAAGAGAAGACAACAAATTTTGTCTTAGACGTGTTAATTTCTAACATGTTATTACTGCACCACCGAACGAGCTGTGCCAGATCAAAGTTTAGTTTTCCAGTTAAGGATGTAATACTGCTATCGGAGTTAAAAATTGTGGTGTCGTCGGCGTATAATATACAACTGGATGAAGAAAGGCCTTTCGGCAAATCGTTAATATAAAGTAAAAACAAAAGGGGCCCCAGAATTGACCCCTGGGGTACACCAATATTAGTTAATTTGGTTGAAGAATATGCATTAGAAATTACCACCTTCTGTGTCCTGTTGCAGAGATAGCTACGCAATAATAGTAATGTTGGGCCAGTTATACCAAATGCTTCAAGTTTATTGAAAAGAATGTAATGATTGATTGAATCAAAAGCTTTAGTTAGGTCGATGAAAACACCGCCTAGTAACCGTTGTCAATAGCCTTTTTTAATTGGTCAGTAAGTGAGATTAGCGCAAGGTCACTGGAGTAGCCAGAACGAAAGCCAAATTGACAAGGCGATAGTATATTAAATTTGTTTAGGTAATTTGTGAGACGTGTACTGATCAGTTTTTCAATTACTTTGCTCAAAAAGGGTAAGATGCAAATGGGGCGGTAGTTATTCAATAACGAAGCATCTCCTTTTTTATGTACGGGGATTATTTTACCCCGCTTCAGTTCATGCGGGAAAACACCTACTCTAAACATTAAATTCACAATTGAAGAGAGTACATTTGATATAAGGTGAGCTACCATTTTTACATGAGAGGGGTGAATGCCGCCAAGGCCAGCACTCGTCATTTTTAGGGTACCTATAACGCTAATTATTTCATCTGGAGTTGTGGGAAACAGAAAGAACAAATGGGGTAAGCGATCTAAGGCCATTTCATTTGATAAAGGTAGGGTGTGCTCGACGTTAAAGAAGTAGTTTGCAAACTGATCGGCGATGTCAGCTGGATCACTATAAGTGACATCATTATGAAGAACTGTAACTATGTTTTCCGAACGTGGGTTCCTATTTAAAAAGGAATTAATGATGTCCCATTTTTTCCTCGTACTATTTCCGGCCTCAGTTATCTTTTGCGCATATTACTTTCTTTTAGCTTCCTTAAGCTGGGTGTTTATTAGGTTGCAAAATTTTTTATAGCGAACAAGCAAATTCGTATTAAACGGTTGCCTTTTAGTTTTTTGTAGAGGTTGTCACGTTTGCGCATGTTTGTTAGTAATCCCCTCGTCAGCCAGGGATTTGCTGGTGATGCGATTATTTTTTTGCATTTTTGCTTATCTGTACAGGATTGAACATGTGATAGGAGCAAAGATGAAAAGAGGGTGAAAGCTTCTTGTGCATCAGTTTTAAGATAAACATCAGACCAGTTAGTGTTAGCAACGGTATCAATATATTTCTGCTTGTCCAATATATCACGAATAAAGGAAGGTGAATCACGTTTTGCAGTAGAATCGAAACGCAGAAATATGGGATAGTGGTCAGTAATATTAATTTCTAGCACTCCAGCGTCTGGTGCCGTGAGTAGATTTGAAAATGCATGATCAATGAGGGACCCATTGCTAATGCTGTTTGGTCTAGTTGGAAGACTGATTAAAGATTCATACCCGAAGCTGTTTAGTGCAGCTAGATAGTTGATTGAGTTAGTTGACAAATCATCTAGTAAATTAATGTTTATGTCACCCATGATAATAGCATTTTTATTTTCAAGGGAAATAACATTTAGGGAGCGTTGCAAGTTTGTGTAAAATTCAGTAACTGGAGAAGACGGTGAGCGGTATATACAGCTTAATATAAATCTTTTGTTATCTATATTAAGAAAAGTATGCTCAAACTCAAGCCAGACCGATTCACAGGAGAGCGTGTTCAATTCGAGATCAAACCTTCGTTTACAGGAAGCGTTAGAAGATACGTATGTGGCTGCGCCACCATGATTACTTGATAACCTGTGACTGTAATATGGCATATAGGAAGGGAAACCGAACAGATTTCTATCGTCTTCTGATAACCAAGTTTCTGTAACTGCAATTACTGAGAAAGGGTTGGTAAACGTGGAAAGAAGACTTTGAAATTCATCAACATGCTTTCGTAGGCTTCTGGCATTAAAATGAATAAAAGAGCGGGAGAACAAGTTTAGTTGCACAGGTGACAGAAAAGCCGACGAGGAAGGCATGGCTGTCGCATGCGCATTAAGTACAATGGGAGCCAATTAGTTTATTTTAGCCAGATCAGCCTCATCGCGTATCCTGTATACTTTACTGTCGGTTGTCTTGCGAGCTTTGATTTGGCAGTTTGTTGTCCACAAAAACATCCATTTTTTCTCTTTCTTTAAAGCCAAAGCCTTAGAAAAGAGAGCCTTGTTCGCGGGGGTCAAATGCTCATTTACGTACACGGGATTATCAGGTGTCTGTGTTATTTTGATGTCCCTCAGGCAGAGTTTAGCTTGTCGGGCCTTGCTTATGAATTCAGTCTTCTTATCTCTTGAACAAAATCGCGCAAGAAGGTTTTTGTTGCATTCCTTTGCTGTAGGAACACGATGAACGACGTCAAGGTCAGATGGTGACACCGGGCATCCGATCTTTTCACCCACCGTTTGCAAGATCGCGACACAGTCCTCCCCTTGTGTGCACGGTACACCTCTGATCTTGACGTTGTTGAGCCGTGAATATTGTTCGATTTCAGCTAGTTTCTTAGACATCATGCGGTTTCCAGACTTCAGTGATTTGTTTTCGGCCATCAAAGCTGCGTTGTCTTGCCTTGATTCCTCAACAATTTTTTCCGTGAATTTTGCACTAACAACAAGGTCATCAACTTCTTTCTTCAATTGCACCGCATCGAAACCAGAATGATTCAGTTTTAACAGAATCCTTGCGAACACAGACTCCACTAAAGCCTCGGTTTTCAGCTTCTCCTCGAGTTCCTCTAATCTCTTTGCCAGTTAAGCATTCGTTGGCATTTTGGACACAGTTAGAAGACACTCATACAAGCTCAAAATGCAAACAACGGCAGCAGCGACAGCAAATGAGAAACGAAAGAATCGCAAATGGCGTGAAAACCAACCTGCAGTAAATTATACGGTAATCTCGGTCAGTTGCTCAGTGCGCTGCCGCTGCTGCCAATGACATCCCGTCGACAGTGCCGGTCCTTTATAGCGTTGCTTGACGATTCCAGTGCGGCCCAGTGGTAATATCACCGAAAACGCAGCCGCAGGTAGAGCTGCGCAGTCTCCGAAGGCGCCACGAGTAAGGTAGTCCGTGGCAGCAATCAGGGCGTCCGGCGATGAAGCAGCACCTCGGGAAGCAAGCTTGGACGATCGGGCGTCGGCCGAAGTAACTGCAGTAAATTATACGGTAATCTCGGTCAGTTGCTCAGTGCGCTGCCGCTGCTGCCAATGACATCCCGTCGACAGTGCCGGTCCTTTATAGCGTTGCTTGACGATTCCAGTGCCGCCCAGTGGTAATATCACCGAAAACGCAGCCGCAGGTAGAGCTGCGCAGTCTCCGAAGGCGCCACGAGCAAGGTAGTCCGTGGCAGCAATCAGGGCGTCCGGCGATGAAGCAGCACCTCGGGAAGCAAGCTTGGACGATCGGGCGTCGGCCGAAGTAACTGCAGTAAATTATACGGTAATCTCGGCCAGTTGCTCAGTGCGCTGCCGCTGCTGCCAATGACATCCCGTCGACAGTGCCGGTCCTTTATAGCGTTGCTTGACGATTCCAGTGCCGCCCAGTGGTAATATCACCGAAAACGCAGCTGCAGGTAGAGCTGCGCAGTCTCCGAAGGCGCCACGAGAAGGGTAGTCCGTGGCAGCAATCAGGGCGTCCGGCGATGAAGCAGCACCTCGGGAAGCAAGCTTGGATGATCGGGCGTCGGCCGAAGTAACTGCAGTAAATTATACGGTAATCTCGGTCAGTTGCTCAGTGCGCTGCCGCTGCTGCCAATGACATCCCGTCGACAGTGCCGGTCCTTTATAGCGTTGCTTGACGATTCCAGTGCCGCCCAGTGGTAATATCACCGAAAACGCAGCCGCAGGTAGAGCTGCGCAGTCTCCGAAGGCACCACGAGCAAGGTAGTCCGTGGCAGCAATCAGGGCGTCCGGCGATGAAGCAGCACCTCGGGAAGCAAGCTTGGACGATCGGGCGTCGGCCGAAGTAACTGCAGTAAATTATACGGTAATCTCGGTCAGTTGCTCAGTGCGCTGCCGCTGCTGCCAATCAGCAGCGGCAACACCGCGGTAACAGTTACTAAAAGCTGGTATAGGAACAGCAAAGGTAGTAACTGTGACCGCCCTCGCCGTTATTAACTGCGCTTACTGCCAGGGTTGTAACCTATGTGACAAACCCTTACTACCACAAAGTAAAAAAAATATACCACTACCGTTTTTTAACAATGTACTCTACATTGCTCTGTTCTAATGCATGGCAAGCAAGCTTGTATAACCACCGCAAATCTCAGCCTTTCTCAGCCTTGGGGAAGAAAGCGGACTGGCTTCGAAACATCGGGTGTTCATAACATAATTTTGGCGGGAGTTTTCTCATTCCTTGTCATGTGTATATGTGAGCTTTTCTTACTATGCAATTGCCCGTGAAAAGCGCCTGTGTTGTTACTTGCTTCTAGCATCAGTGTTAGTGTGCGCGCTAAATTCTGTCCAAATATTTGGGGATCCTTAGGCTTCGCCATGAAAAGTTGACCACGACCGTGATATTTTGGCGCTAGTGTGTTAAAACTGAGTTCTTACGTTTCACTGTTTGACATTACTAATAAAATTTCAGCTTTCGCATATGGCTTCATTTTGTGTATTGGGCAGAATGCTTTACACCACGAGAAATTAAGGGCGTTACATGTTTTCGAAATTGCTACACTCCTACTGACCTGTGTGTCTTTTTTAGTGTGCGGCGGTCTTTATTCCACGAAGTTGTAATGAGGATTGCAAGTTGCGACACCCGATCCCAACGTACGCTTGTCCCATGCAACATTAGTGCGAATATACATGTGGTGTGAAGCCTGCATACAGGCGTGTAAAGTATGAAAGTGAATGTACTGCACTTAATTAAAGGCAGACAAAGTTCTTTTCGTTATATTTTCAAGATACGCGTGGCTGCTGCGTAGAATACATCCTTGCCACGCAAATGACCAGCGTTTGATCTCCCCTAGAACGTGTATATACGTTACTTTGTTTGCATTTTAATTTTTCGGTCACCGCCAGATGGTTTTTCGCGTGCGATCAGTGACGCTGACACTGACGCCAAATTTTATTTATTTATTTATTTATTATTTATTTTATTTACACATGTACCTACAGCTCCCTAGGGGAGCATTGTTGTAGGGGGGTTTACAAATCAAAAATACAAGCACGTCAGTGAGAACAAAATCACGGCAGAGAAAAAAAAATAAGAATAGATAAATCACACCATACAATATATGCTTATATTATGGGCTGGAGATTTCCGCTTTGTTAAATGAAAAAAAAAACGTGAACAGTAGAAAGAATAAGAAACAGACATTATGTGACAACATACTTCAAAAGTGAAGGAAACACTATATCAGGTGTGGTCAAAATACTTCCTGGTAGGCTATTCGATTCGCCTATGGTTTTAGGAGAAAAGTATTTTTATTTACAAATACTGCTGTCTCACAGTTCGAGACATTGCAGGAGTGGGTCCAAAACAGTGAATACACACTAAACTAACAAAACACATCGTTTGGTAGTTCATTCAAAAAACTATTGGTAGGCAACTTTCGGAGAGAAACATCCAGATTATTCCACAATTCCACTGTGAAAGGCAAAAATGAAAACTTAAAACAATCTAGAAATGGCTTGAAGGGTGTGATGTTAATGGGGTTTGACCTGCGAGTGTTTGCAACGGAGTTGGCAAAGGAAATGGGCATGTCAATGGTGAATATCTTGTTCACGATTTTATGTAAAGTGCCGATACGCTCACAAGTACGTCTGTGTTCAAGTGATTTGAGTGATAGACGTACAGCGTGTGACGAAGGCGAAAAATTCTGATCATAACGGTGATATATGAATGTTATTGCTTTTTTTGAACACCTTTCAAGTGTGCTATGTCGCATGCGCAGTGAGGTGACCAGACAACGGAGGCGTATTCAAGAACAGGCCGTATCATGGATTTGTATGCTGTTAGTTTGCATTCGTGAGTTGCATCTTTTAACGTTCGCTTCAAGAAGCCCAATTTTCGGAGCGCTTTCGAGCAGATTAGGTTTATATGTTTATGCCATTTTAAGTTCGGTGAGAATGTTACGCCAAGATACTTGTATTCGTTGACATGCTTCATGTTCTGGCCATAGGAAAAACGTAGGGGTTCCTTCTTGTTTGTGAATGTCATGCTTACCGTTTTGTTAAGGTTTAGTGCCATTTGCCACGTTGAGCTCCAGGTACGGAAAGAGGAAAAAACATTATTTAACTGTATTAGGTCACGGGAGGTACTAATACAAGAATAGAGGATAGGTTGCTGTTCGGCGCATATATTCGCGTACTGTTAAGAGATGGGCCCGTGGTAGTGAGGTGTAGGTTAGTGGTTTGATTTATTTTTATGAATAGTTTTATCCTTTATTAGGTTGTAGAGAAGACAATGTCTGATATATTTACGCCTTAAATACAGCAACGGCCATTCATGCGCATAAAAAATTTCGCTAGACGTTCTAGTGCATCACAAACCGCGCGGCGCGTTTTTCGACGCGCTCCAAGGTATCAATATTTACATTTGTCGCTGGGTCACAGGCAGTGCAAGCGTATTCTAAAATTGGGCGTACATTTGACATGTAAAGATCTTGTTTAATAACAGAGGGGGTGGTTCTGAAATTGCGGCGCAGAAATTTCAGCACGCCACTGGCTTTAACTGATAACCTGCGAACATGATCGTTCCACGATAGTGAGCTGTTGATGACAACGCCAAGATACAGTATATTCATTTACAATGAATAATTGTATCCTATCCATGCAGATTTGCGATGAAAGGTTGCTTTTTCTTGGTTAACCTAACGACACTGCAGTTTGACACGTTAAGCTTCATTTTACAAGTGCTGCACCACGCTATTACTGACAGACAAAAATTTTTGCTAAACGTGTTTTTTAACGGTATCATGCTAAAATGAACAAGCACCTAATCGGCTAGTATACTACAGGATTGCTTCCTTCGCCGAACTGTTTGTATGCCTGCGAAGCCCACTCCGTCAACACCATCCGGCTCCTACAGGGTCAGTCCTCCACCTTCAAAGTAGCAGACCTGCGAATTAGAGGGGCGCGAAGAAACTGCCGCAGGAACTGTATTGCGAATACCTTAAATTCTTTCAATTTCGTAAACCAGATATAGAAATCTTATAATTTTAACTGTATCCATTTAGAGGACACCAGCGTGGAAAGTACTAATTCTTGGAGTAAAATTTCGGATGCAAGGTTCCATCTGTAACACTAAAGAAGCAGTAACAGGCAGGCAAAAACTAGGTCTTTGCTGCCGTTGCGACGCATGGGATACGAGAACTGCCAAAACTCACAAGATTTCAAAATCTTTCACTGGTAAATAGAAAAAAAAATCCTCAATCATGCACACTCTTTACTTTTGCTCTCAATTAAGAAAAAAAAGAGTGTCAAGATGCTCTCGGGTGCCATCGGCTCTTCAGGATGCGGAGTCGTGCGGAGCAGTCTCACAAGCACAAGTGCACTTGCACTTGCATCCACAACGATAGGTGTCGGTGTTAAGCGGGTTAATCTGGCTTGCATAGCTCATAGAAACGCTCATTTAAGTCTTCCATCACCGGTTCATCCTCAGATGGAGCCTCCAAAGAGAGGCCCTGTCGGCCAGAAGAGGGCTGCTCCAATCGATGTCCTTCGCCCTCGTGACTTTGTAGTTTTCGCACTTTCCCTCCGTGCTCACTGTCGTCGCTCTCTGAATCGGTGCTGATCGCATGCTCCCTATTGCGGCACCTATGTGAGGCGCGGTTCTGCTGGTGTTGTTCGCCCAGACATTCTGCATCTGACCTACCGGTGGCCAACGAGCGCCATTGCAGGTGATCTTGTGGTAATGTGACGTCCTCCTGTTCTTTGAGTCCCTGCTTCTTGGGGCCAGTGACTCCGGGGTCGATGCGCAGGCACATAGTCGCATAGTTGTGTTCCAGATAGTCGTGGCCTCGCATAAATGGGCGGTCTCGATTAGTTTCTTGCACTTTAAAAGCTAGTGGACAGCCCATAGCATTCGCGCTTGAAGGGCGCAGAAAATGCGATACTCGGCCACTGTGTCCTATTTCTGGGACCATGTTGTGTCGGTCTTCACGCATATTCGAATGCTTGACAGCATTTTTTTCCTCAGTGTTAGGCCCCTCCACATATTCGAAGTCAAAGTTGCTGTTAGGTGAAAAATACTTTTCTGTAATCGACGCATGAGTCTTCGGTGTTCTTCTCTCTCCTGAGCTACAAGAACTTTGTGCTCCGGTGCTCGTCGGGTTGAGACTGGTGAGTGCATCTCTATGATGCATTGGCTTGGCTAGGTTGTGCACACTGCTGTGCCAGCTGTTTTCAGCAGTACCTTTTGAGCATACTTTGTACTCGTTTGTTTGATTAGCAGTTTCACCCGCTGGGGCATCATCTTGGTTGCTTTGTGCGTCCGCATTGACGCTGCCTGCGTGTTCTACGTCGATTGCCACTGCAGTTTCTGGTCTTCGTGGTAGTGGTTCGTCCGAGTCATAAGTGCGTTTGCCAGAGGTAGGCAGTGTACGACGAGAGTCTGTTGATTCACGCCGTGACAGATTCGTACGATGTCTCATACAATTCAGGTTGTCTCGGAGGTCTCGCAACTCACGAAAATCATCTCCGCCCCCACTCATTGTGTGAGGAAACCCGGGCTGTGTTGCAGCGTTGAAATCCTCAAATCACGAACCCAACTCGCGATGTGGCCTGCGCTTTCGTTGAGCCATGAAAAACGCTGCCTCACCAAGTTTACGTTGAATTATATTTGAAAGTCGATGTCTTCGAGGCGATCGGTGGACCTGGGCACACAAGAAGAAGACGCTCACTTAAGTACTTGCAAAGATGTTAACAGATATATGGTTAATCATTGTAGATGCAGAATGGCAATAAGAGACACAGTATAGTCCTACATTTTACGCAGAACATACGATGACTCTGTTTATGGAAAATATTTGTGGTGGCAGCGCCTATACACCTGGTGTGTGAAAACGTCTGCATATGGTGACCGCTTGCAATGCTCTTTTCCAGGTACACTTTAGTATGTGGGTTTAACGTCCAAAACTACCTAGAATATGAGAGACGCCGTAGTAGAGGACTCGACTAAATTAAACCACTTGGGGTTCTTTAACGTGCACCCAAATATCAGCACACGGGCATGTACAGCATTTTCGCCTCCAAGGCAACATGCAGCCGCCGCAGCTGGGATTCTACCCCGCGACCAGCGGGTCAGTAGCCGAGTACCTTAGGCACTGGACCACCGCAGCGGGGATTTCTTGTGGCACTCCGAACTCTCCTATGCCACTTCAGGGAAAACGAGCGACAAGGCACTACTTTGCCGCGAATGCGCTTGTTTTTGATCGACACGTCCAGCTCCCCCAATTTAGAGTCAGGAAGCGCAAACAAACCGCCGCAAGATTCTGTGTAAACGCAACTGCAGTTTTGCACTGTACTTTTCGCCGAGTTGGTTTTGACCGGCAATAATATATACTTACGCGTTAATTATATATTAATATATACTTACGCGTTAAGTAAATAATAATATATACTTACGCGTTAAGTGCCTACACGTAAATAATGGTATGCACTCAGGTGTTAAATGCATAGTCTCTATAGTTCGATACCCGCGACCACCATACCACGTTTGAATAAACGATTTTGAAAGATGCTTCAAACGTTCTATGAATGAGAAAATGATTCTCCCCCTCGATATATAATTGTCCCCCGTTTCTCCCACTCGATATCAATTACGCCACCAAACGAGAATGCCACCACATATGCGAACTAACTACGGGCGTCAGGACATTGAGTATCAAGTACCCCGGCTATTGAACATTGTTGTACATCATATAGATTTTCATGCACCCCGCTTTAAAAACTTTATAAAGAACTTTCTGTCACATTCCACGATAACTTATCAATAAAATATATCTGTCTAATTTTCTACGTGTACCGCATATACAGTTCGTGCTACAATTTGAAAGTTCACAATTTAATGCGTATAGGCATATAATCTTGGAGTGTCGGTTGATATGTTCGTTTTCATGAAGAGTTTTCAGTGTATGATGTCTATCTGTAATGCTTTATTTGCAGTGACAATTATGTACATGCATGTTCTGATTTTTTCTGGTTGCTCTATTGTTTGTATACTTGCATCGCATGCAAACATGTACACGCATGCCGAATGCGCATGAAAGTAGGAGCCTCTGTCAGGCAATACGGCCTTTAGCTCTTACTCCTCTTTCTGTATCAAAAAGAAATAAACTTCAATTCAATTCAATTCAATTCAATATGTCGAATCGCACCTACGGTAGACCTGCTGTCGAATATAGTGTACAACTTTCTGCTGTAACGGCAGCGGCCTATGTTCAATAGATGACCGGTAAAATGGAAAATTGCAGGTAAATGTGGGATACGACGGCTTCCGGTTCGACGCACCACACGGGTCAGCAGCGGCATGCGTGCATTTTTAACTTGCTCTGTTGAAAAAAAGCACCTCGCCTGCAATGTCAGTGCATTCGAAGTTGGTTTTTTTTTTTTGCCAACCGTGACTGTGATGATGACAAGCTACGTAAATTATGAACGGTCAGGAAACTTTTTTATCGCACTAAAATGATTTGCAATGCTTTTAGGCTTCTCGGGGGTATAATGTCAGTTTGGATAGGAGATCAGTCGATACAAAAAAACAGTTTTTATTGTATGATACGTTACTGCAGATAAAAAGTCACCATTTTGAAAATCTCAGAGGATGGGTATGGCTGTAGCAAGTGTGCTAAGAGTTCATTTTGGGATCGCTGTTTTGGGAGACATCGTCAGTCGATCAGCATGAAGCGCAACACATATTGAGCGCGTTGAGATATTTTTTTCTAGCTTTCAGTGCGCTATAAAATTCATTTATTAGTCGAAGCCAGATGCTTATTCGAACTCTGATCTTGGTCGAATAATAGAATCCCTGCGCTCGTTAACGCACTTGTTCCTTTAGGTACCCTCCCGGCGCACCGTTTATTAAACTCAAATTAACTCGTCCAGCACTTCGTGTAAACTTACTCTTGAGTGAAGCTTTCACGTTGTCATTTATATGACTGCAATGACCGGTGCAATCTTGTATGGCAGGTAGATTTCATCCCGCTTGTTCTCATAATATCTTTGCTCGACGCTGGCGTGCCTAGCAAAGATTTTTTTTTAATGTTTAATTCTCAATATTATATTCGAAGCAAATTCATGCGTAAGCTTTTTTTTTAATGCGGAATACACACGTACCTGTGATAAAATGGTTTTCGCACACTCTGGCTTCAAAGTTTCGTACTGAAAGGCTACCTGTCGCTGTGGCTCTATTCACAGTCGCGGCCCATCTCGTTTTCAGTCTTCATTACATGGGAACGAATACCTGCGTTTGCCTTGCACGCTCGAGTTGTAGCAGCCAAGGGCTGAACAACCGACCATGGTTTGTCAGGACGACGATAAACGGGTGACCGCGCACACGAATACCGAACAATCTGAGGCTTGCGGTGAAGTGGTTTGCCATCGTCTACTCTTCTCGAACTTGAAGCGGGTAGCAGAAGGTGCATCCCACAATCCCTCACTCTTTTACTGGTCACCTATTCCGTCTTCTGAGAACACCTGCGTCGCATTAGGGCCCGTGTGTTTCCGTCGTCAGGCCGAAGCTCAATACATAGTCGCTTTCATACAACGGCGGTGACGACGAGCGGCATTTCCAGTTGCTCGAGCCTATTGCGCCGCACAACGCTACAGAGATCTAAGGCATTCGCCTTTAAACGTTTTGCAGCATGTGACACTCGTGTGCTGGTGTAGAAAGCCTGCACAGTTGGATACTCGACTTTTTATTGCAAGACTCACCGAACAGTACCTGTGACGCACGCGTAATAAATTACATTGATGTCCTCGGGTTATTGTACTCCACATCTCCTGATGCTCAGAGCACACCACTTGATGTCTCAGTTTCTCCAGGAGGGGCTCGCCGATTTCGCGCACCACTGAAAGCTACCTTCAAACAAGGATTATGAAAGATTATGTGAGTGTTTCTGGTACCATATTTTTTATGCAACTCTCAAACGACCTTGAACCATATAGAAGGAGGGATGAAAAGCGACTTCGCTGGTAACATATTGTTAGTATTGAGTTTTTCGTAGCGTAAATGAAAGGGCAAGGCAAGCGCATGCACACATGTGCAAACAAACGAGATTGTTAGAAGTAAGGGCACTGCGAATTCATGCATGCCTATATTTTGTCTCTTGATTTGGGCTAGAAAAAAAAACTGACTAAAACTCAATTCCTAAATTTAACCTTAACAGGTGTCAGCCACATTATTACCGGCTGAACGAGGCCAGAAGCGCTTTTATAATGCTGCTCACAAAATAAAGCTTCGCCTTTAAAGCACATTATAGTAGAAAACACATAAAACCAATAAAAGATCGAGATAGAGAAACGCTATAGATGCATTATTGTGTGAAATTTGTCCTCCGAAGCCAAGGGGCGCCAGCAGGCCTTGGTATGTTGTAAATATTTAACGAAATATCTACGTAAAAAAATAAGAAAAACACTTGAAAGCAGCGAGAAACGATGTTGAACAACCGTCACGTGCTTTCTCTCGCTTCAGCGTTTTCTATGAGCAGCGTGAAATCTTTTTGAAATGAATCAGGGACAAATCAGCTAACTTGTCAACATTTAAAAATGTTCTTTGTACTTTATATGCAAAGCAAAGAGCAAATACCTCTTGCTCGCAGTGGCAGACTTCATAAGGCGCCAGTGTGTCTCAAAGGTTTGATCTTGTTTTGGCTTGGGCACTTAATTTTTACAGTTCCGACACCCTCATACACAGTTTGACATGATATATAGGCAAAAACGAGGTTCTTTTTTTTGTGACATTCCAAATAAAAACTCAGCTGTTTTAAAATGTACTAAGAACTACATCTCAAGTGGAAGAAACAATGACAGACGTTATTTTACTTTATTTTATTGTAACATGAAGAATTTAGACTACCATAACATGTCTACATAGCGGTGTTTGAAGGAAAGAGTTCCGTTGCATGTAATATTTTTAGTCTGCAAAAATCTTCATTTATTTTCAATAAGTAATCCTTATACGAGTTTTTTTTTTCATTTAGTACATGCTATCATAACTGACACCCCGTAGCCCCCAAAGCTGTTTCGCACTCCTCAGCATGAGCAAGGTTGTTTATAATGGGAGAGGCGCGGGGGAGGGGGGTCCACGCTTTCTCCCCTTCACCTTAGGTCGCATCCGAAACAGCTTTGCAAAGAATGATGCAAACTGCAGTCCCGAAGTTCTAACATCAAGGAGCCTTTTTTTCCCTGGCTGCTTTCGGGGGCAATGGAGGAGTGTAAGAACTCCTTGGAATGCGAGACTCTGGGCACCATGGCAGTCCAAAATCTGCGTTGTCATAAACCTCCAGCTCGACAGAACAAGGCTGACTGAGTAAATACAAGGGGTCGATTTGAAGTCCCCCCCCCCCCCTTTCCCTTCAACTAACGTTGGGCATTAGGGGCATGGCTGTCTCCACCTTCTGCACGCCCTCCTACGATCATACTGATACCTACTCCTCGGCTCGATAAAGCAGCCAGGCGTACTAGTACACATATTAGAAGGCACGAAACATGGCAGGCAAATCAGGCACACATCGGCTGACCGAGAGTCATTCAATTTCGCGACCTAATGAATGCATGTCAGCATGGTCTACCAACCAGCTACAAACAAACGATTCCAGACATGTTGACTAGCAACAGGCCACCCATCAACCTCAGTAATGAACTGATTAAAGCAATGAGGCCAAATAAGGAGGAAGAGGAAGCATGGGTGTAGTACTTTTTGACCATCCTCGTGTACAAAAGATGATGCTGTAGTTAAAAGCACCATGTTTATATAACCTCTAACATCAACCCATCTTAACCTACAATAGTGAAAACCTAGTTGGTAGGATGGAATGTTTGTATTGCCAGAAAGAATACATTGTTGAAATAGGGTTAGGCTGTTAATGCTAGATTGAACGGGCATCGCGCGGACACAGCAGAGAAATTACCGAAAGCAGCCACACGACATTTTGATTCTTGCAACCTCACAACTAGGGACAACCTCAAACTCTACATGCTTCAGTGAATCTTGAGGTACCCAAGAGACCTATTCTCGAGTTCATTACACTAGTCAGCAGGCATAAACCTTTCAATTAGGGCTCTTGAGTCTATGCGATATGGTACATTTCCGATGGAAAACGAAAAGTGGTATGTCCTTCTACCAATCTCTAACTGACACCATAGTTAAGCGATGTTTTCCACTGACAACCAAAACTTGATGAAACTTGTACGCCACCCTCTTGCCCTTCTTTCCTTTTCTTTCACGTGATACCTCTTTCATAACCCGATTCGACATTTTGATCACTCTCACCTTCTTCACTGCTTTCGCTATTTTACTCTCTTTCTCTTTAACTGGGAATGGAAGAAAGGGTATGAGGAATGTACACAGCAGCCTTGGAAAAGACAAGGCCTCTTGTCGAGACGTCAGCTCAAGCCCAACGCCTATTATTTACAGCAAAGTTTGAATTTAAGGATTCCTTTTCCTTAATAGACACATCATTGATGACAACTAACAGACTGCGATGCCAAGGGGAGTATACGGGATGTTACCAGTAGTTATTTCAATGCAAATGTGAGGAACGAGAAGCGCACGAAAATTAAACTAGCCCGGAAGGACCAAACTTGGGACCTTCTAGTAATGCGTCCGCTGAACCAATGACGTAAAACAGAGGTCATCTCTTCGTCCGCTTTAAATGGTATATATATCCATTTAAAAGGGGGGGGGGTGTCGATAAGCACCGCCAGTAGTCAGTATAGTGAGGGCGGAACACAATTGTGTTTGCCTGATTGCGTCATGCAGAACGCATACCTATTACATGCTCCACTGACCAATAATTTCTCTGTCAGTAAGCTCTGTCAGCTGGATTCACGGCCGCTTACAGAATATAAGATCCTGTGACCTTGTTCGACGATTTCCCATACGCGCAAAACAACGAAAGCCCTCTTGTACTTCTCAAGGACCACCAGACTTCAAGACCCGTTGTGAAAAATTAGTGTGAGACTGGACTGTGTAGTCTAGAGCTGAACATTCATCCTTCTGATTCTTACTCCTCTTCTTTTCTACCTCTTTCCTTTCTGTTATTCTCCCTTTCCCCCACCCAAAGTGTAGGGTTGCCAACCGAGCCAAGCTTGGTTAACCTCCCTGACTTTTCTCTCTATTTATCTCTATCTCTTGTATAACACCTGAAGGCACCAACTGCTAGAATGACGCCCTTGCAATGAATGAAGAAAAGAAGCGTACATTTGAGGGATAGTTTTCTTTCTCACATGCAACATTAATGAGAGCTAGCATACAATGAGGCGAAGGAAAATATAGGGGATGTATTAGAGGTAGTAAGTGCAGCGTAAATATGAAGAAAGAAAAGTGGATGGAAAGACTACCCTATGCACAATTATGATTGTTAATAACATTGCCTATGCTCTCCTTCGCTCCACATTCTCATTTAATTATTATTGACAATGTCGTTTTTGTGCAGTACTCATATATATTCGAATGTGACAATTTGTTAGCGTGACGACTGGTATGCGCGATGGCTCACAATAACTAAATCATGTCACGACACTCCTCTCCTAAAAAATTAATGTCGGATCTGATCTACGCATTCGAGTCGAAGGGACGTCGTCGGAACGCCGTCGACGAATTCGAGTCGAAGTCTTCCCAGCTTCTCGGGTCAACACCTCCTTTATTTAATTCAATGCCGGTGCAAACACGCACTTTTCATTGGGATCCGTTGGTCCACCTTACTTCAGGGAGAGGTCGTGATGCGACGCCACAGGAGGGGCAGGGCTGCTTGCATCACACGGGCTTCCGAGAGTTTTTCCATGGAAACGCAAGAGATGCGTTTCCTTCTCGAATGTCGTACGTCAGTCAAATTCATTCCTTCATACACCCTTTGTGTGGCTCGAAGCATTGCCGTTGCCACCTCACAGAGGTAGTTATGTCATGGCGTCACCATGACGCGTCCGCATTGGTTGGCTGTATAGCGCCACAAACGGCGACACGGCATCTGAATAGACCGTATCACTTACAGAGCCTGCACGACAGTACGCTCTGGCAGACGAGTGAGCACCGAGCCAGCGTCTCCTCTATTTTGTCAATGCCATCCAGATGCACCTTATCTAGCCCTTCACCACCACCCCTCATCTAGCCCTTTTCTGATCTCGCCAATCGCCTTGCCTTCACGTGTAATTTGCAGTCATGTGGAAGAGCGCTCCTCACGCAGTGCCTCATGACGGGAATAGTATTAAGTCATATAGTGTTTTAGAATAGCGCACCGCGAGCCCTTATGGTGCGGGCGCTGCCACTGCGCATGCGTCATAACGCCAGTCTGCGTTCGCGCGCGCCCTCACGCGCAGAAAATCCGAGAGCGTGCGGCGATTGCGGCCCTAATGTGGCTCGCACACGCTTGTTTCGAGATTACGGTGTCACTGCGATCATGCATTGCGGTTTGAGCAGGGCAAACCCTGTTCTAAAGATACGCCCGCAACGCCCGCAGCGCTTGCAAACCACATTCTAAAACTCAATGTTTTGTTCAGTTTTACAGATCTGAGAGGTGGTGTTTGCATTCCTAGTGATAACAATGTTGGTGGTCACGCTGGCCCTGTAAGTGATACGGTGTTTTGAGACAGCGTGTCGCCATTTGTGGCGCTCTGCGAGCAAGCAATGAGGAGGCATCACTGCGACGGAAAATCATGCCCCAACTTTAAAGGCTGGTGCACACCGGTGACTAGCCGCGGTCGCGAGACCATTTGCGACTGGCGACCAAAAAGCGACTGATGTTCACACCAGCAGAGGCAGCATGCGAGCGACCGGAAGTCGCAATACTGGAGAGTCACGTCTGGATCTTGTTATCAGTGAAAACTCTGGAGACCGGCTCTAATCAGCTGATCGCCGCCAGCAGAGTGAGCTGAGAAACCGAGCATGCCGCATCCCTTGTTTTTATCCGTTCTCGCCAGCGCATTGAAAAAAAACAACGAAAATTAAGCATCGCTGGTTGGTTTCAGCAGCTTTGCGACCACAGTCACGCGACTTAAAAATCGGTCAGGAAGTGACTAGCCAAAGCACATAACTAGTCAAAGCACTAACCAAAGCCAAAGCAAATGGTCGCGCGACTGCGACTAGCCGCAGTCGCGCGACCATCTGTGACCAGTCGAAAATAGTCGCGCGACCGCTGCTAGTCGCCGGTGTGCACAAACCTATATAGTGCTGTGATGCAGCGGCAGCATTGCTTCGAGCCACAAAGAAGAAACAAATCTGACAGACGGATATAGTTGGTATGGAAAACACGTCTATCACATCTCCGGGGAAAGCGCTCGGACGTACGTTTGATGCGAGCAGCGCGACTCCTCACAACAACCAGCATCACGTGGACCGACGGCTCTCGTTGAGAAGTGCGCGTTTGCACTGACATTGAAAAAAAAATACAGGAGACGTTGTCTGACTTCGCTGTACAGTGGCCGTGCACGCACCAACACGGTGTGGAAAAGGCCCCGCCGTGGTGGTCTAGTGGCTAAGGTACTCAGCTGCTGACCCGCAGGTCACAGGTTCAAATCCCGGCTGCGGCGGCTGCATTTCCGATGGAGGCGGAAATGTTGAAGGCCTGTGTGCTCAGATTTGGTTGCACGTTAAAGAACTCCAGGTGGTCGAAATCTCCGGAGCCCTAAACTACGGCGTCTCTCATAATCATATGGTGGTTTTGGGTCGTTAAACCCCACATATCAATCAATCAACGATGCAGAACACATGAGAACAGAGGTGATAAAATGACTACGAGAGCGCGTGTGGCGTGAACAACACATGTCGGGCATTTGGGCTGGTTATCGAAGGAACACCGCGTGCGTACACGTGAGCGCCGCCACTCAATCAAAATTTCAGCAGTGCTAGATTATCTTGAGACTTTCGCGGTATTTTTTTGCCAACTCAACACATGCCTCCCGCTGGCGTGGTCGTTCATGGACGTTTGTCCTCTTTCGGGCAAGTACTTTCGTTCCACCTGGCGCATAGAAATTTCCTTTCTAGAAGGAAGCAAGGGTGCACATGCAGCGATCTCGTGCTGCTCGTTTCGCTTGTATCAAGTATTGCAGGTAAATATGAGGACAAGTTGTCACCAGGGGTTCAGGCACTACGGCGGCGACTCGGCGATGAGTGGATTCGTCTCGAGCACGGTGAAATTTTTGGCGATACAAGCAGTCACGCAATGACATATCGTTTTACTTCTGCATCTATGTGTGCATAGTCTGTGCGATAAAGCTGATAAATGAATCGCGCCGCTCACTCCCGTTGCGGCGTGGCAATGCTGCTCTGCAAGAGCAGAAGTGTTGAGAGGAGGATACAACTTTATTAAAAGAGATTTCATGGGTTGAGAGCTGGCCGCTTGTCTGCGGCGACCTCTTTTGCCCATGCAATGACTGCTTTCTGCAGTTTTTCTTCGGGGAACCGTATTAAGGTCTCTCATGTCGTTTCGGAGGGAGCTGGCAGAAGCTCTCTGGATGGGGTCACACCCTCGCATTCCCAGTCACACAATCACACCCTCCCATTCCCAGAGGATGTGAATTTGGTTTGGTATGGCATTTTTGTCGCAATTTTAGCATGTTGAGTCAACCTCTCCACCTGTGAGTATCGCTAAGCGGTGAGGAGTGGTTAGGCTGTTCGTTTGAATTCGGCGGAGGATAGTGGGCTGTGCTCTCGTGAGGTTGCTGTGCGGTATGGGATATAATCTCCTGTCATCTTTATACATATTTGTAAGTTCGTTATAGCAGGTCACTGCCTCTCTTATCGGGAAGCCCGGTTCCAATGAAAGCGCGACCCGGTTTTCTATCCCTTGGGCCACTTTATGCACTCTCTCGTTACCGGGGTTTTCTGAGTGAGCGGGGACCCAGACCAAATTGATTTTTGTTCTTTCATCCTGATTGAAGTTTCTCAGGACCTTGGCTGTATTTAGTCCCACACTTCCCCTTACAAAGCTGAGAATAACGCTCTTAGAGTCGCTAAAGACAGTGTGGGTGGTTGAATGCATAATGGCCAGTGCTACGGTCATTTCTTCGGCCTCTTTGATCGATGCAGATCTAGTGGAAGCCACATTAACAATTTTAAGTTCTCCGTCCACGGCACTCAGGGTGTATGTGTTGCATCCCTGGTTGGCGGCATCGACGAAGACCGTGGTTTGGTCTTGCTTGTGCTTTTCACTAAGCCTATCTGCTCTGGCTTCTCTCCTGGCGTCGTCTCTTCCCACCAGGGTGTTTTTGGGTATTTCTTTGATCTGTAGGTAATGTCTAATTGCGGGAGGTACTGGTGTTCTATCTCCCGTGATGTGTATGAGCTGAATTCTCAGTTTATGCAGGACATGTAGTCCCGTCATTGTGTCTGAAAACGGTGTTATTTGTGCTGTTTTGTGTGCTTCGATCAGCTCCTCTAGGGTGTTATGCATTCCAAGTTTGAATTAGATTTCCCACCCCTTCTGTCCAGCCTATGGACAGAAGTGGTGGGAAACCCAATCTTCGCCGCGCGTGTCTGTCAATCAAACTGATTGACGCATGAACTCGGATACAAACTTGATGATTCTGAGAAGGCCCCAGTTGAACTCACGACTGTCATGGGGCCTTTTTGACTATCAAAAGTTTGATGCGGTGGACGCTGAGCAGCACGTTTTTGTTTGTTTGTTTGTCCCTTTCTTTTGTGGCTCTCACCCACTAAGGGGGATTGGCCAAGAAGCCGGTGGTTAATGCAAGTCAATACCTATAAATTTTCTAGATTAGGGAAGTATGATTACTGTGTTTTGACTGTGAAATTAATTTGGCGCAATGTCAGAAAAAAAAGAAAAAAAGGGGGGGGAGAAATAATAGAATTTGTTGAATATCTGTGGTGGAATCGTTATATGAAATTCTCCTGAAAGTTGAATCATTGCAGTGTATCAGCTAAATAACAAGTGGTAGTGTGGCTAGTAAAATTCGAGAGCTGATCGCTGACTCAGCAAGGTAATCTTCTTGTGTTATATATGAATTCGCAGAGAGCCCCGCAGATGTTCCTGGCGCTGTGTCCCAATGAAGTGGCCCCAAAAGACAAAATATTGGGAGTATTAAGCGATATTCCTAATTTTCTGAATAAAATTTCGAAGCAGTTTTTTCTTTGATTTTTGAATTGGTGACATGTGATAACAAAATTGTCGAAAAAAAAAGTCGATATGTTCAGGTTCGTTACAGCTTGAGCACAGAGGGGACGGCACCAGACCAGACCTGTTAAAGTAGAAATTAAGAGGTGGTACACGGCAACGTAATTTTTTTAGCAAGACTTCCAATTTACGCGTGGGACACCATTTATTATTCCATGTGAAGTGCAGGTGCGAGAAATCTGGATTCGATATCATGGTTTTTGATGAGTCTTCAAGAAGGGAAAGTTTTCTAAACCTCGCTGCTGTTACATAAGCTGTAGGAGGCATGATTGGCACAATCGGAAGATCAAGAGATGTTCGCGCAAGTTTGTCAGCCATCTCGTTTATAAATATACTACGATGGCCTGGCACCCATATCATTCGCACTAGACGAATGTTTGCTGGGATTAATCATTTAAAATCTCTTGTACTGCTGATGTCGACGACGCAGGTTTTTTGCGTATAAAAGAATTTCATCATCTTTCACTACTCTTTGAGAGTTGGAGCCATACATGAGCTTGTGATAACCAACCTTCTTCCAGCTCTTCGATTCGATCATCTACTCATCTGATGGGTCTACCTCGAAGTGAAGGCCACATCAGCCCTTTTAAATTTGATTTTACTAATTACCTAGGGCTTTATGAACACAACACCTGACTGTATTGTTTTATTGATAAGGTTTGAGTTCAATTGACAATATTTATCTAATGAGGAATTGTGAAATTCATCATTAGTATAGAACAATTTACTTTAATTCCTATTAGCACGATCCTAATAGTGACCATATCAGTAAAGTCTCATTAGGACAGTTTTACTTAGCGTGCTCATGAATGACATCAAGTTCATTAGCATGGTTTAGTGCGTCAACTAGAATGCTTTAGTTAGCACGGTTCGAGGTTCACGTGGCTTCATTACCGTGGTCTTACTAGGATGTGGCGTAACTGCCTCAGTCTTACCACAATCCATGAGTACTGTACCTTGGTCATAGCATGTGCTGGCCTAACTAGCCAAGAACACCGTCCAACCAAACACCTAACCAGCCGGCCGCAACAACTCAGGTGCTAGCGAACGATAAACACGACGATGAACGTGGGAACCAGCCGAGCAGCGCACTTGAATGTACAGGCTGACCATGATGATTAACACGGGGTTTCAGGTGTAGCTGTGATCGCGATGTTGTGAAACGCTCAGCCCAAACGAATATCAGGGGCCACTGCACACTTACTGCAGGCATTCAAAGCTTCAAAGTGAATATAAACAGCTCGTGCCTTTAAAAGCATCACCAGAAAAAGCTTCTGACAATTCTACTGCATAGGTGCATCTTCTAACTGTGTCGAACGAAAAACAAATGAAGAAAGACCCTCTTCTTTTAAGACACCGGCCAGCTTCGTCGACCATCCTTGACACGTTGCCGCGTTCTATCGCAACCTATTAAAGGAAGCGCCCTGAGGGGCTGATTCGACTTTTTGACAGTGTTTACTCATTCAAATGGGGGTGTTAACAAAACTTTACAAAGATTCCGAGTTTTCAGCAACCTCTTGTGATTCTACATAGCACCCCTTTTGCACTATTTAGCCTTACGTTGCCCTGATTCAATCCATGAGTACTGTACAAGTTACAAGAACTATTATATATATATATATATGTGTGACGCTATGATGAATGGAAGACTTGGCCTGGCTCATACCCCATGTTTATTCTATCTCTCACTTCTTCCTTCTCAGCTTCTACCAATGAACGCCTCATACGTCACACACACATATATATATATATTAACGTGATGACTGCCGCACAATATCGCTATATAACGTGATTTCAGCAGCAAAATGCAATCCTCAAGCTGCAGAAAACCATCGCAGTCGAATGTGAAGCAAAGTACGGCATCCTTTCTGCGTATTTTCAAGCACGCACACTACGAGTGAAAAACAATTGAAGCATAATTTCTGGGGAAGATGGAACCCAGAAGGGTGTGGCTGGAGAGGACGTTTCTACAAGCGTCTTCGTCAAGGCCGCATCTGTTGCAGCCTTGAAGCCCGCTTGTCAAAGCGTTCCAGCCACCATGATTGTTCAATATTTTTGCATCTCTCCTGGGCGGACTTTAGAGGCCAGATAAAAAAATAGACCTATCGCTTTCGCAAGGATTTAGCAAGACCACGTACGCAGTTGGTTATCAGCGGCATTGGTGCGTTAACTAGGCACTGAGGGAAGTGGACTTTGCTATTCCAAGCTTCAGTGTAATGACTGCCTCAAAGGCAACGTTACTTCTTGTCGCCTTTCTTTTGTAAACATCCGTCTTTGATCGTGTCAGCAACACCTTTGTGTTGCCCACATCCTTTTTCGCGTTAAAAAATTTACCGGTGATTCGTCTGCGTTCTGAAAAGTCATCTTGAAAAGCGCGCTCTGCGAGCAGGTGGTCTGCGAATAGAGACTGCCAGGAGGCAAGACGAGCGCTTACCGTTGAGGGTCAGCCGGGCACTAGGCCTCGTCTAGAACAGGGGCACCATGACGTTCGGGACACCTGTTCCCGAGGGCTTGGTTCGCACAGTGCTTGCTCGCGGGAACACGTGATGGCTCGCGCACGAGATTGCGGCTGCTGCTAATGATGATGAACTTCCTCGTGGCGCGTGTCCATGGTAGTCATTTGAGCGACGACAAGCCTCACTCTATTGATGGTAATGTTTTTGAGGAAAACGACGTGAAAGAAAATTACTAACTTCGTTTAATTTCGTGTGGATATGTAGAATTAAGAATGAACTTTAAAGTTTCTACTACGTGCATATGCAGTGACTAAACATGCGTACTACGCGTGATCGAACACGACTCAACCGCAAATTTAAGTTCACTGGTAGCGCCTACTTACAGCTTAACCATGAGTCGGGAAAGAAAATGAAATAAAAAAACGACGTTGTATACGCTGCAGTTTAGAGCGTTAAAGGTGCCCTGCAAAACGTTTTGAGCGTAGACACAAAATGCTGCCGATCGGTAGTAGAGGCTCCCGACAACACGCGGGATAAATATCATAGCACAGCACGTGGCCTGGAATTCAGAATAAATTATCAGAGTCAGCTTCAAAGAGTTTTTTCTTTTCTCGACCAATCACGGAAAAAGCCCGAAAATAACTCGCAGTAAGCCCATCTATCAGCCATTGCTTGATTGGAACATGGCGCGCTCGGTTCTTGCAGAGCACTCCTTTCGCGCTATGTAGCCATAGGTTGTCCTCATTCAATCCATGAGTACTGTACAAGTTACAAGAACTATAGTTTTCTGCGGAATGCCAGGAAGTTTTGAAATATATCGGTTTATTTTATTCGTACTTAGAATTAGTTCCTGGAACCTAAATAAGAGGGGATGGAGGGTCAGTACGTTGCCGCGATAACCATGCATTACAAGTTTTTTTTCAAATAACAGGCCAGGTAAACACACTAGAAGTCTACACAGATACCCTGGGCCGAAAATGGAGCCTCATTAGCATTCCAAATGAACGTCCTTTCTAATAGAGCGGACTGTGTTAAGTGCTCTTTCTGGACAGCAATGTATGCCGTATGCGTGATCCTATGCTTATCAGAGAGGCTGCGTTTTCTAAATGTAGGCAAAAGCTACATTGATCTGTCTTTTTATACCAAACAATTAGTTTTGCACCATGCAATCGTCTTGGAAGAAAACCTGTCTAATCAAGATTGAAAATTTACAAGGCAAGGTACAATATCTATTACTTTTTGAGGATTTTTAATACCATCAGTGTCTCTCCTAGAACTACTGTCACGTCCTACATAACTTTAGAATATTTAGAAATGAATGGCTTTGCCCTAACTGCGTTTTTAAAAAAAACACAAGATATTGGCACTAGTTTCTCCATTATCGAGGCAGATGCAATAATTATTCAACAGATCTGCTATTCGTTTCCCACTAAGGTCTTTATTATTCCATGCAGACGAAGAACAGTTATAGTACAGTTGGATCTGACCATACAAAACAACAGCAAGTCAAATTATCCTTTATATCGTACTACTTTCAAACACAATACCTTAACTTCCTAGTATGCATTGGAGAATGTACGGTTACGCCCTTCAAAAATAGCAAGCGCCGAACATGGGACAGCGGTAAACGCCCCACCAAGTTGGCTTTCCATCACAATAGGTTGACTTTTCCCAACAAATGCTGCTTTCTGGCACTTATTCAGAAGTGTGAGCGAGGTGTGTATGCGGGCGCCGCGCGGAGGAAGTAGGAACTACGACTTGTGGGCGCATGCATTTTTTCGTGATTCCTCGCCATGCGCGGTCGCCGCCTACTCTCCACACCCTTTCCTAACGCGATGACTGCAGCAAAATGCAATCCTCAAACAAAGATTAACCATCACAGTCGAACGTGAAGCAAAGTCTGACATTGCTTCTGCGTATGTTACAAGCCAGCACAAAACGAGTGAAAAACAAAAGAGGCAGAATTTCAGGGGAAAATGGAACCCGGAAGGATGTGGCTGGAGAGGACGTTTCGACAAGCGTCTTTGTCAATGCCGCAACTGTTTCAGCCTTGAAGCCCGCTTGTCAAAGCGTTCCAGTCGCAACGACTGTTGAAAATATTCGGATCTCTCCTGGGCGGACTATGAAGGCTATTTAGAAAATATACCTATCGCTTTCGCAAGGATTTAGCAACACCACCTACGAAGTTAGTTATCAGCGGAATTGGTGCGTAAACAAGGCACTGAGGGAAGAGGACTTTGTTATTCCAAGCTTCAGTGTAATTACTTCCTCTAAGGCAACATCAGTTCTTGTCGCCGTTCTTTTGTAAACATCCCGTCTTTGATCGTGTCAGCAACACATTTGTGTTGCCAACATCCTTTAGCGCGTTAAAGGAGCACTGATATCAATATTCAAGATTAAGATATGCCCATAATTCGATCGCTTGGTATGTATAGGTCTTCTTGGCCAACTTTGAATGGCATCCGTCACGTGGAACTTATTTTATTCCGATGTCAAACAGCGTAGAAAAGCCAAGGAGATAAAACGGAAAATAGACTGCCCTGGGACATCGACACTAGTGCTACGTGTTCGGTGTGATACATTGCACAAATACCATTCTGAGTGACGATGCCCTAGTGGGGATGACGTGTACGATCGGAGTGTTCTTATCGTGGCGCCGACTAGCGCCGAAGCGCAGAAACGCACTCGCTCGTTGCGTCTTATCTTCTTCGCACTGGTTTGAATGATTTCGTGAAATTATTAAGATAAAAACCACCTTTAAAAGAACGGCCAAAGAAAATAGCATGCTTTGACGTGTGCTTGTCGGTCAGCATGTCGGGGAATCGCCTTGAGTTGCAGTCGTCTAGTTCGAAGCACGGAAAAAGCGCAATGAGGGTGTCTCTTCATATCACGTATGTGTTACACATCAACAGGACCACAATCTATTAAAAGTGCAACAGCGTATAGTCAAATATCATTGCTAACAAGTAAAATGCAGGTATGTCTGAATTTTAGTTCGTCTGTAGACTTTGCGTCCGCGTAAAAGTGGCAATGCCGTGTTAACCGGGAGAGGTTGGATAGGTGGCGCCGTTTAGAAGCGCAAAAAAGAACCTGGCAAGCAGGAAACGTGTTCGATTTTTCCGCTGATGCTCATTCGCGATAGCTACATTGCATTTACCTCTCTGTGTATGCCTGAATATTTTGCACGCCAAAACTTACCAATATAGCTAACTGATACACAAACGAACATGGCTGAACCGTGCATCCTTGGGCACCTCTTCAGTGCTGCTCAGAACGGCGTCCATTTCGCGATCACTGTTCTGCAAAAGGTTGATCGAAGGAAAATATTTCGCGACGTCGCGAATCGCAGGGATTCCAAGTTCCTTACTATCGTATTAAACCCGAGTCGACACTTAGTAGGGAGACGACAGCATTGCAGGTGACAAGGCATCACTGAAAGTGTCCGCCTATAAGAAGAAACGTTTGCGAAGCATCTGAGACTGACAACACTCTTTTCTGTGGAGAAATGGTCAGCTGTGGCGTGATCTGGAGGTGACCGCAAGGTAGTGCCACTGCTGGTGCTCCCAGCGCTTAAAATGGCGGCATTGCCCACCGTTTTGAATAGTGCTAGATACTTGTAATACAAATCAATAAAGGGATAGTTATTCATCCCTCAGTTGCGTTTTAGGTCGCGAATCGCTTCTACGCGGTCTATAGCTACTCGCTGACGCAAAAATCTTGGCATGAGTGAATTTGATGACAGTGCTCCTTCAAATTATATACCAGTGATTCGTCTGCCATCTGAAAAGCCACCTGGAAAAACGCGTTCTGCGAGCAGGCGGTCTGCAAATAGAGACAGCCATGTGGCAAGACGGGAGCTTACCGTTCAGAGTTGGCCGGGCACTAGGCCTCGCCTGGAACAGGGGCACCGTGCCGTTCGGGTCACCTGTTCACGAGGGCTCGGCTCGCACGGTGCGTGCTCGCGGGAACACGTGACGCCTCGTGCACGAGATCGCGGCCGCCGCTGCTGCTGTTGCTGATGATGATGAGCTTCTTTGAGGCGCGTGCCCATGGTAGTTGTTTGAGTGACGACAAGGCCCACTATGACTATTGATCATATAGTTTTTGAGCAAAACGACGTGAAACAAAATTACTAACTCCGTTTATTTCGTGTGGATATGTAGAATTAGGAAAGAACTTGAAAGTTTGTACAAGGTGCATATGCAGTGACTAAAGATGCGTACTACGTCCGATCGAACAGGACTGAACCACAAATTTAAGTTCACTAGTAGTGCCTACTTACAGGTTAACCACGAGTCATGAAAAGAAAATGAAATAAAAAACGACATTGTATACGTTGCATTTTAGATCGTTAACGGGGCCCTGCCACACTTTTTGAGCATGGTCAAAAAAACGCTGCCGATCCGTAGTAGAGGCTCCGGACAACACGCGGGATAATTATCATAGCGCAACACGCGGCCTGGAATTCGGAATAAATTATCAAAATCAGCTCAAAAAAGCTTTCTCTTCGCTCAACCAATCATGGAATAGGCCCAAAAAATCACTTGTAGTTAGCCCATTTATCAGCCATTACCTGATTTGAACATGGCGCGCTTGGTTGTTACAGAGGTCGCCGCAAGAAGCCATCACTTGTCGAGGCGTGCGCACGCGAACGCACAACAAAACGCAGGGTATTCAACGAAAAAAAACATAGGCTCAAGGTCACGAAGAGCTATTGTTTGCCCCTCCTATCACTCCCTGCTCAGCTTCCAGCGCTTGCGTCGGGACAAGAGAAGAGAGAATTTGATTGCAGCGCGTGACAAATCTTTGTGACTGCGCTAGTACTGGACGTATTCTTCAAATATTTTCAGCATTGAATTTGGGAGGTAATATGCTTTTCCAGTGAATTAATTGCATGGTTACTAAAAAAGTTTTTCAGGGCACCTTTAAAACGGTAACAATTACACCTAAGGTTAATAAGACCATTTATTGTCTGGTGGATGTGTTTACATTACACTCAATACAGTGTTAACTCACATCCAGTCTGACGCTCCATCATTAATGCACATACGGGGACAATTAATGATAATATACTCAAATTATTGTAGCGTAGCATTTGCTCTGAATCCTCGCTACGGCCGGTGTCAATTTATAACTACATGATATATAGAATGTATAGAACACACACACACACACACACACACACACACACGCAACAGTCAGTCAAATAGTTTCTGGTTTGAACTACTCGACGTGCCGAGAGTTAAGGCACAATTCTCGCACAACGACCGCTCGAGGTACGTTTCGTGCGTTCAACGTCTCTTAAAAAAGGTTTGCATACAATTCCTGCAGCGCCTTCGGTAACAATATGGGTGGGTTACCGTGTTGTCGCTTGCCATTCCAATTTCTCGCTAGAATGGACCAGTAATTCAGTTGCAATTATGTGCGAATTTTGCTCATTGCAGTCCCTGAAGTATGCTAGATGAGCTGTCATGATGTTTTTACCTATGTTTAAGGTAAACCATATGTGTGGTGGGTGATGCGCGGGAAGTTTAATACGCCGTTACATTTTTGAGTGAGCAAGTAACTGTTCAATCTGTGGTTGCAAGAAATATGAGACGGTGGGTCGTATTTTCGACGACCTATTTTGTTTTTATCTACCTAAACTTTTTGTTGTGCCCTAGGAAATGGCTGGCACACCACCGTTGCTATACGGAAAAAAAAAAGCTCTACGAAAAACGCGGGCTCCATTTGAGATGCCAAGAAAATTACGGCGTTTTAGTCACATATCTGTCAGCAGCTTTTTTACAGAGAGCATGTAAGCGCATTAGCTTATACTCTTGAAAGTTTGAGTTTGATGGCATCTTCAGTATGTATCCCCTTCCTTTACGTGAAGGCAGCGTTCAATGCAATATGGCAGAAATTCATTTTGTTGGAAAGAAAAAATAGCATGAACTTTTATTGCATGTATAGCTCTCAAGTCCAACTTAATAATCAAGCACGTGCAGTTTACGAACGCAGAATCCTGGTATGTCGCTTATTGTAGAACAAATTATGAAAACAAGTGCAACATTAGGTCTTACTATCTTTACTTAGCCAGCTTCGTTAAGTGCCACATTTCCTCTCTCAAAGGATGTGGATGTGCCGATCACACATACCACTACAGCGAAAGCTGTTATGGTATCACAGTAGAGGTCACGCACAGCGCCTTAGTTTTCCGCTACCACCACCGCCACAATCATTGATTGATATGTGAGGTTTAACGTCCCAAAACCACCATATGAATATGAGAGACGCCGTAGTGGAGAACTCCGGAAATTTCGACCACCTGGGGTTCTTTAACGTGCGCCCAAATCTGAGCACACAGGCCTACAACATTTCCGCCTCCATCGGAAATGCAGCCGCCGCAGCCGGGATTTGATCCCGCGTCCTGCGGCTCAGCAGCCGAGTACCTTAGCCACTAGACCACCGCGGTGGGGTCACCGCCACAATCATTCACTATCCAACGTAATAATAGAAAATAAGTAAGAACCATCAAAAACATGTGGTGACAGGTTGAGATTCAAACAGGGGTCCACTGCATGCCAGCCGAGCCTTATACGGCTGAGCGACGCTGGCGCTTTGGACTAATTTGATAATTTCTCTTAGGAAGGCTTGGTGTGGGGACAGGAATCCCGTTAATGTGTGTAATAAAGCGTTTTAGAACAGCAAAAGAACAGCAAGGCGTCGCACAATGCGAATCGCGTATCGAGTGGGTCGTAAAAGGTTCAAGCACATTACAAAAGCTTGTTTTTCATCACCCATTACCTCTGACACATACCACTTCAGGCGTATTCTTCGTCGTCGTCAGCCACTGAATGCAACACAAAATTTATTACAAGTGTTTAGTGGATACCACGCTTCTCCGAAAAAGGACGAATGATAGCATTGTGAAGGCTGGCCTATACTATGAATAAATTATAATTATTTATGGCGTAGTGAGTAACTTACATGTGTGCTTCTAGCGTTTAACCTTATACTGCTCAGAAAAGGCTCTGAAAGGCCGCTCTTCATGCTTTCTCTGCTGCTGTGCTGTGCCTTCCGCGCAGGCCTGGTGTTTTTTTACAGCAAAAGTTATTATGAGGTCAAACATCTGCGCCAGCAGTGCATAAAATGAGAAAAAAATACTAATGACGTAGTAGGGCTCGAACCCAGGTTCACTGCGTGGCAGCCTAGTACCACTGGGCCACGTTGGTTTCTGGAACATGTTGCCAAATTCGTCTTGGGCAGGCTTCATGTCGGGAAAAGAATCGCGTTCACACGACCTATAGAGCGGTTTAGGACAGCCAAAGAACATCCAGTCGTCGCACAAAGTGAATAGCATAGCGAGTGGGTCGTCCGATGCTCCAACCAATTACAGAAGCTTGTTGTCGATCACCTATTAACTGTGGCGCATGCACAATTCAGGCGTCATTCCCTATCGTCGTCGGCCACTGCATGAACAATTGACACTAAATTCCTTTCAAGTGTTAAGCGGATACCACGCTTCTCAGAAGAATGAAGAAAAAGCGCATAGCAAACGCTGGCCTACTACCCTAAAATTTTTATTATTAGTGCCATGCTTCCAGCAGTTATACAATGAGTACTTAGAAAAGGCTTTAAAAGGCCGTTCTTCTAGCTATCGCTGTGACTGTGCTGAGCCGTCCACGCAGGCCTGGCATTTTTTTTCAATGAACATGAATTTTATGTTTAGTACATGGCGACGCTTTTTCAAATAATTGTACATTCATTTGTGAATATTATCATGCTTGTATGTTTAGTTTACATATTCTTAGGCTTAAAGTTTGTAGCGACTCGTTTCAAACTCTGTATATGAACCATTTCAACGTTTAAATATAGTACGTTTTTTCGATGTTGTCTCTATTTTACTGTTTTCAATTTTTTTCTGAAAGCTGCCCAAGAGTGTTTCTTTTAATTGATTGATGTTCAGAAAACTCTTTCACGCACATAGCTTTTTTTATATAGATGAACCTATTTATGCATTGAACTTTTGATTTTGCCTGTCGGCTGTTTGTTGCCAAAAAGAAACAAAAAAAGGGACACAAATTTCATCAAGTGATTACGGGGCTTCTTGTCTGGGTTCCTGTTACCTGTACATGTATAGATGTGAGTTCAAAGGTCAAAGTTCAAGTTCAACTGACTGAAAAGCGTAAGTGCCACTTCTTTGGTGCGCTTTGCAGGATTGGCCTTTGCGCGCAGTAGTCGATTACCTAAGAAGTCAAATCTGAAACATAATTTTGTGGCGTATGGTAAATATTGTTGCGCAGATGAAAAAAATCAGGCGATATGAACGAGAAGCTATTGAAGAATTGATTACCCTTCTCCAGCTCGTTGAGCAGGAGTCCGATAGCAATAATTTGAGGTTTACAACGACGAAAAGTTGATCTGGTTGTGCGGGATTCTCATTAGGGTCTACGCGTGTAGACACACAAAAAGAGAACTATTTTAACGCATTGGCAAGAGTTACCTTTCATCTAAATTAATTACTTTTAGTGTATTAGCTACAGAATGACAGTGTAATGTTAGCGATGGGTTAACTAAGCCGTACACATGTAGTAAAAAACTTTGCAGTTTTACTGCTTTTCCGAACTCGGCATGTAGCCGAGAAGAGGTAGTGCCACTAGCATGACTGCACTCACAATACTTACGCTCGAAGAGTTCCCAAAGCACCCGCCGCCAGTGAAGCGTAATGACACCCACAGTACGGTGAAGGACGATAGCCAATGGCAACAGCACTAACGAACGAAAGTTTGTTAATTCAGCCGCTGGTAAGAAGCGTGACGGCACAAATAAAACATGGCATCTATGCTTCAGTGTAAAATAACAGTGTCGTTATAGTTATCGTTGAGGTACACCAGTGAAAGTGCTGGCGCTATCGTCGGCGTGACTTGCTGTGAGGAATAACGTGATCACGGGTCGTTTGCTTCGGGAGCGCCGAAGAGAGCCGAACATGAAATCCTAGAGTGGTACCTACGCACGTTTGTCAGCCGCTTGACAACACTTCAGAGTACTACAGTACTTCCCCGGTGCCTTATTTAAAAGAGTCTTTATGGCACATTGCTCGCTACCGTAGCACTCGACGTACTTAACGGAGTCCGGTGTCTGCCTTCAACGGTCTCCGAAATGTAAGATGATGCATGTGGCTTATATTCTAATTCATAGAACCGGAATGGAACTATCGGCTACAACTCAAGTGCACTTACACAAAGAAAAAGATATTATTTTTTTCATCGTGGGGCAGAGATGTTCAATAACTCAGAAAGAGCTCACCAGACGCTCGCCTTTGAACATTGCCCGGATAAGAGCGGTTTGATCACACAAATAGGTGAGGGAAGAGCTGAGGCATGACATAGCTAGACCGTTTTTTACAATCTTGAGTGCTTCAACGAAAAGTTTAAAAGTTGTATTTAAGATCTAGGAGAATAGTGCCAGATAGGGGGTTCTACATAAATGTTAAGGAATGTTTAAAATTATACTCCAGCATCTTGAGGCAATACTGAGTGAAGTAAGGCTTTCCTCCGTTAAATTCAAATTGTTCACTGAGGTTACCTCGGATTGAAAGTCCTCACCTCTTCAAAGAGATGTAATCATCCACATAGACAAAAACAAAAAAGAATGAATACATAAGTTGGTTTATATTGTTTGTGTACTTTGCTACGCTATAACTTACTAGGAATGAAAGACCCTTTGCAAACAATGCATATCCGTCACTTCTGTACGTAAACACCTTCTTTTCTACGTACTTACGTCTACTTTAAAACACCCGTAGAGCAACACCCAATTAGTCGGCGAAAACCATGCCCTGTACTTTTTGTTAATACAGGGCCTAATAAACTTGAACAACTTTCATGCGACATGTAGTGCTTGCCTTCATGACATAACAACCGCTCAGGTTGAGTGTTACTGAAATAGAAATGCACTGGGAAAGCTACTACTGATCATGATACTGAAGCTTGCTGTAGCGTTCAGGCCTGAAGTGCGACTGCTAATTCAAATGCTTCCGGCAAACAAGACAGCTCTGTAAACTCGGAAATTCTAGTGTCTTTTAACTGCCGAGTGGAACGTGATGCTGTAATGGATAAGGAAAAATGAACTCAAATGAACGCAGAAGACCTTGGTTTTGCCCGAAAGCGGCCCGTGTACATTAACCAGCATTAGTGCCCGCAACTTGAGCTGTTTAGGCTGACGATTGAACAAAAATGAGAACTGAATGGGCGATTTGCATAGAACAGGGTGACAAGGTGTTCGCTCGAAAAACACATTTCCCGTGGTATACAAGTAACCAGTAAAGCAGATCCCTCCGTCGTAAAGTCCGTCGTAAAAAAGTGAGTACCTCGTCATACATTTGTAGTTGAGTGTTCAAATTTAAATGCGAAGCATTTCTTAGCAAACTTCGGCGAGTTTGACCATGTCTATCTATCTATCTATCTATCTATCTATCTATCTATCTATCTATCTATCTATCTATCTATCTATCTATCTATCTATCTATCTATCTATCTATCTATCTATCTATCTATCTAACTATCTATCTATCTATCTATCTATCTATCTATCTATCTATCTATCTATCTAGCCACCTACTACTTCTGGCTCTTCTGACCGTTTGGATGGGATCCATACCAAAATTGGTGTGGCTTAACATGAGTGTACGACGAGCATAAGTGACTAGTTATAGCATGACAATCATGACATGTATGCCATAAATGTCATAATTTACATGTCAGGGTCTTGCTGCTCCTGATTAATTTCGTTCACATGACATATCGAAAAAACTGCTATGGTATGACAGGACTGCATGGCGAGCATAAGTGACAGGCCCTCACGTCGAAATCATGACATGCGTGCCATGTAACAACATGGCTACGTGCCACGCTCATGATGCGTTCGCAATCGTTTTGCTAGCTTCACATATACCAAATTTGGCATTAGGTGACGTGAAGGGATGATGAAGGTATATGACTGATGGAAACATGATCATCATTACATGCAAGAAGATGACTAAATTCCACGCTCATGATGCACTCGTGGTCGTTTTGCTAGCTTCATATATGCCAAAGTTGGTATTATGTGATGTGAATGGACGACTGAGCACAAATGCCAGGCGCAAGCATGATAATCATGACATGAAAGTCATGTACCGCATAATTTACGTCCACTTCGTAGTATTGGACTGTTTTAATGTGGCAATTCAACCTCAATCATTAGTGGTTGGCATATTATCAATATTATTGTACGTGCCATCTACCAATTTTATTTTCTTTATTCGATCTGACGTCGCCAAAAGATATCGCACATCAGAACAATGGTGCTCACCAGCCATTTCTGCACTTTTATGCGCGAACGGCTCGACATAAGTACAAAGAGCTCTCTGCCATCCTACACAAATTTTCCGTTATATTTAACAATTATTATGGGTTAGAAAACATGGTACAGATGCTATGAAGAAGTGTTTAGACAAACGGGCTGTAATAGCCTTTCTTGAATAGATCGTCTCGCCTAGGGGCGGCGTATTGCAGTTAATCCCTTAGAAGCTTTCTTGTAGCGTGCTCACTGAATTCACAACAATTACATCGTATTACGAGCATTTAGCACTAATCTAAGTTAACCATGTTTGCGTTTTTTTTTATCGGCCACACGATGGGTGTGTTGAAAAGTTCTGTCTTTCTTGAAAGGCTACTAGTTTTATTTTACAATAATTGGGCTGTTCGTCGTAATAGCTGGTGACCTTAATATCAAACTTTTACAAAGTAGTGCACCGTCACTCTCATTAAAGATATTGTCTGGTTATTACGCGTGCACAATTGCAATAAACGAACCAATTCGTGTCAGCACTCGCTCTAAATGTCGTCAACACATTGTTCTCACGAATATTATAAACAACTGTGTTATATCAAGCTCCAATATATACGATGTGAGCGATCACTTCACTAGATATACGAGATATAGAAAGAAGAAGGTTTATAAACACCTAAAAAAATTCCTTTGGAACCCTTGTAAGCACAGCAAATAAACTCGAAAACTTTGGAGCAATCCAGACACTATTGGGCGCAAGGAAATACCGTGGCGCCATCATGCGGAAGGATCCCTGTGAGATACGTGATTTGATTGCTTCGCCGTCCTCTCGCGCGCAGACCGCAGCTGCTTCCATGTCTCCTTTTAAAATTACTATTTTAATACTTCACTCAACGAAATCAGTAAAAGACTGTTGCTGCTTTTCGTCTGACTGTATCAAGTGCTGAATAACTTCACCGGAATAGTGTTACGCCTATCAGATTGTCTGACTGCCAACATCGTCTGTTATAGACACTTTAATAAAAAAAAACACGATGGCCGAGCGCGCCACCTCTGTTAAAGGTGACGACTCATTTCGTGTCAAACCGAAACGTCAAATTGGTATTAACGGTAAAGAAACTCATCCTTGAGCAAGAAATGCGCTCAACCAAGCTACTTCATTCAATGTAGATTTGCAACAAGGGACGAGCTACGGTTGACGTGAAAAGCATGCGCGAATGACATTTATGTTTAGCAACGTAACCCTACAAAGCGGATTACCCCCCTTGTGGGAAGCAACACACCATTCTTACCGCCACAACCTTTCTGCTATGATTGCGGGCGAACGTGAGAATCACGCACACGTGTGCCTCATTCAGAGTTGTAACTTTTCTTTGTGGCACGCTCCTAATATTTATTCCGCAACATTTCTATGGTGGTCACACGTTGCACATTCGATCAGCATCCAGCCCTAAGTGGCCGAAAATCATGAATGATTGGTTCAGTTCCAGAGTTTCTACAAAAAGGCATATTGTGATCTAAAAGTGCGATCAGCTAGCCATATCATATTACGTTCTTCAGCATACTGCGAGGTCTTGCGTACCGTGATCTAAGCGGCAATACAACGTTTCAGTGGAATTGCCTGCGTCCAGGGTCTCTTATTTTGCAGTTTCAGTCATAAGCTGTGTGATATTTCACGTGAGCTTTTCGAAGATGAATAAGTTTTTAAGCTGATCAAGTTTTCACCTGTAGATCAAAACAACACTAAGAAGAAGTGACAGTGACTATGGACCCATTCTACAGACGTAAATTATGTATGGGCAAGGAACCCTGTGAGCTGAAGTCGTGAAGGGCAGGCGCGTTGGCAGAATTTTTTTTTCGGACGGGGCACCTCCTTGATTAGAACTGGGGGCCAGGCAGGAAGGTGTGGGTGACCGTTATTTTATGCGCTATATACCACTGGCGGATGGAAACCCGCGTGGTTGGATACACACATGAGGATAGACGCCCGGGGAGGAGGATGGTGGTGGCGGAGACTGCAGTAAAAGTTATCCTGGCGAGAAAAATAACCTTTAGCAAAGATTAGAGTGTTACATGTATGGTGTACAAAGAAGGTTTCGTCGAACATGCTGGCCGAACACGCAAAAGCAACTGGTCACGAAAAAGACCGGAATAGGGTAAAAATAACAAAAACAAAGGGAAAAGAACTCGGCTTCCGCGCTATATCTATACTGTCTGACAATTCAGAGTCCAATTTGGAACTGTTTGCACATTCATTTTTCATTGTGAACGAGGCTCCCGTGCGGAAACCGAAACGTTCTGCTTTTATGTGAATATTCATTGTCAGTGCTCATTTTAATCGCATGGGCTCGAAAAAACAACCACAATAACAGAGAAAGGGAGCGGTAACAGTGGCACTGCCAGCGACGGCAATAGTAGCATTGCGTACGCATAGCGCACTGTGGCACGCCACCTTCAACATTTCCTGCAACTTTCTGAATTGTGTAGTCTGCAGAGGTTAGTTTAAATGAGGTCAGAACAATACGTACAACGCTATTCGAAAATGAAAACACCGCGATGTCGCCGTTAAAAGCAATGCATTAAAAAGAAAAGGAATCTTACTACAATATATTTCTAGTACTTAGGGCTCTTTTCTATGTGTTAACTCAAACCTTCATAACCCGGCTTGCCTGGCAGCTATGATTGACGTGTGCGTGTGCAAAGCCAGAGTTGCTTCATGGCACATCAGACAAGGAATTTGTCCGGCCGAGGTGCAGGTGTTGTGTGGTTGGCTGAAGCCTTCGGATGGGCATTCGCGAAGGATCTGCAAAATTCTCAAGTCTGAATGGTGGCGACAAGTTAGGATGCTCAAGGACCTACTTCGTATTGCATGGTCGAGTTATCTGGATCACAACCCTGGTTCACGCCGGTACAGAGGGTGGTGCGACACGGCCGAATTCACCAGTGAGTTCCTCTGGCGCATTGTACGTCCGACGCTTCCGGTGAAGAAGAAAGCAAAGTTGGTACAGGGCCATGTGCTTAACCTTAGCGCAACGCCAATACCGGAGGAACATGAGAGGGTGCTGGGACTCGGCCCGAAGTACTGCTTCGAGCCTCGCCTGAATCCCTTTGAAAAGGTAGTCACAGCGACGGCGGTCTGAAGGTGTGCCAAGGAAGATGAACATTCAAGGTGTGTTTCGGACTGTGTTGATACCATTGCCAGAACGGGAAAGGCGCGCGGGGGCACGGACTCACTAAGGCCGCTAGGCGATTTTCTTTGTGAAAACAAACTGCATGTACTAGTAGCTGACAAAGAGGGATACTTTGCCATTATGAATTCTGAAGCGTATTCACACAAGAGCGAGGCCGCAGTTAGGAAAAATTTCAGGCGTGTTAGTGTTAAGGCCACAGAAGTAAAACACCGAGCGCTTTCCTTGTTAGAAGGAATGAATCTGCAACGTTTTGCAGCCAGCGTAATGAGGGCGAAAAACCTGGAGTTAGAAGTTTTCTTTACGGTGAAATCGCACAAGAAAGACATGCCTTTCCGGGCCATAGTCTCGGAAAAAGATAGCTGGCAGTTACATATTTCACGTTGTCTGCAAAAGAACCTAGCATGCCTGAATATTGTTGTACCTTTCCGCATACCAAGTTCGGATTCTGTGTGCGAGTACCTCAAAAATAACTCGATGAGCCTACGTAGTGCCTTCAGTGTTGACGTGGAAAATTCATATTATTCCCTTCCGCATTGCCAGGTTATGAAATGCGTAAAAGCCTGCATTGTGTTTGACAACGATGAACAATCTTTCATCGATGGTTGTGGTATTTCTGTAGAATCATTTCTTGAACTTTTGTCATTTTACCTTGAAAGTACCTTTGTGTCATGGCGGGGGGATCTTTATGTACAAAAGTCTGGTATCTGCATAGGTTTTAGCGTGGCCCCTATTATTGATTGATATGTGGGGTTTAACGTCCCAAAACCACCATTTGATTATGAGAGACGCCGTAGTTGAGGGCTCCGGAAATGGCCCCTATTATTAGTGACATTATTTTAGGCTATATTGACAGGCAGCTGGACGGTCACCTTAGTAAGTGCTGCAGTGCTGTTTTTCGTTACGTCGACGATTTTGTAATTTTTTCCCACAATGACATTCACCATAAGAACATTGACCACATTCTTTAATTGTTCAGTCAGCATGGTATAAGCCTCACCTTCACCCACGAAGTCTGTAAGGATTAGGAGCTACAGTTTCTTGACCTAAAGCTAACTTTTGGTAAAGATCATTTGTGTTGGAAATGTGAGCCAAGATCAGTTAAGCCTATCTTAAACTACAAGTCTGGCCATTCTAAGATTGTAAAGAGAGCGATTGCAAAGACAATTTTAAATGCGTCGCTCAGGAAATCCTGTGTGCACATGTCGAATACTGCTTTTAATAACGAGGTAAAACGCTTAGTAGATGCTGGGTAACCCGACAAGGTGATTTCGTCTGTGTGTGAGTCTATGGTTCGGAGCGTTAAGCTCGTGAAACACAGAGGAGCTCAAGAAAATTCTGATGGAAAAAGAAAAAGAGCAGTTTTCCCTTATGTACACAAATTGGCGCATGGGTTGAAAAACGTAGGCTCAAGGTATGGTGTCGACGTTCTTTTTTCTGCCAAACATAAGGTAGGTCGCATTTGCCCGATGGTTGATAATGCGCTGAGGAACAAACAGGCCAAAGGGAGATGCGCTGTGAATCATAAAAACAAGTACATCGCATGCGTAAAGAAAGCTGTGTATTTAACTCCATTATCGTGTAGCAGGGAGTACGTGGGACAAACGAAACGATGTGTGAATGTTCGTTTCAAGGGAGCATGAGTTATCTCTTCAAGGGATCACGCGACTTCATCTGCCGGAACATTGCAGGTCATGCAGTTGTCGTCCCATTTTTGAGAGAACCACCATCATCTTCAAGCATCCTAACCAGCTTACTAGAGAAATCGCTGAGGCATATCATATAAAGATTAGGGGTACCTAGTGCGTTAGTGAACCATCCGTCACACTGCATGAACAGAATTAAGTTATTTAGGCCAAGCTTGTTTATTGCCATGAGTGTGATAACGATACCTCGGTGCACCTCGTATTCTGCGCATGTTGTGGTGTAGGCTGCCGGGACCTATATATATATACTTTTCACCACGTTTTTTTTCCAATAAACAACAGTTGTGAGTCAGCGCTGTCTTTTCTTTCTGTTCTACTCCTTACCTGTCCTGTAATTTTTTCTGGTGTTGCGCTGTAATAAAGTTCACGATGGATCCTAACCAACTGGCCCGACTTACCGTATTACTACAAGGATAGAATAGCTGCCTTTAAACGACCTAGCTCATCATGTACAGCCCTAAATATTAGCATCTCTCGGGTGCACACCACTTTATGTGTATTTTAGCATGTATAACATTTCTCAGTCCTTAAATTATTCTTATTTCCTGATTTATCATCATCAGCCTGTTTACGTCCACTGCAGGACAAAGGCGTCTCCCATGTTCCGCCAGTTAACCCGGTCCTGTGCTTGCTGTTGCCAATTTATACCCGCAAACTTCTTAATCTCATCTGCCCACCTAACCTTCTGTCTCCCCCTACCCCGCTTCCCTTCTCTAGGAATCCAGTTGGTGACCCTTAATGACCAGCGGTTATCCTGTATACGTGCTACATGCCCGGCCCATGTCCATTTCCTCTTCTTTATTGCAGCTATGATATCCTTAACTCCCGTTTGTCCCCTAATCCACTCTGCTCTCTTCTTGTCTCTTAAGGTTACACCTACCATTTTTCTTTCCATTGCTCGCTGCGTCGTCCTCAATTTAAGTTGAACCCTCTTTGTGAGTCTCCAGGTTTCTGCTCCGTAGCTAAGTACTGGCAAGATACAGCTGTTATATACCTTCCTCTTGAGGGACAGTGGCAATCTACTTGTCATAATTTGAGAGTGCCTGCCGAATGTGCTCGACCCCATTCTTATTCTTCTAGTTACTTCAATCTCGTGGTTAGGCTCTGCGGTTATTACCTGCCCTAAGTAGACATAGTCCTTTACAACTTCAAGCGCACTATTACTTATCGCAAAGCGCTGCTCCTTTCCGAGGTTGTTGTACATTACTTTCGTTTTCTGCAGATTAACTTTAAGACCCACCTTTCTGCTCTCCTTGTCTAACTCCGTAATCATGAGTTGCAATTCGTCCCCTGAGTTACTCAGCAATACAATGTCATCGGCGAAGCGCAGGTTACTGAGGTACTCTCCATTAACTCTTATCCCTAACTGTTCCCATTCTAGGCTTCTGTAAACGTCCTGTAAGCACGCAGTGAATAGCATTGGGGAGATTGTGTCCCCCTGCCTTACACCCTTCTTTATTGGTATTCTGTTGCTTTCTTTATGAAGCACTATGGTAGCAGTTGATCCCCTGTAGATTTCTTCCAGAATGTTTATATATATTTCATCTACGCCCTGATTCCGCAGTGTCTGCATGACAGCTGATATTTCTACTGAATCAAACGCCTTCTCGTAATCCATGAAGGCTATGTATAGTGGTTGGTTATACTCTGAGCATTTCTCTATTACCTGATTGATAGTATGAATGTGGTCAATTGTTGAGTAGCCTGTTCTAAATCCTGCTTGTTCCTTTGGTTGATTGAATTCTAATGTTTTCTTTACTCTACTAGCAATTACCTTTGTAAATAGCTTGTATACTACAGAGAGCAAGCTGATCGGCCCTGTAATTCTTCAAGTCCTTGTCATCTCCTTTCTTATGTATTAAGATGATGTTCGCGTTCTTCCAAGACTCTGGTACTTTTCCCGTCAGGAGACACCTCGTAAATAGAGTGGCCAGTTTTTCTAACACAATCTGTCCTCCATCTTTCAGCAGATCTGATGTTACCCGATCCTCACAAGCAGCTTTGCCTCTGTGCATGCTCTCCAAAGCTTTTCTGACTTCTTCTATCATTACCGGTGGGGTGTCGTCTGGGTTACTGCTAGTTCCTATAGTATTAAGGTCGTGGTTGTCTCGGCTACTGTACAAATCTCTGTAAAACTTCTCCGCTATTTTAACTATCCTATGCATATTGGTAGTTATTTTGCTTTCTTTGTCCCTTAGTGCATACATCCACCTTTTGCCTATTTCAAGTTTCCTATTCACTGCTTTGACGCTTCCTCCGTTTTTCAGAGCGTGCTCAATTCTCTCCATCTTATACCTTCTTACGTCGAATACATTACGTCTATTAATCAACTTCGAAAGCTCTCCCAGTTCTATTTTGTCTGTTGTACTTGACACTTTCATGATTTGACGCTTCTTAATTAGGTTCTTCGTTTCCTGGGAAAGCTTGCCGGTGTCCTGTCTAGCTATCCTGCCTCCAACTTCCACTGCACACTCCGTGATGATACTCGTCAGATTATCATTCATTGTATCTACGCTAAGGTTGGTTTCCTCGCTAAGAGCAGAGTACCTGTTCTGCAGTGACACTCTGAATTCCTGTACTTTCCCTCTCAGTGCTAGCTCATTGATTGGCTTCTTGCGTATCAGTTTCTGTCGTTCCTTCTTTAAGTCTAGGCGGATTCGAGCCCGTACCATTCTATGGTCACTGCATCTTACCTTGCCAACCACTTCCACATTCTGCACGACTCCTGGGTGTGCAGTCATTATAAAGTCTATTTCGTTCTTATTTACGCCATTAGGGCTCCTCCATGTCCACTTGCGGTTTTCTCGTTTTCGGTAGAAGGTATTCAAAATACGCAGATTATTGCGTTCTGCGAATTCTACTAGTAGCTCTCCTCTGGCGTTTCTCGTGCCGATGCCATAATCTCCTACTGCCTGGTCTCCAGCCTGCTTCTTCCCTACCTTTGCATTAAAGTCGCCCATTACTATAGTATACTGTGTTTTCACCTAACTCATTGCCGAATTCACGACTTCATAAAAGCTTTCAACTGAAGCGTCACCATGGCTTGATGTAGGCGCGTAAGCCTGTACTACCTTCATTTTGTATCTTTTATTCAGTTTAATTACAATGCCTACCACCCTTTCATTAATGCTATAGTAATCCTCTATGTTGCCAGCTATGTTTCTGTGAATTAGGAACCCTACTCCCAGTTCTCTTCTGTCTGCCAAGCCCCGATAGCAAATGACGTGCCCATTCTGTAGCACAGTATAGGCCTCATCTGTCCTCTTAACCTCACTCAGCCCTATTATATCCCATTTAATGCCTTCTAGCTCCTCGAATAATACAGCGAGACTTCCCTTACTAGATAACGTTCTAACGTTAAACGTTGCTAAGTTCAAGTTCCAATGGTGGCCTGTCCGTATCCAGAGATTCCTAGCATCCTCTGCTGCTTTTCAGATCTGACCGCCGCCGTGGTCAGTTGCTCCGCAGCTGGTGGGGACTGAGGGCCGTGAGTTAATTGACGAATGCCTACGGGAGGGAATGCCTGATTTAGAGAACGCGCTAACTTCATCGTGCTGCATTTTCTCTAAAAAAAAGCTACGGTGGCTAGACACAAGTGGATCAGAAAGGTAAGTGGAGGCACTAAAATGTCAAGTGCTTGATTATTTGGCCGAATTTGATAGTAGTCTGTATCTCGTGCTACACTACTTATTCTTGAGGTCCATATAGGTAGAATGTACTCTTATGTTCAATCGCTGGTTCTAAGAACGCAGATATCATATTTAGTTTGAACCAGCCACAGTGATCTAGTGAATAAGGCACCCGGCTGCTGACCCGCAGGTCGCGGGATCAAATCTTGGCAGCGGCGGCTGCACTTTCGATGGAGGTGAAAATGCTGCAAGCCCGTGTGCTCACATTTGGGTGCGCGTTAAAGAACCCCAGGTGGTCGAAATGTCTTGAGCCCTTCACTATGGCGCCACTCATAAACATAGGGTGGTTTCGAGCCGCTAAACCTCACATATATATCAATCATGATTCGAATGCCCATAAATTGCAATATAGCACAATATACTCACACCTTACGTGTTATTTGAGACCAGTGTAGTGAAATATTTGTTGTAACTATTTCCAGTTTTTCAACGATAAGTGATACATAACTTGCTACGAGCTCTAGCTGCATAGTTTGGCGAGTGCTAGATTGTAACAGACGATTCATTTCGTGCCATAAAATATCCCTAGGAGAACTTTCCCTCCTAAACAGGTTTAAAAATTAAGCATTCTTTTTGTTACACAACGCTTTGTTTAACGTGTTTCGAAATTCTTGAATTCGGCCACATCACTGCTGTTTCCGCTTTTGATTAATGTATCATATAAATCATTGCTTTTATGAGTCATTTCATGGCATTCATTTGTTAACCCTTCATTCCAAATTTTTTTTGATGCTCTCACGGCCTTTAGATTTAAAAAATTAAACAGTAGTTTGCAGTATTTAAAGGATGCATCAAAGCATCATAAGTCTTGTCAGCATTTGTGAAGGTTTATACGGTAATGAAGTTTAACGCTGAAATATTGGGCATGAGGTCACCACTAGAGGCTCGAGCGCGGCAATCGCTGTCACGTGCAGGGTTTGATCACGTGATCTCGCTTCGCTCTGGTGAAGGAAAGCTTGCGGTCGGATGCATTGCTTTTACCGGCGACTTCGCGGTGTTTTCATTTTCGAATAGCGTTGTACGTATTGTTCTGACCTCATTTAAACTAACCTCTGCAGACTACACAATTCGGAAAGTTGCATGAAATGTTGAAGGTGGCGTGCCACAGTGCGCTATGCGTACGCAATGCTACTATTGCCGTCGCTGGCAGTGCCACTGTTACCGCTCTCTTTCTCTGTTATTGTGGTTGTTTTTTCGAGCCCATGCGATTAAAATGAGCACTGACAATGAATATTCACATAAAAGCAGAACGTTTCGGTTTCCGCACGGGAGCCTTGTTCACAATGAAAAATGAATGTGCAAACAGTTCCAAATGGGACTCTGAATTGTCAAACAGTATAGATATAGCGCGGAAGCCGAGTTCTTTTCCCTTTGTTTTTGTTATTTTTACCCTATTCCGGTCTTTTTCGTGACCAGTTGCTTTTGCGTGTTCGGCCAGCGCGTTCAACGAAACCTTCTTTGTACACCATACATGTAACACTCTAATCTTTGCTAAAGGTTATTTTTCTCGCCAGGATAACTTTTACTGCAGTCTCCGCCACCACCATCCTCCTCCCCGGGCGTCTATCCTCATGTGTGTATCCAACCACGCGGGTTTCCATCCGCCAGTGGTATATAGCGCATAAAATAACGGTCACCCACACCTTCCTGCCTGGCCCCCAGTTCTAATCAAGGAGGTGCCCCGTCCGAAAAAAAAAATTCTGCCAACGCGCCTGCCCTTCACGACTTCAGCTCACAGGGTTCCTTGCCCATACATAATTTACGTCTGTAGAATGGGTCCATAGTCACTGTCACTTCTTCTTAGTGTTGTTTTGATCTACAGGTGAAAACTTGATCAGCTTAAAAACTTATTCATCTTCGAAAAGCTCACGTGAAATATCACACAGCTTATGACTGAAACTGCAAAATAAGAGACCCTGGACGCAGGCAATTCCACTGAAACGTTATATTGCCGCTTAGATCACGGTACGCAAGACCTCGCAGTATGCTGAAGAACGTAAAATGATATGGCTAGCTGATCGCATTTTTAGATCACAATATGCCTTTTTGTAGAAACTCTGGAACTGAACCAATCATTCATGATTTCGGCCACTTAGGGCTGGATGCTGATCGAATGTGCAACGTGTGACCACCATAGAAATGTTGCGGAATAAATATTAGGAGCGTGCCACAAAGAAAAGTTACAACTCTGAATGAGGCACACGTGTGCGTGATTCTCACGTTCGCCCGCAATCATAGCAGAAAGGTTGTGGCGGTAAGAATGGTGTGTTGCTTCCCACAAGGGGGGTAATCCGCTTTGTAGGGTTACGTTGCTAAACATAAATGTCATTCGCGCATGCTTTTCACGTCAACCGTACCTCGTCCCTTGTTGCAAATCTACATTGAATGAAGTAGCTTGGTTGAGCGCATTTCTTGCTCAAGGATGAGTTTCTTTACCGTTAACACCAATTTGACGTATCGGTTTGACACGAAATGAGTCGTCACCTTTAACAGAGGTGGCGCGCTCGGCCATCGTGTTTTTTTTTTTTATTAAAGTGTCTATAACAGACGATGTTGGCAGTCAGACAATTTGATAGGCGTAACACAATTCCGGTGAAGTTATTCAGCACTTGATACAGTCAGACGAAAAGCAGCAACAGTCTTTTGCTGATTTCGTTGAGTGAAGTATTAAAATAGTAATTTTAAAAGGAGACATGGAAGCGGCTGTGGTCTGCGCGCGAGAGGACGGCGAAGCAATCCAATCACGTATCTCACAGGGATCCCTCCGCATGATGGCGCCACGGTATGTCCTTGCGCCCAATAGTGTCTGGATTGCTCCAAAGTTTTCGAGTTTATTTGCTGTGCTTACAAGGGTTCCAAAGGAATTTTTTTAGGTGTTTATAAACCTTCTTCTTTCTATATCTCGCATATCTAGTGAAGTTATCGCTCAGATCGTATATATTGGAGCCTGATATAACACAGTTGTTTATAATATTCGTGAGAATAATGTGTTGACGACATTTAGAGCGAGTGCTGACACGAATTGGTTCGTTTATTGCAATTGTGCACGCGTAGTAATCAAACAATATCTTTAATGACAGTGACGGTGCACTACTTTGTAAAAGTTTGATATTAAGGTCACCGGCTATTACGACGGACAGCCGAATTATTGTAAGAAAAACTTGTAGCCTTTCAAGAAAGACCGAACTTTTCAACACACCCATCGTGTGGCCGATAAAAAAAAACGCAAACATGGTTAACTTAGATTAGTGCTAAATGTTCGTAATACGGTGTAATTGTTGTGAATTCAGTGAGCACGCTACAAGATAGCTTCTAAGGGATTAACTGCAATACGCCGCCCCTAGGCGAGACGATCTATGCAAGAAAGGCTATTACAGCCCGTTAGTCTAAACACTTCTTCATAGCATCTGTACCATGTTTTCTAAACCATAATAATTGTTAAATATAACTGAAAATTTGCGTAGGATGGCAGAGAGCTCTTTGTACTTAGTCGAGCCGATCGTGCATAAAAGTGCAAAAATGGCTGGTGAGCACCATTGTTCTGATGTGCGATATCTTTTGGGAACGTCAGATCGAATAAAGAAAATAAAATCGGTAGATGGCACGTACAATAAAATCGATAATATGCCAACCACTAATGATTGAGGTTGAATTGCCACATTAAAACAGTCCAATATTACGAAGCGGACGTAAATTATGCGGTACATAACTTTCATGTCATGATTATCATGCTTGCGCCTGGCATTTGTGCTCAGTCGTCCATTAGAGTCACATAATACCAACTTTGGCATATATGAAGCTAGCAAAACGATCACGAGTGCATTATGAGCGTGGAATTTAGTGATGTTCTTGCATGTAATGATGATCATGTTTCCATCAGTCATATACCTTCATCATCCCTTCACGTCACCTAATGCCAAATTTGGTATATGTGAAGCTGGCAAAACGATTGCGAGCGCATCATGAGCGTGGCACGTAGCCATGTTGTTACATGGCACGCATGTCATGATTTCGACGTGAGGGCCTGTCACTTATGTTCACCATGCAGTCCTGTCATGCCATAGCAGTTTATCGATATGTCACGTGAACGAAATTAACTAGGAGCAGCAAGACCCTGACATGTAAATTATGACATTTATGGCATAGATGTCATGATTGTCATGCTATAACTAGTCACTTATGCTCGCCGTTGATTGATTGATATGTGGGGTTTAACGTCCCAAAACCACTATATGATTATGAGAGACGCCGTAGTGGAGGGCTGCGGAAATTTAGACCACCTGGGGTTCTTTAACGTGCACCCAAATCTGAGCACACGGGTCTACAACATTTGTATGCTCGCCGTACACTCATGTTAAGCCACACCAATTTCGGTATGGATCCTATCCAAACGGTCAGAAGAGCCAGAAGTAGTAGGTGGCTAGATAGATAGATAGATAGATAGATAGATAGATAGATAGATAGATAGATAGATAGATAGATAGATAGATAGATAGATAGATAGATAGATAGATAGATAGATAGATAGATAGATAGATAGATAGATAGATAGATAAATAAATAGATAGATAGATAGATAGATAGATAGATAGATAGATAGATAGATAGATAGATAGATAGATAGATAGATAGATAGATAGATAGATAGATAGATAGATAGATAGATAGATAGATAGATATATAGATAGATAGATAGATAGATAGATAGATAGATAGATAGATAGATAGATAGATAGATAGATAGATAGATAGATAGATAGATAGATAGATAGATAGATAGATAGATAGATAGATAGATAGATAGATAGATAGATAGATAGATAGACATGGTAAACTCGCCGAAGTTTGCCAAGAAATGCTTCGCATTTAAATTTGAACACTCAACTACAATGTATGACGAGGTACTCACTTCTTTACGACGGAGGGATCTGCTTCACTGGTTACTAGTATAGCACGGGGAGTGTCTGTTTTTCGAGCGAACACCTTGCCACCCTGTTCCATGCAAATCGCCCATTCAGTTCTCGTTTTCGTTCAATCGTCAGCCTAAACAGCTCAAGTTGCGGGCACTAATGCTGGTTAATGTACACGGGCTGCTTTCGGGCAAAACCAAGGTCTTCTGCGTTCATTTGAGTTCATTTTTCCTTATCCATTACAGCATTACGTTCCACTCGGCAGTTAAAAGACACTAGAATTTCCGAGTTTACAGAGCTGTCTTGTTTGCCGGAAGCATTTGAATTAGCAGTCGCACTTCAGGCCTGAACGCTACAGCAAGCTTCAGTATCATGATCAGTAGTAGCTTTCCCAGTGCATTTTCTATTTCAGTAACACTCAACCTGAGCGGTTGTTATGTCATGAAGGCAAGCACTACATGTCGCATGAAAGTTGTTCAAGTGTATTAGGCCCTGTATTAACATAAAGTACAGGGCATGGTTTTCGCCGACTAATTGGGTGTTGCTCTACGGGTGTTTTAAAGTAGACGTAAGTACGTAGAAAAGAAGGTGTTTACGTACAGAAGTGACGGATATGCATTGTTTGCAAAGGGTCTTTCATTCCTAGTAAGTTATAGCGTAGCAAAGTACACAAACAATATAAACCAACTTATGTATTCATTCATTTTTGTTTTTGTCTATGTGGATGATTACATCTCTTTTGAAGAGGTGAGGACTTTCAATCCGAGGTAACCTCAGTGAACAATTTGAATTTAACGGAGGAAAGCCTTACTTCACTCAGTATTGCCTCAAGATGCTGGAGTATAATTTTAAACATTCCTTAACATTTATGTAGAACCCCCTATCTAGCACTATTCTCCTAGATCTTAAATACAACTTTTAAACTTTTTGTTGAAGCACTCAAGATTGTAAAAAACGGTCTAGCTATGTCATGCCTCAGCTCTTCCCTCACCTATTCGTGTGATCAAACCGCTATTATCCGGGCAATGTTCAAAGGCGAGCGTCTGGTGAGCTCTTTCTGAGTTATTGAACATCGCTGCCCCACGATGAAAAAAAAATATCTTTTTCTTTGTGTAAGTGCACTTGAGTTGTAGCCGATAGTTCCATTCCGGTTCTATGAATTAGAATATAAGCCACATGCATCATCTTACATTTCGGAGACCGTTGAAGGCAGACACCGGACTCCGTTAAGTACGTCGAGTGCTACGGTAACGAGCAATGTGCCATAAAGACTCTTTTAAATAAGGCATCGGGGAAGTACTGTAGTACTCTGAAGTGTTGTCAAGCGGCTGACAAACGTGCGTAGGTACCACTCTAGGATTTCATGTTCTGCTCTCTTCGGCGCTCCCGAAGCAAACGACCCGTGATCACGTTATCCCTCACAGCAAGTTACGCCGACGATAGCGCCAGCACTTTCACTGGTGTACCTCAACGATAACTATAACGACACTGTTATTTTACACTGAAGCATAGATGCCATGTTTTATTTGTGCCGTCACGTTTCTTACCAGCGGCTGAATTAACAAACTTTCGTTCGTTAGTGCTGTTGCCATTGGCTATTGTCCTTCACCGTACTGTGGGTGTCATTACGCTTCACTGGCGGCGGGTGCTTTGGGAACTCTTCGAGCGTAAGTATTGTGAGTGCAGTCATGCTAGTGGCACTACCTCTTCTCGGCTACATGCCGAGTTCGGAAAAGCAGTAAAACTGCAAAGTTTTTTACTACATGTGTACGGCTTAGTTAACCCATCGCTAACATTACACTGTCATTCTGTAGCTAATACACTAAAAGTAATTAATTTAGATGAAAGGTAACTCTTGCCAATGCGTTAAAATAGTTCTCTTTTTGTGTGTCTACACGCGTAGACCCTAATGAGAATCCCGCACAACCAGATCAACTTTTCGTCGTTGTAAACCTCAAATTATTGCTATCGGACTCCTGCTCAACGAGCTGGAGAAGGGTAATCAATTCTTCAATAGCTTCTCGTTCATATCGCCTGATTTTTTTATCTGCGCAACAATATTTACCATACGCCACAAAATTATGTTTCAGATTTGACTTCTTAGGTAATCGACTACTGCGCGCAAAGGCCAATCCTGCAAAGCGCACCAAAGAAGTGGCACTTACGCTTTTCAGTCAGTTGAACTTGAACTTTGACCTTTGAACTCACATCTATACATGTACAGGTAACAGGAACCCAGACAAGAAGCCCCGTAATCACTTGATGAAATTTGTGTCCCTTTTTTTGTTTCTTTTTGGCAACAAACAGCCGACAGGCAAAATCAAAAGTTCAATGCATAAATAGGTTCATCTATATAAAAAAAGCTATGTGCGTGAAAGACTTTTCTGAACATCAATCAATTAAAAGAAACACTCTTGGGCAGCTTTCAGAAAAAATTGAAAACAGTAAAATAGAGACAACATCGAAAAAACGTACTATATTTAAACGTTGAAATGGTTCATATACAGAGTTTGAAACGAGTCGCTACAAACTTTAAGCCTAAGAATATGTAAACTAAACATACAAGCATGAAAATATTCACAAATGAATGTACAATTATTTAAAAAAAAGCGTCGCCATGTACTAAACATAAAATTCATGTTCATTCAAAAAAATGCCAGGCCTGCGTGGACGGCTCAGCACAGTCACAGCGATAGCTAGAAGAACGGCCTTTTAAAGCCTTTTCTAAATACTCATTGGGTAACTGCTGGAAGCATGGCACTAATAATAAAAATTTTTAGGGTAGTAGGCCAGCGTTTGCTATGCGCTTTTTCTTCATTCTTCTGAGAAGCGTGGTATCCGCTTAACACTTGAAAGGAATTTTGTGTCAATTGTTCATGCAGTGGCCGACGACGATAGGGAATGACGCCTGAATTGTGCATGCGCCACAGTTAATAGGTGATCGACAACAAGCTTCTGTAATTGGTTGGAGCATCGGACGACCCACTCGCTATGCTATTCACTTTGTGCGACGACTGGATGTTCTTTGGCTGTCCTAAACCGCTCTATAGGTCGTGTGAACGCGATTCTTTTCCCGACATGAAGCCTGCCCAAGACGAATTTGGTAACATGTTCCAGAAAACCAACGTGGCCCAGTGGTACTAGGCTGCCACGCAGTGAACCTGGGTTCGAGCCCTACTACGTCATTAGTATTTTTTTCTCATTTTATGCACTGCTGGCGCAGATGTTTGACCTCATAATAACTTTTGCTGTAAAAAACACCAGGCCTGCGCGGAAGGCACAGCACAGCAGCAGAGAAAGCATGAAGAGCGGCCTTTCAGAGCCTTTTCTGAGCAGTATAAGGTTAAACGCTAGAAGCACACATGTAAGTTACTCACTACGCCATAAATAATTATAATTTATTCATAGTATAGGCCAGCCTTCACAATGCTATCCTTCGTCCTTTTTCGGAGAAGCGTGGTATCCACTAAACACTTGTAATAAATTTTGTGTTGCATTCAGTGGCTGACGACGACGAAGAATACGCCTGAAGTGGTATGTGTCAGAGGTAATGGGTGATGAAAAACAAGCTTTTGTAATGTGCTTGAACCTTTTACGACCCACTCGATACGCGATTCGCATTGTGCGACGCCTTGCTGTTCTTTTGCTGTTCTAAAACGCTTTATTACACACATTAACGGGATTCCTGTCCCCACACCAAGCCTTCCTAAGAGAAATTATCAAATTAGTCCAAAGCGCCAGCGTCGCTCAGCCGTATAAGGCTCGGCTGGCATGCAGTGGACCCCTGTTTGAATCTCAACCTGTCACCCACATGTTTTTGATGGTTCTTACTTATTTTCTATTATTACGTTGGATAGTGAATGATTGTGGCGGTGACCCCACCGCGGTGGTCTAGTGGCTAAGGTACTCGGCTGCTGAGCCGCAGGACGCGGGATCAAATCCCGGCTGCGGCGGCTGCATTTCCGATGGAGGCGGAAATGTTGTAGGCCTGTGTGCTCAGATTTGGGCGCACGTTAAAGAACCCCAGGTGGTCGAAATTTCCGGAGTCCTCCACTACGGCGTCTCTCATAATCATATGGTGGTTTTGGGACGGTAAACCTCACATATCAATCAATGATTGTGGCGGTGGTGGTAGGGGAAAACTAAGGCGCTGTGCGTGACCTCTACTGTGATACCATAACAGCTTTCGCTGTAGTGGTATGTGTGATCGGCACATCCACATCCTTTGAGAGAGGAAATGTGGCAATAACGAAGCTGGCTAAGTAAAGATAGTAAGACCTAATGTTGCACTTGTTTTCATAATTTGTTCTACAATAAGGGACATACCAGGATTCTGCGTTCGTAAACTGCACGTGCTTGATTATTAAGTTGGACTTGAGAGCTATAGATGCAATAAAAGTTCATGCTATGTTTTCTTTCCAACAAAATGCATTTCTGCCATAATGCATTGAACGCTGCCTTCACGTAAAGGAAGGGGATAAATATTGAAGATGCCATCAAACTCAAACTTTCAAGAGTATAAGCTAATGCGCTTACATGCTCTCTGTAAAAAAGCTGCTGACAGATATGTGACTAAAACGCCGTAATTTTCTTGGAATCTCAAATGGAGCCCGCGTTTTCGTAGAGCTTTTTTTTCTCTATAGCAACGGTGGTGTGCCAGCCATTTCCTAGGGCACAACAAAAGTTTAGGTAGATAAAAACAAAATAGGTCGTCGAAAATACGACCCACCGTCTCATATTTCTTGCAACCACAGATTGAACAGTTACTTGCTCACTCGAAAATGTAACGGCGTATTAAACTTCCCGCGCATCACCCACCACACATATGGTTTAACTTAAACATAGGTAAAAACAACATGACAGCTCATCTAGCATACTTCAGGGACTGCAATGAGCAAAATTCGCACATAATTGCAACTGAATTACTGGTCCATTCTAGCGAGAAATTGGAATGGCAAGCGACAACACGGTAACCCACCCATATTGTTACCGAAGGCGCTGCAGGAATTGTATGCAAACCTTTTTTAAGAGACGTTGAACGCACGAAACGTACCTCGAGCGGTCGTTGTGCGAGAATTGTGCCTTAACTCTCGGCACGTCGAGTAGTTCAAACCAGAAACTATTTGACTGACTGTTGCGTGTGTGTGTGTGTGTGTGTGTGTGTGTGTGTGTGTGTGTGTGTGTGTGTGTGTGTGTGTGTGTGTGTTCTATACATTCTATATATCATGTAGTTATAAATTGACACGGCCGTAGCGAGGATTCAGAGCAAATGCTACGCTACAATAATTTGAGTATATTATCATTAATTGTCCCCGTATGTGCATTAATGATGGAGCGTCAGACTGGATGTGAGTTAACACTGTATTGAGTGTAATGTAAACACATCCACCAGACAATAAATGGTCTTATTAACCTTAGGTGTAATTGTTACCGTTTTAAAGGTGCCCTGAAAACTTTTTTTAGTAACCATGCAATTAATTCACTGGAAAAGCATATTACCTCCCAAATTCAATGCTGAAAATATTTGAAGAATACGTCCAGTACTAGCGCAGTCACAAAGATTTGTCACACGCTGCAATCAAATTCTCTCTTCTCTTGTCCCGACGCAAGCGCTGGAAGCTGAGCAGGGAGTGATAGGAGGGCAAACAATAGCGCTTCGTGACCTTGAGCCTATGTTTTTTTTTCGTTGAATACCCTGCTTTTTGTTGTGCGTTCGCGTGCGCACGCCTCGACAAGTGATGGCTTCTTGCGGCGACCTCTGTAACAACCAAGCGCGCCATGTTCAAATCAGGTAATGGCTGATAAATGGGCTAACTACAAGTGATTTTTTGGGCCTATTCCATGATTGGTTGAGCGAAGAGAAAGCTTTTTTGAGCTGATTTTGATAATTTATTCCGAATTCCAGGCCGCGTGTTGCGCTATGATAATTATCCCGCGTGTTGTCCGGAGCCTCTACTACGGATCGGCAGCGTTTTTTGACCATGCTCAAAAGTGTGGCAGGGCCCCGTTAACGATCTAAAATGCAACGTATACAATGTCGTTTTTTATTTCATTTTCTTTTCATGACTCGTGGTTAACCTGTAAGTAGGCACTACTAGTGAACTTAAATTTGTGGTTCAGTCCTGTTCGATCGGACGTAGTACGCATCTTTAGTCACTGCATATGCACCTTGTACAAACTTTCAAGTTCTTTCCTAATTCTACATATCCACACGAAATAAACGGAGTTAGTAATTTTGTTTCACGTCGTTTTGCTCAAAAACTATATGATCAATAGTCATAGTGGGCCTTGTCGTCACTCAAACAACTACCATGGGCACGCGCCTCGAAGAAGCTCATCATCATCAGCAACAGCAGCAGCGGCGGCCGCGATCTCGTGCACGAGGCGTCACGTGTTCCCGCGAGCACGCACCGTGCGAGCCGAGCCCTCGTGAACAGGTGACCCGAACGGCACGGTGCCCCTGTTCCAGGCGAGGCCTAGTGCCCGGCCAACTCTGAACGGTAAGCTCCCGTCTTGCCACATGGCTGTCTCTATTTGCAGACCGCCTGCTCGCAGAACGCGTTTTTCCAGGTGGCTTTTTCAGATGGCAGACGAATCACTGGTATATAATTTGAAGGAGCACTGTCATCAAATTCACTCATGCCAAGATTTTTGCGTCAGCGAGTAGCTATAGACCGCGTAGAAGCGATTCGCGACCTAAAACGCAACTGAGGATGAATAACTATCCCTTTATTGATTGTATTACAAGTATCTAGCACTATTCAAAACGGTGGGCAATGCCGCCATTTTAAAGCGCTGGGAGCACCAGCAGTGGCACTACCTTGCGGTCACCTCCAGATCACGCCACAGCTGACCATTTCTCCACAGAAAAGAGTGTTGTCAGTCTCAGATGCTTCGCAAACGTTTCTTCTTATAGGCGGACACTTTCAGTGATGCCTTGTCACCTGCAATGCTGTCGTCTCCCTACTAAGTGTCGACTCGGGTTTAATACGATAGTAAGGAACTTGGAATCCCTGCGATTCGCGACGTCGCGAAATATTTTCCTTCGATCACCTTTTGCAGAACAGTGATCGCGAAATGGACGCCGTTCTGAGCAGCACTGAAGAGGTGCCCAAGGATGCACGGTTCAGCCATGTTCGTTTGTGTATCAGTTAGCTATATTGGTAAGTTTTGGCGTGCAAAATATTCAGGCATACACAGAGAGGTAAATGCAATGTAGCTATCGCGAATGAGCATCAGCGCAAAAATCGAACACGTTTCCTGCTTGCCAGGTTCTTTTTCGCGCTTCTAAATGGCGCCACCTATCCAACCTCTCCCGGTTAACACGGCATTGCCACTTTTACGTGGACGCAAAGTCTACAGATGAACTAAATTCAGCCATACCTGCATTTTACTTGTTAGCGATGATATTTGACTATACGCTGTTCCACTTTTAATAGATTGTGGTCCTGTTGATGTGTAACACATACGTGATATGAAGAGACACCCTCATTGCGCTTTTTCCGTGCTTCGAACTAGACGACTGCAACTCAAGGCGATTCCCCAACATGCTGACCGACAAGCACACGTTAAATCATGCTATTTTCTTTCGCCGTCCTTTTAAAGGTGGTTTTTATCTTAATAATTTCACGAAATCATTCAAACCAGTGCGAAGAAGATAAGACGCAACGAGCGAGTGCGCTTCTGCGCTTCGGTGCTAGTCAGCGCCACGATAAGAACACTCCGATCGTACACGTCATCCCCACTAGGGCATCGTCACTCAGGATGGTATTTGTGCAATGTATCACACCGAACACGTAGCACTAGTGTCGATGTCCCAGGGCAGACTATTTTCCGTTTTATCTCCTTGGATTTTCTACGCTGTTGACATCGGAATAAAATAAGTTCCACGTGACGGATGCCATTCAAAGTTGGCCAAGAAGACCTATACATACCAAGCGATCGAATAATGGGCATATCTTAATCTTGAATATTGATATCAGTGCTTCTTTAACGCGCTAAAGGATGTAGGCAACACAAATGTGTTGCTGACACGATCAAAGACGGATGTTTACAAAAGAACGGCGACAAGAACTGATGTTGCCTTAGAGGAAGTCATTACACTGAAGCTTGGAATAACAAAGTCCACTTCCCTCAGTGCCTTGTTTACGCACCAATTCCGCTGATAACTAACTTCGTAGGTGGTGTTGCTAAATCCTTGCGAAAGCGATAGGTATATTTTTCTAAATAGCCTTCATAGTCCGCCCAGGAGAGATCCGAATATTTTCAACAGTCGTTGCGACTGGAACGCTTGACAAGCGGGCTTCAAGGCTGCAACAGTTGCGGCATTGACAAAGACGCTTGTCGAAACGTCCTCTCCAGCCACATCCTTCCGGGTTCCATTTTCCCCTGAAATTCTGCCTCTTTTGTTTTTCACTCGTTTTGTGCGTTCTTGTAACATACGCAGAAGCAATGTCAGACTTTGCTTCACGTTCGACTGCGATGGTTATTCTTTGCTTTGAGGATTGCATTTTGCTGCAGTCATCGCGTTAGGAAAGGGTGTGGAGAGTAGGCGGCGACCGCGCATGGCGAGGAATCACGAAAAAATGCATGCGCCCACAAGTCGTAGTTCCTACTTCCTCCGCGCGGCGCCCGCATACACACCTCGCTCACACTTCTGAATAAGTGCCAGAAAGCAGCATTTGTTGGGAAAAGTCAACCTATTGTGATGGAAAGCCAACTTGGTGGGGCGTTTACCGCTGTCCCATGTTCGGCGCTTGCTATTTTGAAGGGCGTAACCGTACATTCTCCAATGCATACTAGGAAGTTAAGGTATTGTGTTTGAAAGTAGTACGATATAAAGGATAATTTGACTTGCTGTTGTTTTGTATGGTCAGATCCAACTGTACTATAACTGTTCTTCGTCTGCATGGAATAAAAAGACCTTAGTGGGAAACGAATAGCAGATTTGTTGAATAATTATTGCATCTGCCTCGATAATGGAGAAACTAGTGCCAATATCTTGTGTTTTTTAAAAAACGCAGTTAGGGCAAAGCCATTCATTTCTAAATATTCTAAAGTTATGTAGGACGTGACAGTAGTTCTAGGAGAGACACTGATGGTATTAAAAATCCTCAAAAAGTAATAGATATTGTACCTTGCCTTGTAAATTTTCAATCTTGATTAGACAGGTTTTCTTCCAAGACGATTGCATGGTGCAAAACTAATTGTTTGGTATAAAAAGACAGATCAATGTAGCTTTTGCCTACATTTAGAAAACGCAGCCTCTCTGATAAGCATAGGATCATGCATACGGCATTCATTGCTGTCCGGAAAGAGCACTTAACACAGTCCGCTCTATTAGAAAGGACGTTCATTTGGAATGCTAATGAGGCTCCATTTTGCCCAGGGTATCTGTGTAGACTTCTAGTGTGTTTACCTGGCCTGTTATTTGAAAAAAAAAACATGTAATGCATGGTTATCGCGGCAACGTACTGACCCTCCATCCCCTCTTATTTAGGTTCCAGGAACTAATCCTAAGTACGAATAAAATAAACCGATATATATCAAAACTTCCTGGCATTCCGCAGAAAACTATAGTTTTGTAACTTGTACAGTACTCATGGATTGAATGAGGACAACCTAGGCTACATAGCGCGAAAGGAGTGCTCTGCAAGAACCGAGCGCGCCATGTTCCAATCAAGCAATGGCTGATAGATGGGCTTACTGCGAGTTATTTTCGGGCTTTTTCCGTGATTGGTCGAGAAAAGAAAAAAACTCTTTGAAGCTGACTCTGATAATTTATTCTGAATTCCAGGCCACGTGCTGTGCTATGATATTATCCCGCGTGTTGTCGGGAGCCTCTACTACCGATCGGCAGCATTTTGTGTCCACGCTCAAAACGTTTTGCAGGGCACCTTTAACGCTCTAAACTGCAGCGTATACAACGTCGTTTTTTATTTCATTTTCTTTCCCGACTCATGGTTAAGCTGTAAGTAGGCACTACCAGTGAACTCAAATTTGCGGTTGAGTCGTCTTCGATCACGCGTAGTACGCATGTTAGTCACTGCATATGCACGTAGTACAAACTTTAAAGTTCATTCTTAATTCTACATATCCACACGAAATTAAACGAAGTTAGTAATTTTCTTTCACGTCGTTTTCCTCAAAAACATTACCATCAATAGAGTGAGGCTTGTCGTCGCTCAAATGACTACCATGGACACGCGCCACGAGGAAGTTCGTCATCATCATTAGCAGCAGCAGCAGCAGCCGCAATCTCGTGCGCGAGCCATCACGTGTTCCGCGAGCAAGCACTGTGCGAACCAAGCCTCGGGAACAGGTGGCCCGAACGTCATGGTGCCCCTGTTCTAGACGAGGCCTAGTGCCCGGCTGACCCTCAACGGTAAGCGCTCGTCTTGCCTCTGGCAGTCTCTATTCGCAGACCACCTGCTCGCAGAGCGCGCTTTTCAAGATGACTTTTCAGAACGCAGACGAATCACCGGTAATTTTTTAACGCGAAAAGGATGTGGGCAACACAAAGGTGTTGCTGACACGATCAAAGACGGATGTTTACAAAAGAAAGGCGACAAGAAGTAACGTTGCCTTTGAGGCGTCATTACACTGAAGCTTGGAATAGCAAAGTCCACTTCCCTCAGTGCCTAGTTAACGCACCAATGCCGCTGATAACCAACTGCGTACGTGGTCTTGCTAAATCCTTGCGAAAGCGATAGGTCTATTTTTCTATCTGCCTCTAGATTCCGCCCAGGAGAGATGCAAAAAA